>CM068759.1:894678-1219633 GCA_035084275.1 Hydrolagus colliei
TCTTCCCTTTAACATTGAGAGAGGAGAGTGTGTGTGTGTGTTGAGGGTTAGGGGGGGGGGGGGGGTTACAGAGAGAGAGAGAGAGAGAGAGAAGCTAAGAATCCACATTGCAGACATCACGTCTGAGAAATAGATCAAATCAAATCAGAGTGAGTGACTGAGTGATTGTTTCAATCGCTATTGCAATTGCAGAAACAACCCAGTAACACACACACACACACAGAGAGAGAGAGGAGAGGGAGGAGAGGAGAGAGAGAGGGAGGGAGGCGAATGAAGATGTGATAAATTTTGCCACCGACATCCCACATCATCATTTCAGTGCGCAGTCTGTCTAGCACAAGAACCACCTCCCCCCCCCCCAACCCCCTCACTCCCTCCTTCTCCTCTCCACACACACACACACACACATATACATACATTTGAAAAGAATATTCCTTCATTAATTGATTGCTATCTACCGGTGAGTCATTTTATATACAGTACTGTATAATACCTAATATATATCTAGAGATATGTGTACAGTGTATAGAGATCTCTCTCTGTGTGTCTATATATATATGTATATATATATATATCTGTGTTGATGATGTACTAACAATTACTATTGTATTTTAAGGTCTTATGTTGTTATTGTCTATAATGATGAGTGCGAGGCATAGTGGCAAGACAGGTGTATTTCAGATGGTCACACACACACAGAGAGAGAGAGAGAGAGAGAGAGATATAGCCTTGGATCTTGTATCTCAGCCATTCTCTGCCATATTTCTGACCATTTTATTCCCCAGCCCAAGAGCTGATTGAGACTTCCGTGTTGATGTTGGGAGGGAGGCTGGCTTTTTTTTGTATAATATATATATATATATATATATATATATACTGTGTGTTTTTAATTTAATCCCGTAGAAACAAAAGGGTTAATTAACACTCTATAAAAATTAACACTCCATTAATCCCCCCCTGCTCTGGGCACTGCTCTCTCTCTCTCTCACTCTCTAATATATATCAATGCTGTGTATACCTCTGTGTATGATAAATATCTTACAGTGACAAATACGACAAACGCAGAGGAAAGGTATTTATATAACAGCTTGACGTATTTATATTTATATATCTGTATTATCTGTTTCACTTGCACCCCAACCAGCCAGCCAGCCAGAGAGACAGACAGAGAGACAGACAGTCAGTGAATCTCTGCAGTGCAGTAACTAAATCAAACCAGTTTCTCTCTCTTTTTTTAATTCCCATTGCCTCCCCTCCCTCCTGATCTGTGATGGGTGGGTGTGTGTGTGTGTGTATGTGGTTAGTTGCTTCAATCGTCGATTAACATAATATATCACATCACAATCCTCCTCCCCACCCACCCAACCTCACCCCCTGACAGACAGACAGAAAGTCTGTTGATGGAGCTGTTGTTTTGAGGGATGATCCAGGTGGCTGTATTGATTAGAAATCACTTCTGATTATAAACTGTCCACATCTCTCCCATTTGATTATTCTTTGGGGGTGGGGGGGGGGGGGGGTAAACCTAGGAATTTTTACCTGTCACCTGCTTGTTGCGGGTGTGTTCCACCTCCTCTCTGCCTCTCTCACTGTGTGTGCATTCACGCCCTGTCTGTTCACAGGTGAGTCTCATCCTCGTTCACACCAACCGCACAATATACAGCCCTTGTCAGTGTTGGGTACAGTGTAGCACACTTGTGTCACACACACACGCGCGCGCGCTGCGCGCACACACACACACAGAGCAAGAGACACACACACACACACACACACAGACATACACACAGCAAGACACGCACACCTACACCCAGAGACACACACAGCAACAAGACACACACACAGCAAGACACCGACACACACAGAGCAAGACATACAACCATACACAGCACCCACCCCACCCCACACACACACACACAGCAAGAGAAACGCAACACACAAACACACACAGGTAGATAGATAGATAGATAGACAGACAGACAGACAGATAGACAGATAGACAGACAGATAGATAGATAGATACATAGATGAAGAGTGATAGATGAAGAGTGATAGAGAGCGAGGGAGACAGAGATAAAGAGGTACGGTATATATATATATATATATATACACATATTGACACCTGCTACAGATCTGTCCACACATTGGTGTTTTGTAAGCGACAGGAAACAGGACGGGTGATGGCCGACGACAGGGTGGACGCCGGGCAGGAGACCAATCTCGGGGCCTACTCTCCTGTGGACTACATGAGCATCACCAGCTTCCCCCGTCTCCCAGAGGACGAGGCCGGGTCCACCGAAAACGTCCTGCGATTTCGCAAAGAGGACGACGCCTCTCTGGGCGATCCTGACACCGCAGGTGAGCGGAAGCGAGGGCTGTAAGGTATTCATCGCCCTCGTCGCCGTCATCATTGTCCTGGCACTTGATACGGCGCTTTCTCTGAGCTCCCTTACTCCACGCACACGCACGCAACGCACGCGATCGCGCGCGCCTAATGATAATCCCTCCCCCCCCAAAAAATAACACAATAATAAAAATTGGTCATTTTCAGTCCACGACTGTTTGTGGGGGGGGGGGGGGGGGGGGGGGGGGGGGGAGACGCTACTGTGCGCAATCGGCTGCCGCGTTTCGCCCACAAATACACATGTCGATTCACTTTACAGTCTATCCTGTGAAGCGCTGTGAGACGTCGATAAGATGTGAAGAGCCGCGATATAAAAATGCAAGGATTATTATTATTATTATTATTATCACACCTTTGAGATAATTTGTGGGCGAAACGCGGAGAGCAGCTTCCCCCCCAAATACTCGTGGATTGGAGTGAGCAATTTTATTATTTTTTTATTTTTGAGGGCGTGTGTATGTGTGTGTGTATGTGTGTGTGTATGTGTGTGTGTGTGTGTGTTTGATCCAAAGGTTTTGCCCTGATCTGCCTGGAGTCACACCCAGGTCTCTCGCTTGTAAGGCAAGTGCTCTAACCACACTGAGCTACAGGAATCCCATTATATTCCAAATAATCATAGTCTCAAAGAAATGGCGCTATTTTTATTTCTAGATAATGGAGTAGATATCACAATTTTTGGGGGTGAACCTGCAGTATTATGCGTAAGATATAATACAACATGATGACAACTTTTTTTACCCATGTGTGTGGTTTTCTAAAGCCAGGCTTTCTGACATGCCATTTATTGTCCCAAAGTTACTTTTTTTTTTGGTGGAGGAGGGTGGAGGGTGAGTGAAACGTTATTGGGCATTCGGGTTAATATACAGTAAATGGTAGAAGGTGAATAAGATGGCTGTAGCCACAGACACTGGGTGGGGCAGAAATGATGTGTTTGCGAGGTTAGCTGTAAAGTGGGAGTGTTTCAGGGGCTGTTGAAATTGACGCTTTCAAGAGTTGGAAGCTGGTTAGGGTTTCAAGCTGACGCAATAATGGTTGATTATGACAGTGAGAATCAGCGTGAGGGGTGGGCATTTAACATTCATGGCAATATCTGCAATATTCGATCGATCGAGGGTGTCGTTCACCGTGCATTGGAATGGGACTTGAAATTCCAAATCTATTTATTCCTGCGCGTTGAATTGTATTCATTCCGATTGCTTACTAAAACGAACTGCTTTGCTGTTACCCACATTGACTGTTGCATTAGTTTTGTGAGGGATTAGTTTTGTCCTTCCTGCATTCGCGTTTAGGATTCAAAGTTAAAATGGCTCACATAAAGTCCCGCAGCATGTTTGGACACTCGGATAATCCAATAGAAATACGAAACGCTACATTGCATTCCAAATGTTGATCCTCTTTTGTTTGATTTGTATTATTATACGTTTAATTAAAAATCTCGGGAGGGCAAATGCAAGTTGTCAGTCACGTTCTGGGTGTGTGTGTGTTTACACATAAAGGGAATACAGTATATGGTAGACTACTAACTGGGTTAATTTTTAATATCCCAATTGCGCACAGAATACAGGAAAGATATAGTGATTATTATCAACCAGACAGTGAACAGGTTAGTCATGATTCCTGCTTGGACATTTGGATAATTTAAACAAATGTCTGCGTCTCCATTGCTGTATCACAGTGTTGTCGATTAGCATACTCACATGCATTGAAATGAGCTGTGTGCGCGTGTGTGTGTGTGTGTGTGTTTGGGAGAGAGGAGGAATGACTAGATGAGTCCAGTCCTATCCTCAACCAACAGCCCCATACAATTCAAACATATCTTTTTTTAAAACCGCGTGTGGTTGTGAATAGCAACTAGGGCAGTGAATGAAACCCCCCCCCCACCCCTTTTTATTTAAAACAAACACTTCAAAAAAGCACCGAGGGCAACTGAAGCAAATTCCCTGCTTTGCTCAAACCAGCTAACTCATCGTGAGCTTGGGAATGAAGCCAGCAGCGATGGGGTTCCGAATGACTGTGTCACTCGAGGCGACAGCCTCCCTTGTTTGCACTCTCTCTTTATTAAGACAAATCATTTGCCCAAATTGTAGTGATTTGCTATCAAATGTTCAGTACAATTGCAACATTAATTAACAACAGAAAATGTCAAGGCTGAGGCAGATAGATACTTGTTAAGGTCAGCGTATTTGAGGGATAATAATAATAATAATCCTTGCATTTGATGTAACGCTTTTCACGTCTTCCAGGTATAGAGCCATGATCTTATAGAATGGCAGAACTGCAGAAAATGTTCTTTAATCCACAAAACGCAATGCTGATTCAATCGAATCTTTACTGCAACTTTACAATCCAGCTTCTGCAACTTTACAATCCAGCTTCTTTTCAATGCCCTCTTTCACTCTCTCTCTCTCCAACTTTCTCTAGTCGTTATTCCCCAGAATCCTTATTTACCTGTCCTATACTTAATTGCCAGTTAGGTTGTTAAATCTAACATGTAACACACCATACTTAATCACCACTTACCTGGTTAAAGTTAACATGCAACACTTTCGTTATCCATCCCATCTCCTCCTACCTCAGGAATTAATTGTGTGAGCCCCTGAGGCTCAGTGATTAGAGCACTCGCCTAAACACAAGTGTGAGATCTGTGTTCGAATCTAGGCAGGTCAGGGCGAAACCTTGGCAAGTTTCCACCGCTGTGTGTGTGGGGGGGGGGGGGGGGGGGGGGGGGACGCTGCTGTGCTCAATTGGCTGCCGCGTTTCGCCCACAAACATATACAGTCAATTCACTTCACGGTATATTCTTGTGAAGCGCTTTGAGACGTCGGTTAGATGTGAAAAGCCGCGATATCAAATACAAGGATTATTATTATTGGTAGTAGAAGTATTGGTAGTGTTATATTCAGTCGTTAGTTGAGAGAGAGAGAGAGAGAGAGAGAGAGAGAGAGGAGGAAATGATTGGTTTATAATCTCCTGCTACAGACCCAGATCTCTTCCTGAAATCTGCTCGCCTTCAGCGGCTGCCGTCCTCGTCCTCTGAGATGGGCAGCCAGGAGATGTCTCCTCTCCGGGTCACCAACAAGGATCCTTTCTCAAGCGACTGTACTTGTCGCCAGGACGGGCTGACCGTCATCATCACCGCCTGCCTGACCTTCGCCACCGGAGTGACTGTCGCGCTGGTCATGCAAATATACTTCGGGGATCCACAGGTAAGAAGGGCCAAGGGTAGAAGTGGGACCATTCGGTCCCTCGCATCCGCGCCTTTGCCGGGCATTAATAATCGTAACGATGTTAACAATGATTGCATTTATTATTAAGATAAATCATATTTTTAAAAAAATGTTAGAGCGGCTTTAGCGCATCTTATCCACGTCTCAAAAGCGCTTCACAGGAATGTACCGTGAAGTGAATTTGACCGTATGTATTTGCGGGAGAGACGCGGCAGCAGCCGATTTGCGCGCTGCGATGTGATCCGATGACTTGCCTCAAGTCACGGTGGTATTCTTTGCATATAGTTAACCGGTGGGTCCATAGATGGATGGAGCAAAACTCAGGGGGGGAATTGATCGCTTTGTATGTATCTGTAGTGGTTGAGTCACTACTCCCGCGTTCCCCCCCCCCCCCCCCCCTCTCTCTTGTCCGGTTGTAGATTTTCCACCAGGGCACGGTGGTCACAGACGTGGCTCGGTGTTCGGCTCTCGGCACCGAGATCCTCAATCGCGACGGCTCGTCTGTGGACGCTGCCATCGTGTCTGCCTTGTGCTCGGGAATCATCCACCCTCACAGCTCGGGAATCGGAGGGTAGGTACTTTACACCTCGGCAGCGACTTCAAAAAAAAAAGGCAATTGACTCTCCCCCCCATTACTTCCTTTCAGCCTCTCTCTCTCTCTCTCTCTGCCTTCCACACTCTGGAACTCCATCCCACAGTCCCTCTGCCTCGCTCCCTCCCTCTCTCTCTCTTGCCTCCTTCAAGGCCGGCCTCCCAAGACCTTCCTCTTTCACCGTGCCTTCTGCTGCCCTCCCAACTCTCTCTCTCTCTCCCTCCCCCTCCTAACTCTCTTCCATCCCCTACCCTGCCCCGCTCCCTCGCTCAGGCCCCCACCTGATTGTTCAGCGCCTTGGGATGTCCTCCCCCAACATGAAAGGCGCTCTATAAATGTAATTTTGTTGTTGTTGTTGTTGTTCAAGCCAGAGCTATGTTGTCACAGAGTCATAGAAATTGACAGCACAGAAAAAGACCTCACCCATCGTGTCTGTACTGGCTCCTTGACAAGAGCTGGTTCAAATCGATCCTACTTCCCCCCCCATCTCACCCCCCCCCACCCCCCACCCCAACAGATAAGAATCTACTTCTCTCTTAAAAGTGAATCAGATTCCAACCGCCTTTTTTCATGCCATGCATTCCAGAGCCCAACAACTCTCTGTGAGAATGAACTGGTTTTTACAATCCAGCTAAACACACTTTTTGGGACCTCACCTAACCACACCTTGTAGTAACTGGGTAAGTCGGTAGCCGCATTCCTCCAGTGGGAAGGTACGCATTCCCTTCCAGACACTAGGCTGTTTTACACGCGTAAGACACCAACAACAAAAACAACAAAATTGGGTTTATAGAGCGCCCATCGCGTAGGGAGGGTGTCTGGCCAGCTCCACGTCCCCCCCCCCCCCCCGCAACACCATTGGCTAAAGGGCGAGCCTTCAGCCACTCCGCCTCCCCCCCCCCCCCCCCACCACCCACCCCGACCTCTGGAACTCCATCCTGCAGTCCCTCTCCGCCTCGCTCACCCCCCTCCCCCGCCCCCTCCTGGCTTCCTTCAAATCCCGCCTCAAGACTCTCTCCTCTTCGATGGACCCATTGGCGACTCTCCCCCACCACCCCTCCCCACCCCCCATTTCCCCCCCCCTCTCCCAACCCCCACCCCCCACCCCCTGTCCTCAGCTCGGGTCTGACACAGTGACTGTCCAGCGCCTTGGACGTCCTCCTGACGTGAAAGGCTCCGTCTACACCAAGTGTCATTTTGTCGTCGTCGTCGTCGTCGTCGTCGTTATTGTACAAATATGCTAGTACATTAATGCGCGCGAGTCCAGACCCCCTGATCCCAAACAGACCCAGTCGTGCGGTGGACTTGTGCGTCCGTTCGGACATGACGATGAGGCCTTTCTCTCTTGCAGGGGTGGGGTGATGTTGGTCCACGATATCAGGAAGAATGAAAGTTTCATCTTGGACTTCAGGGAGACAGCGCCGGCGGAGGTTCAAGAGCAGATGTTCACTCATAACGGGGAGGTCAAGGTATGAGGGCTTCGTACAGTAGCTACTTCTACAGTCCCAGTGTCCCGGCAAGACAAGAATAGTAATAATAATAATCCTTGCATCTTCAAGACATCTCAAAGCGCTTTACAGAATAGAACTGTGAAGCGGATGACTGTGTATTTTGTGTGTGGGGGTGGGGTGGGGGACACACACACGAAACTGTGTATAGGACAGTTCAAACGACGGGTTAAAAAAAAAATTCACGGTTTTTATGGCAGACGCGAATTGAATTAAAATTGTTCCGGCCTCCGAACTGTACAGATAGGGTTAACTCAGCAAAGGAATAAATATACATACATGTATTTAAATCCCCAAACAAATACCAGGTGCTGGACAGTGTGTTTGGTGGGTCGTTCTGACTGACATCACATGAATAAGGTCACTTGACGTTTCAGTGCTTAATCTCACGCGATATCTACAGTTCCATGATGCACGGTTTACGGTTGAAGTGGGAGTGTTTTGGCTTTCGTGCTTAATCGACAACACGATGATTGAACGGTCGCCAAAGCAATACAGCTTTTGAGGTTATTAATGCTCACAGTTCCACGGTGCGTTCGAAGTGTCGGTGGACATTTCAATTGTCACTTAGACGCAGGCCTCACTGCTGAACTCCCAGCTTTTATTTTAATTACTGCTGTGGATTATCAGGTACCACAGGTTTATTTGTAAAGGTGCCGTTGACACAGAGGAATTTGAAACCATTGTTCGGTGTGATCCTTATATAAGTACCAATCCAGGTATTATTTACAGCGGCTTAAAAGGTCCCTCTTTAGTACGGTGCAGTGATTTCTGGTTAAAATTATTCAGTCTTTTGTACGATGCCCTGTTTGATTGGAGGAATTAATAATTGCAAGATTTTATAAGCAGTTTGTTTGTTCTGCATCCTAAGCCGAGCTGGAGCTCAGTTCATTGCGAGAGCTGACTTCCTGCAGTTGAATGTCAATGAGACCCAGGCCCTCCTACTTGGCTCCCGTCAGTGCCTCCACACCTCGGCACTGACTGCATTTCCCTCCGTGGATACACTCTACATTTTTCTTGGAGCCAGTATAATAATAATCATTCTTGCTTTAACATAGCGCTTTTCACATCTTCTAGAATATACTGTAAAGTGAATTGACTGTATATATTTGTGGCGAAACTCAGCAGCCAATTGCGCACAGCAGCGTCCCCCCCCCTACAAACAGTCGTGGATTGAAATGACCAATTTGTTCTAAGTTTTTTTTGACGGATTATTATCAGGTGTGTGTGTGTCAGTGTGTCAGTGTGTGTGTGTGTGTGTGTGTGTGTGTGGAGTAAGGAAACTTGCCCAAGGTTTGGCCCTGACCTGCTTGGATTCGAACACAGGTTCTCACGCTTGTAAGGCCAAGTGCTGTATAACCACTGAGCTACAGGAGGGCGGCTCACATTATGGAGCCCTCAACTGTCCTCATACCCACGTCTGTGCCATGACCCACTCTGCCACTGTTACATTAGAATATACCCTATCACCACCATTCTCGACCAACTCAAATCACATTGCTTCTAAGATATCTTATTTTCCTTCTCCCTACAGCCTGGTCTCTTGGTCGCTATCCCTGGTATGATAAAAGGATTACATCAAGCTCATCAGCTGTACGGGCAGGGAAACGTTGGGTGTGCTATTCCTTTTTAAACGACCTGGTCAATGTAGATTTCTGCTCACCATGTATGATGTTTGAAAGTTATTTGCAACTGTATTAATTTTTTTTCTTTTCTTTATTACGGAGTGATTCTTATATTCTGTAGTTTCTCACTGGGCGTTCGGAACGGTGGCATTTTGAAGTTGAAGTAGTAATAATTATAATCCTTGCCTTTGAAATAGTGCATTTCAGGTCTTCCAGGACTGTGTCTCAAAGCTCTTCACGGAACTATACCGTCAAGCAAATTGACCATATATAATTATGGGCGAAAGGCGTCAGCCAATTGCGCACAGCAGTGTCCCCCACAAACAGTCGTGGATTGAAATGACCAATTTTATTATTGTGGTTTTTTTTGGGGGACGGATTATTATCAGAATCTATCGAATGAGTCCTGGAGGGTTTTTCCTCAGAGACTATTTCTGAATTGTAAAGGTGGAGAGTTTTGCTGGTTCGAGGTTGGGATGATTTTTTTGGGGGGGAAAGGTGGGGTGAGGCGGGGTAGGGGAGGCGTCGAGAAGGGAGGGCAGAGCTCCATTAATGTTAGTGCTGGATTCTGAAGAGTTCAAAGGATCAAGGCCAATCATCTCACTTTATTCTAGTGTTGCAGCCCCCAATATCTGCCACTAGAGGCTTGAGAGTTCACTGTGTTATCTTTCGGTGTTTAACATGAGATGTTAATAATAATAATAATTCTTGCATTTGGTTTATTGGTTTTCATGTCTACTAGACTGTCTCAAAGCGCTTCACCGAATATAATTTAAAGTGAACTGACTGTATATTTGTGGCGAAATGTGGCAGCCCAACTGCGCACAGCAGCGTCCCCACAAACAGTTGTGGGTTGAAATGACCAATTTTTCAATAATTTTTTGTGGAGGGATTATTATCAGGCGTGTGGAGTAAGGAAACTTGCCCAAGGTTTCGCCCCTGACCTGCCTGGAGTCTAACCCAGGTCTCTCGCTTGTAAGGCGAGCGCTCTTAACCACTGAGCTACAGGAGCTCCACTAACCAAGAGAATTAGAATTGGAATGAGAGGAGTCTGTGACGATGCTCCTCATTTCAAGACAAGTTTGACATCAGGAACTGTAGTGTTGATGTCAGTAATTGGCAGAATCCCACGTTGGCATTGGCGAGGTGAGGGATGGGTTGCATGGGAGTCACAGGCACCCAACATATGGTGAGGCAATCTGGAGGACACGGATTGGAGTTCCTGTGGGCTTAGTCACATTGACGTAAACACTAGCTGTTTTCTGTGTAGAGCAGAATCTGTGCTAATCCACCGACATGTTCCCATTTGACTTTCTTCATTCCTCCAGAATCTCTTGGTCCAAGCTCATGGCTGCTGTGGCAGACGTCGCGAAAGAAGGTTTCAAACATCACCCACGAACTTGGTATGTTGGACAGGTCGACGGTTCTCTGGTGACCAGTGGTCGGCGCTAGTTACTTGCGCTATGAAACCTGAAAAAGGCTTGTGTCCGTGTAGCGACTGGCTTACGGGAAGAATCTGAAAGGTAGATAGAAGAAGCGAATCCTTGGGAGATAGAAGATATTGGGCCGGTTCAGGTCTCACTCAAGGTAGGAAATGCTGGGAGAAGTTTGCAGGCCCTGGCGGTGGAGAGATTTGAAACAACTGCACATGATCTAGTCATTGAGAGGTAGAATCTCTAGTCGGAATGGGACGACTAGTCCCATTCCCCCCCCCCCCCCCCCCCCCCCCACATCCCCGCTTCCCCGATCTCCCCTGTTCAGTCATAATCTTGGAGCCGAGATGAATGGATGCACAGGAATAAGGAGGAGAGGGATTCTCAGAGGGTTCAAGTGGGGGAACATGGAAGCAGGGTTCAGGCAAGTGTATCCTGTCAAAAGTACATAATGTTCATGCCCTCCATTGTAGTTCTTGTGAGAGTCAGATGAAATTGAGTATGTGTGTGTGTGTGTGTGTGGGGTGGGGGAGAGAAAGTGTATGGGTGAAGGACTCAAAAGAAAGAGTAGAAGTAAGAATCTGGAAGTACTTTACTTCTTCAACTAGACTCTAACTTGCAGCTATCTCCAGGAAGACCTTGTCTTAACAGTCCTTTAAAATCGGTAAAGAATTTTATTCGGTCCAATATGTTCCCGGGTGAGGTGATGGGGGGGGGGGGGGGGGATAGGATGAAATGACGTGTTTTTTTTTGGCAACAAATAAAAAAACCTCAACAGCTTTACCGTCCCACTGATTCCACCTTACCCACTCCGCTCTCTCTTGTTCCAGCCAAAGCATCAACCAAGTGAAGGACACAAATCTGTCTGACGCTTTCGTGAAACCTTCCTGCCGTACGGACGGCCGCTGCAGCCGGGAGCTTTCATGAAACGCTCCGACTTGGCGGCTGTTTGGACGCTGTCGGCGCGGAGGGAATCTCGGCGTTTTACAACGCAAACGTTACGGAGGAAATGGTCTCCGAGGTAAAGAGGCCGACGGGGGTTTTGTAATATGGATCCTGTCTTTATAAAAATGGCCGGACTCCGGCAACGGCCCCTGACTTTGAATCTCTTTAACGGTCGGGGGCAGAGTTGTCTCCGCGCTAAATGGGTAACGTATCTGAACTCCATCGTCCTGTAGCTCTGTGGTTTGAGCGTATCTCACCTTACAAACGTGAGCGACCCGTGTTTCGAATTCAGGCAGTTCAGGGTGAAACCTTGAGCAAGTTTCTTTACTCCGCACACGCGAGTATAATAATAATCCCCCCACCCAAAAAAAAAACCCCTATAATAATAATTGGGGGTCAATTATTGACGCTGCTGTGCGCAATTGGCTGCTGCGTTTCACCCACAAATATACACAGTCAACTCACTTTACAGTAAATCCTGTGAAGCGCTTTGAGACGTCCAACCACTGAGCTACAGGACTCAATTATCCCATAATTGGATTCAAAGCCAGAATCTCTAGGTCTTTGCCTAGTGCTTAACCTCCCAGTATCTTATATCCTTCCCAACAATTGCCTGCTTTGGGAGTGAACAGAGGAAGGAAGGGCTCATGTGCACTGTCCTTCCATTAGGAATGTGTTTTATTTCACGGTTGCTCTTTATTTCTCCTCTTTTTTTTTTCCCACCAGTAAAAGCCGAAACTGTGACATAAGAGCTGCTTGATAATACGCACTGACTTCCTGACTCCTGTTTTTTGCTGCAGGTTCGGAGTAAAGGAGGAGTACTGTCTGAGGAGGATTTTGCTAATTATACCGTCATTGTGGGGAAGCCTGTTGAAGGATCTTATCAAGGTACGTGACCCGCTACGAGGTCAGAACTCTTTTATTTTTTTGTGACCTGTAGGTCTTTGGGATTTGGGGGATCTTCATGAATCACAGCGATCCTTGCATTTGGACATAGATCCTGTCACATTGAGAGGGTCTTAAAAGACCTTCACGGATTCTCCTGTGACGTCCTCTGGTGACTGTGCATTTTGGAGGAGCTTTGAGACGTCCCGATGACGTGATCAGGCCTAATATCAAATGCAAGGATCTATCTAAGCCAAGCCCAATCCTGCCAACGCCTGATGTTCATACTTACAGCAGTAAACTGTGGGTAGTGGAGAGGAAATATCGTCTTATCTCCCCCCGCCCCCCCCCCCCCCCGCCCCCCCCCCCCCCCCCCCTCCCCCCAACCGCTCAGACTCGGGGACACTGAAAACCAAGTATAATGATCAGAGGCTGAGGTTTTCTGTCGTTTCTCAGGTCACCTGGTGCTGACAGCTCCAGCCCCACATGTGGGACCCGCTCTCATCTCTGCCCTCAACATCATGGAGGGCTTCAACATAACAACACAGGCAGCCAGGAATCTCACCTTCCATCTA
The DNA here is from genome assembly GCA_035084275.1 of Hydrolagus colliei. Classification (NCBI taxonomy): domain Eukaryota; kingdom Metazoa; phylum Chordata; class Chondrichthyes; order Chimaeriformes; family Chimaeridae; genus Hydrolagus; species Hydrolagus colliei. Next base: position 907,870 of record CM068759.1, read on the forward strand.
CTTGCGGAGGTAGGAGCCGCTTCCTTCCCACCAGTTACCAAAATGTGCAAACTCGCACCTGAGCAAACGACGATATCGGGCGTGTGGAGTGAGGAAACTTGTCCCGAGGTCTCGCCCTATCCTGTCTGCTTGGAATCGAACCCAGGTTTCCCCGCCGCACTCCAGCTAAGGTTTATGTATTCATTGCGTGCGTGCGACTGTCAGTGGCGAACCTTTGCATCCCTCTGTTGCGCAGTGTGTCAGGGCTGTGCATGTTCTGGGTTTACGATACCGTCGCCGTACTTAACGTTTCTCGTCTGTTGCCCTTTCAGTCACGGAAAAATCGCTTTAGCTCAGGCGAGCACCCTGAGTGACCCCTTCTTCGATTCCTCCGTGGCACACCGTCAGAGCAGATGCTCAGGGTTAGAGACGTCAAAGTCCTGATTTTCTTCGGAAATAGAGAAAAAGTGCCTCTCACTAAGACATTATCCGGTCACATATTATAACCAAGCTCTGGAAAACGTAGAATATTGCTCCATCATTTTGTCGGGCGCAAGCAAAACAAAATCCCCAATTCCTAAAAGTACATAATATACTTAATGACCGTTCAAATACTGTGTGTGTGTGTGTGTGTGTGTGTGTGTGTGTGTGTGTGGGTGTGGGTGTGTAAAGAAAATAGATATCTTCATGTTAGTTTTCCATTCGTGGGTTGCTAAAAACTTTGTCTCTCCTTCTACTTCTTTTCTCGCGTCCAGTAAATCAGAAAGCGAATGTTCTACGTCTGCTAATCAACGACAGTGTGGCTAGTCCCCCCGGACACTACATGCCGTTCAATTCCCTGGAGGCCGGACACCCAGTGAGCCAAGTACATGTGATAGGACCAGATGACCTCATTGTTTCCGTCGTGAGGTACTCTCTTCAGCAAAGTGCAAACCCCACCATTCCATCAAACGCAAAGGATTGTTTATTCACCTCAATGACAATATCAATGATTGTTTGATTATTTATTATTTGGAGCTCCTGTGGCTCAGTGGGTTAGGCACTTGTCTTGCAAGCTGGGGAGAACCTGTGTTCGAATCCAGGCAGGTCAGGGCCAAACCTTGGGCAAATTTCCTTACTCCACACGCCTAATAATAATCCCACCAAAAAAAACCTACAATAATACAATTGGTCATTTCAATCCACGACTGTGTGTGGGACGCTGCTGTGCACAGTTCAGTTCCCAGGTCAGGGCAAAACCTTAGACAAGTTTCCTCGCTCCACATGCCTGGTAATAATCCCTCATGAAAAACAATAATAAAAAAAAGTGGTCATTTCAATCCTATGACTGTTTGTGGGGTAACGCTGCCTGTGCGCAATTGACTGCCGCGTTTCGCCCACAAATATACAATCGATTCACTAACAATACATTCTGTGAAGCGCTTTGAGACGCGTAGAAGACGTGATAAAGCTCTATATCAAATGCAAGGATTATTATTATCGTTAGTATTAATCTGCGCTGAGCTGTGTGTGTGTGCGTGCTCCCCTTTGGTGGGATTTTATGCAGTGAGATTGGAGATATAGTGGTACAATTTGTGATATCCCTTAAAAGCACTAGTTCATTTAGTGAAAGCATGCTGTCAGTAATACTATCACCATTGTTCTCGGGTTTCCCGAGGCGAGTGATGTTATTTTAGTACATTTCAGGCCCTAACATCAGGCTTGGGGGGTGGGGGTATCATATTTTGTTAAGTAAATAAAATACTTCCTTTCCCGGGCGTGGGGGGGACAGACGGACAGGAATCACAAAGTAAAACTATATATTTTTTTTTGCAAGCTCCCTGAACCGGCCTTTTGGCAGTGGGATTATGACTGCCTCCGTATCCTGCTGAACAGCCAGATGTTGGATTTCTCCTGGAATAAAACACAAGACACTTCCACGATGAACCTCGTAAGCTCGTCACATTACAAACGTTTCGAGCTAAAGGACGGGGATGATTTTTTAATGCATCGAAAAATTCCTCGAGCTCTTAAAGACCGTGTCGGAGAATGAAATATTCTGCCTCGGCTGCCAAACCGTTAAGCGCTTTGAGACGCTTCCCTGCGCGAAGGAGAGCTGTACAAACACAAATTGCTGTTGTACTCTGAGCCAATTTGTAACAGCAACCAGAGGATTACCTCTCTCGTCCTCTCCCCGCTAGATACATGTTATTTAAACATTATTTGCTTTTAGAGTTTGCATTCCTCTCATTGCAAGAGCTGGCTGACAAGGGCAGACAGAGAGACCGACCGACCGACAGGCAGAGAGGACATTTGACAAATGCTGTTTCATATAACTACTAATAATCCCTCCTTCCAAAAAAAAATAAAAAATTGGTCATTTTCAATCCACGACTGTTTGTGTGGGTGGGGACGACGGGGGGGGACGCTGCTGCGCGCAATTGGCTGCCGCGTTTCGCCCACATATAATACAGTCAATTCACTCTACGGTACATTCTGTGAAGCGCTTTGAGACCCAGTCTAGAAGACGTGAAAAACAGCTATTTCAAATGCAAGGATTATTATTATTATTATTATTATATTCTGGGAAAATGGACGTTTTCTCGTCGCGTACATCCTTGGGTTCTTTGCTTTCTTTCCAGAGGAATAACATTCAACCTGGTAAAAGGGCCTATGTCGTTTCTGCTCCCTACCATCGCTCTGGCCCTTGCGTAGGCATGTGCGGAACATATCTGTCCGTGGGAGCGTCCACTGGAATCAAGTCGCTGAGCAGCATCACAGAGGTCAGTCGTAATTTTACCTCCGAAAGTTTAATCTCGATCAAGACTGTTAATCCCCATATCAATTTGTCCGCTCCCTCTGCTCACCAGGCCCTGGCCCGCTCCACCACCATCGCCATATCTCAGATTCCTCCGTCCCACAGTCCCTTCGCCTCGCTCCCTCCTCCCTCGCCTCCGTCAAGACCCTCCTCTTCGACCTCTGCCCTCGACCGTCCTCGCCAGCCCTACCCTCGCCTGCCCTGTACGTCACCTTAATCCCAACTCCCGATGCTGCCCTGCGTCCCTGCCGATGTGAAAGGCGCTCTATCAATGTAATTTTGTTGTTGTGGTGGTTGTTGTCGCTGTACGGTGATAACAATGGTAAAGAAGACTCACAGATCGTCTTTCTGTTTGAGCAGGTCTTGTTGAACATCTTTTCCTTTCGTAAGAATTTGAATGAAAGCCTTACACTCGGCCGGCTCGCTCCACAACTTCATCCAAACAATCTGCAGGTGACAGTAAGTTTTTTTTAATATATTATATCTATATATATAATATATATTTTAAACATAAGCAAATGTTGTGACATCAATATGGTATAATAATAATCCTTGCATTTGATATAGTGCCTTATCAAGTCTTCAAGATGTATGTCTCAAAGGCGCTTCACAGAATGTAAAGTGAGTTGACTGTGTGTTTTGTGGGTGCTGACACTGCTACGGTTCCGCAGTCTTAACCACTGCAGTCCGATTGTATTTGCGATTTTAAAAGTTTTCAACGAGAGTTAGGTTTTCAACTAGAGTTAGGTTCTTTCAGACATTTCTGCGTAGAAAATTTTCTTTAACGAAAACATTACGAGGTTGAAATACATATACATTCCTAAATTGTACCGACAGTACAGATCCTAATAATGATAGCAATAATAACCAGAGTGTATATTCCTTGCACTTGGTACACTGCATTTCATTGTCAGGAGGACCTCTCGAAGCCCTTCACATGGTTTTGCACCCGGACGACAACATTACATTGATAGAGCGCCTTTCACGTCGGGAGGAAACCATTTACTGTTAAACCTACAGGTAGTGTTTATTTGTAAGCCAGACACCACAGCAGATCGTACACACACACAGCCATTGTCCCCAAAACAGCCATGAAGTCAACAGCCAGTTCCATCTGGGAAGAATGCTGGGAGCGCAAAGTTCCTCAGCTGAGTACAGGTTAGACCTCGCTTAACGTTGCTTTGCTCAGCCTTGTTTCGTTATTACTTTGCTGATACATCGGGGAACATTAATCCATTTAATGTGTTGCGACGTTCACTATAACGACTTTTGCCAGCGGGTGGAAATGAAATGCTCTACTTTGGTAGGGTAGGCTACCGTCCGGTATTCTGACTCGGCGTTCCATCCTCAGTCTGAACGTCGCCACTTTAAGTTTGTGCGCGGTGGGTGGGTTATCGCTAATTTTATTTTATCATGATTCATTTATCTATTATCTATTTATTTCCTCTATAAACATGAGCCAAAAACGCCCAGGAAGTGACAGTTGTGAGTCTGGTGGTTTAAAAAACAAAACCCTCTCAACTCTCAAAATAAAATGAGATGTTTTAACCCGTTTTGATGCCCTGACTGTTACGTTATTTCAATTTATATTTTAAAATATTTAATATTTTAGATTGATGAATGTATACGTATTTCGACTTGTAATGTTTTTTTCAAAAGAACATTTTGACGCAAAAATGCCCAAAAGAACCTAACTTCAGTTTATACATTCTTATGGGAAAAGTGGGTTCCTGCCTTGCGTGGTTTCGCTTAAAGTCGCGCTATTCGCGGAAACGCAACCGCGACATTAACCGAGGACTGAGAGGAGAGTACTTCATTTTATCTGCCACAATGATCGATCGAAACTGCCTTTTTTTTTTGTGTGTGTGTGTTTTCAGATGAATTCCTGGAGGAAGACGTGGAATTCCTGGAGGATCGGGGTCATGTGGTGGTGAGGGAGGAGGTTCTCTCCGCGGTTCACATCGCCAAAAGGGTCAACGATATCATCACCGGCGCGAGGGATCCACGAAGCAGCGAGGCAGCCGCGTCCGTCATTTCATAGCCAGACGTTCTTCAGATCGATTTGTTTTTTCAGTTCAGCATGAAATCATGAAAGGGGAGATAGATACCACACAAAACACCTTAACCGGGGGGGAAAGAGCAGATTGACGTGCGACAGACAGTATGGGAGAAGTAGAATTCTCAGGAGTGATTCTATGGGGGAAACTCTTCCTTCCCCTCATTCTTCCCTTCCTTCCTCCCTCCCTCCCTCCCTCCCTCCCTCCCTCCCTCCCTCCCTCCCTCCCTCCCTCCCTCCCTCCCTCCCTCCCTCCCTCCCTCCCTCCCTCCCTCCCTCCCTCCTCCTCCCTCCCCTCCCTCCCTCCCTCCCTCCCTCCCTCCCTCCCTCCCTCCCTCCCTCCCTCCCTCCCTCCCTCCCTCCCTCCCTCCATCCATCTCTCTCTCTCTCTCTCTCCCTTTCATCCTCCCCAGCCTGGTTTTCATTCATGCTTATAAATGAAAATGGCCTGACTTATACCGCTTGTTAATATTTCGTCACCGGAATCTTAGAGGAGATAAACTGTGAGATACTCGCTGTGAGGTCATTATCTTAGAGCCGAAGCTGGCTGCAGATTTGCTTACTGGTTTAACCCCCCGACCGCAGCCAAGGACTTGAAAGATACAGTCAGTCGTTCCTTTGATTGGATAAAAAGGCACAGCCATCTGCCATATTGACATATTTCCTCAGTTGTCTTTCAAGAGGCATCTCTGCTCGCTTCTCTACTGGGCTCTCTTGTCTCTTGTCTCTAATCACTGGATCGTGTGAATGAATCCAAACGTTCGATCGCCAATGAAGGTTTGAAACTCGAATCACCGCAGGCTGTTCCAAGGGTTTGCTCGTTTCGCGATAGTTTGCGCCCAGACAGTTTGAAAGAAGGAAAAAAATAAAGAGTGCCAATCCTGTGCCCACTTCCCCACTCCACACCTACACACCACGCACGCGCACGACACACACACACAAACACACACGCAAACTCGCTAGATATTCCCATTTTGGGTGAATAACTAATGACAACAAAATGGTCTTGTACTGTATTATGAATTTTATTGCTGTAACCTTTCTTCTTTAAGGTGAGATCCACCAATTATAGTATTTAATTACTCACGCCTAATATTTTAACTCTTACTGGTGGGGGGGGGCTAATGAACTTTTTGGCTGGCCTCCAAGAGGATTCAAGCTCCCAGGTAATGGTTTTCCTGAGCTGTTTGGAAATTAATTATTCCAAAACATATATTTTATTAAAAATTAACTGAAGTTAATATTTAATATTGCATTTGATAGAGCGCTTTTCACGTCTTCTAGACGCCCCAGAGCGCTTCACAGATTATACTGTAAAGTGAATTGATTGTATATTTTGTGGGCGAAAGTTGTGTTAACCCGTTGTACGCCTCACTGGTGCGAAAGATGTTTAAACTTGAGGTAGATGGACATTATACAGTACTTGGGATATGAAGAAGGGACGGCAGAAAAGGTAGGGATGATTTTCATGTCATGACCTTGTAAAGCGAAGGAACAGGCTTGATGGGCTGCATGGCCTCTTCCTGCTATTTCCCTATGTCTATGGCTAGTAAATGTAAACTGCGTCGATGGATGTACCTAGAGGCACTACAATCTTTGGTGTTTGTTTGCAGCGTCTCATACTCTTACCCAAATAATAAACCTCCTTGAATTATTCACATGATTTTCCCTTCACACTTCGAAATTAAAATCCGATACAATATATATATATATATATTATATATATATAATATATATAATATATATAGCTGATCTAATCTTTCGGATAGTGGTAGCTTCAAAAAAAATTATTTCTCATCTCTTGAGCATCAATTGAACGCGCTCATCGTTCAAAATGCTGGCCCTTTGATAAAGCTATTTCCTCGAGCTACTTCCTGATGTGTGCTGAGCGAGCTCAATTTAAACAGGGCAGCAGTATTTGAATTATTTTAGAACCGGGGAGCGAGATAAATCTGCCAAGGGTCCCAATTGTTAACTAATGATTGCTGCCGGAAAGCTGTGAGGATGAGCTTTGTGGGGTCAGTGGTTGAATTAGGCCGTTCACGCTCAACCAACTGATCTTGTGTTGCGAAGGGTGGCTACTTGAAGGAAAAGAACTCAGGGGGGCGGTCGATTATCGGGGATTGTCGCTCTGGTTGCATTCAGCAACTTCAGTAGATGAGGGGGTGGTGGCGGAGTAAATTGGAAACAACAGAAGACTTATCAGTGAAACACGCCACGCGAAGGTTGGTTCCATCTTTTAACCCCGCGCGATTGGTGAATCCCGGTGTCAGAGAAAATTTTCCCTGTAGGGATTTGGCAAAAGTTTCTTGTCGGTTTACTTGGAAAGTCTTGTGCCCTACCCTTCACTACATTATTAGCCGAACATTCACTGGAAGGTACATTTCATTTGCACTTTAGTTGATACACTTCGATTAGTATTCTGTATAATTGTTTGATGTCGGGTGATGGAAAAACATGTGAAGTGTGTGTGTGTAAAATAAAGAAGAATATTTTGGATCATATTGTAATAATCATTCATAAAGTGTCACTGAAAATGCAGTAATAAGTTACTCTGTATTGTTACTGGTGAATGATGTGACTGCTTAATTTAAGTGCTTAAGAGTTCAAACCAATATCAAGGGTTTCCATATATACAATGTCTTTACTTATTCCGTTGCTGTTATGGTACAATTTGCTCCGTAAATAAAGTACCTTGTTGAATAAAAACGGAATCCTTATTTTATGTAACGTTTCTAGTGATAACTAAGATGGAATCTTCATGGTTACAGTCTTGCCAATGAAGCTTGACCAGAAATTGAAAAGAAAATAGGCGTACCATATACTGTTATTTATTATTTTGGGTTTATTTTGAAAGGTTTCCATTGTTATTATCTATCTAGGGGAAACGATAAAACCAAGATCAACTTTCATGAATCTTTGGAAACCTAGTGTCCCCTTGGATCACTTGATAGCAACATTTGTTTTGGTGTGTTTTATTGCATCTGAGTTCTGACTCTGACCTCCCGTTGAGGAGATTATGGGAATCAAGCTACGCCTCAGGACTTTCAACGTTCAATTTGTCTTCTACATGGAGGCTGACATTTGCTCGGGAGAGAGTGCTACACTGTTGGAGGTAGGTAAGGCAATATTGTGTGCAGATTGGCTTCCCTGTTGTTCCACAAAGTACTCAGTCACAATCCTTCTAATGTCTTGACTATAATGTATGACTAAATGGGAGACTATGATAGCTGGTGTACTCTGTAAGACTCTTAAACAGCTCCATTATATTGAAGAATATTGGCCACTCAGACTGACAGTGGAAAGGAAACACTCTAAATATACAATAAATATACAATCACTACAGTAAACTTCACAATATACTGTAACTCTGTTAAGTGCTTTGAGACAAATGGAAGGAATATTATCAGGATTATAAGGAGGGAGAGGGGGGGAAAGGAAATCAATAGCTTTGAGTACACCTTCATGAAAAAAAACAATGGTGTCGTCATTTCAATCCACGTCTGTTTAAGGGATACTGCTGCGTTTCGCCCACAAAATACACAATCAATTCACTTTACAGTATATTCTGTGAAGCGCTTTGAAACATCTAGAAGACGTAGAAGACATCAAATGCAAGGAATATTATTATGATTATGAGCGGTTTCTGTGCAGAAGCCAGTCATTCCACCCAAGGCACAGAACAGCCATTACAATGTCTGCATTTCAATTTTGACATTTTAAAAAAAAATGATTGGCCAATCCAACCCACGACTGTTGTGTGCTGGGGTGGGGGGGGGGGAAACGCAGCTGGGCGCGATCGGCTGCCGCAGTTTCGCCCACAAAACCTACCGTCAATTCACTTCACGGTGTATTCTGTGAAGCGCTTTGAGACACAGTCTGGAAGACGTGATAAAAGCGCTCTGTCAAATGAAAGCATTATTATTATTAGTAGTAGTATTAGTATTAGGAAGAATATACCCCCAAAGCCTTGAGCGAACCCAACCGTATCCAATGCAAGGATTCTTATTTATTACTTATCCTTATTTTAAGCGCTCTGAGGCGCCGTCCGGCGTGGAGGGCAATATATAAATCGAAGTTGTTGTTGTTATCATGTCTTCTAGAACGTCTCAGAGCGCTTCACAGGAATACACCGTCAAGCGAATTGACTGTATATTTTGTGGGCGAAATATTAACAGGGAGAGCAGCCAAAAATGCCCCCCCTCCATTATATATATATATTCTTATTATATATAATATATATAATCTTTAAATTTATATATATTCTTATGCATATATATATATATTCTTATTATATATAATCTTTAAATTTATATATATTCTTATTATATATGATGATGATGATGATGAACAGATGGAGGGAGGGGGGGCGGGGGTCAATGACGTCACGGGAGCCAGGGCCCTTCGCCGATTGGCTGCGGGTCGGCGGCCAATCGGGAGGCTTGTTACTGCCGAGGCAGAGCCTGACCAATGGGAGCGCGGGACGGTGCGGGGTGTGGCGGCCAGGGCCCGGGAGTGGGGGAGTCAGTCAGTCAGTCGGTCGGTGTCGATTTGTTTTTAATGGTGGGTTTACTCTCCTTCTCTTCTCTCTCTCTCTGTGTGTGCGTGTGTCTGTCTCTCTCCTTGTCGTCGTGGTGTGTGTGTGGGGAGAGAGAGAGGGAGAGACAGAGAGAGGCTTCTCTCCCCTCGCCCTGTGTGTGTGTGTGTGTCTCTCTCTCTGTGTCTCTCTGTTGTGTCGTATTGAGATTAAAGTGATATAAATATATATATATGTGTGTGTGTGTGTGTGTGTGTGTGTATAATATATAATGTAAATAACATTAAGAGACCCAACTGTCCCCCTCCTCCCCCCCCCCACCCTCACCTTCAACCAGGATGGAGAGGGAGGGGGGTGAGGAGGAGGAGGAGAGGGGTGGGGGGGGGGGGGGGGGGGGTAAGGTGTGTGTGTGTGTGTGTGTGAGGGAGAGTGGGGAGTGTGTGTGTGTGTGAGGGAGAGTGGGGAGTGTGTGTGTGTGTGAGGGAGAGTGGGCAAGAGGGGGGTGGAGTATGTGGGAGGGGAGGGGTGGGGAATGTGTGTGTGTGTGTGTGTGTATATGGGAGGTTTCCCCCTGATGTCAAAGGTGTTATACAAGTGTCGGGGGAGGGGGGGGGGGGGGAGGGGGGAAGAGAAAGGAAGAACAACAACAACAACAACAACACCATAGAGGAATGGGAGAGTGAGGGAGGGAGGGAGGAAGGCAGGAGGAGTGAGAAACTGGGGAATGTGTGTAGGTAAAGGAGGAGGCCTTGTTTACGTTTGGGGTGGGAGAGGAGGGAGAGAGGGTGGGTGGGTGAGAGGGAAGGAAGGCAAAGGAAGGGGGGGTGGGGGGGGGTGGAGAGAGGCAATGACTAGTTGGGAGGGAGTGAGCTCTTTCACCCTCCCTCCCTCTGAGCTGTCTTGTTAGGCCTCCACTGCCAGCAGCAGAGAGAGAGAGAAAATAAAGTGAACGTGAGAGGTCCGTAGGAAGGAGGGAGAGGGATGGAGGGGAGGGAGGGTTAGGAGGGAGTTCTGGACAGTTGTGCGATGGCCACCAGCAGAGAGAGAGAGAGAGAGAGAGAGTGCGAGAGGTAGGAAGGAAAGGAGAGGGTGTGATGGAGGGAGGGAAAGAAATGGCCGGTTGTGTGATTTGGCCTCTCCTTTGGGCTCTTGTGTGGTAAGGTTGCCAACAGCAGCTCAGAGAGAGAAAGAGTCAGGAAGGAAGGAAGTGCATGGCTTTCAAACTCTTGTGTGTGTCGCTTAACGCATCGTGCCAATCCCACTTTACCCCCCTCTCCCAGGGAGGCAGACGGTGGAAGCAGGAAATGTCGCCTGTCTTTAAAAACTCACGAGATAGATTTCTGCTAGAAAGCAATGTCGGGGGATACAGCATGTAGTTTGGGGACACCACAAAGGAGATGGTGGAAGGCGAACTAGACTATCTTCGTTCGCCCAGCAAATTCTTATGTTCTTATTTACTATTTATTTATTTTGTGTTTATTTACACCGTTACGATGGCAACATGCAGATTAACGTTTACACAGCAGTTATGTCCATCCATCGGTTTTAATTGCTAGAATAGAACTGAGCTGCAAGATGCTGGAAATTAGGTCTTTATTTCGCGCTTGTGTTGATTTTCCTTTATCGCCTGCTGTTTGTATTCCAAGCTGCTTTCGTCTGAAACCTAACTTCTCTTGATGCGTGTTGTCGCTGTCAAAGGCATGGGCGATGGTTTCGAACATTGCGTTAATAATCACAATGATAAACCTCATATAGCCGTTTATCACATTGTCAAACTGTCTGATAGCGCTTCATAGCAATTTCACGTTGAAGTGTAGTGAGTGACTATATTTTTTATTTCCTTGATAAATACTTTAGCATAGATGGAAATTTTCCTGAATGTTTTGGCAGTCAGATCAGCAATATTTCAGTGTATAAATGCACCATAATATTTTTTGGGGGTAGATTGTACAATGACCAAAACGTTTATTGATTCTTTATACTATATAAACCTTTATAAAGGTAAACGTTGCAGTGAATTGAGTCATTCAGTTCATGGCTTTTTGGTAGGGCATTGGTAATTGCATATAAGCTGCCATATCTGCCTACAGATACAGTCACTGCAATTGTTAGCAATTACCTCTGAAGGACGTTTGAGATGTGCCAACATTTCTGTTTTCAATGTTATGTGTACATCAAAATGCACGGATGATTGCCTTTTGAAATTTATTGGATAGATCTTACAGATGTCTTTGAATTCCTCTATTCATCTGCCTCTCAAAATGTTTTCCTCATAGTTTTATATTGAAGACTCTGCAGTAAACATGGATGTCAGTTTGTCATATTTACCTAGCTGGTACTAACTGCTATTATTTTCTGGTTGCAATAGTGGAGTTTGTATTTTTATGAAATCCTATTCACCTGCCCCCCATAATTGTGATGCCATCCACTGTAATATTATAAGCAATCTTTGCGATATTAAGATACTTGGAAGTGATTAAAGACAGTAAACATATGAATAGTACCGTTTAATATCCTCCAAAACACGAGATCCCTAGTTTCTATGTGTGTAATAGCCTGCTTGCATAGAATTACTGTAGAAACAATTTTTCTTGTAAGGCAGCCACATGAATCATTTGATATTGTGTTGTGAGAGGTTTTTTTTCTGCTGTGGAGTTTCCATTTGGATGTCCTGCTGTACCTGGTCTTAGTAAGACTGCTTGTTTTTAATGTGGTCTTTCTTGAACGTACAAAGTTCATTCCACCTGTCACACTTTATGCTGATTATATCAATTTTTTGTATGAATTTTTTCCTGCTATCCTTTCTGTAATTACACTCCTTGCATTATACCGGAATTAAAAAAAAATTATAATCGGTATCGTGAGCAGATCAGAAATGTGATGTGCCTTTTCTGTTGAATTTTGAACCTGTAAAAGAGCAATGCATCCCTTTTTCTAGTTTGGGTGATTGAATATCATTGTTGGATGTGAAGAATGAATTTAGAGAATGAGGCAGGCTATTATGAAAATGGATAATTTGATTTTAAAAATAGATGAATTGTGAGATTTTTTAAATATATGTGTATATATATATATATATATTTTCAAAAGATGGCCTTGTGAGTTCCGAATTCCCTCAAGCCATGGTTTAATTCATATTTTACACAGCTTTGAATATTGTTTTTGAAAAGCATCTGACTGTAAAAATGTTTGCACATCCTCATGAACACTTTCATTTTGAAAACAGCCTTGTGCTCACCATCCTGCACCAATCTGAAGCATCAACAGAATGGATTCAGATGACCTGCCAAACTTAGAGGATATATTTGCCACTGTGTGGGCTACGACTATTGAAGATATGGACCTGGGACTGGTTCTCGGAGAGGAAGAATTGAGCCTAGAAGTCAACGACAATGATTCCACAGTCTTGATAGCTTTTCGGGGGAACATGAAGGATGCTGACTTTACCAATAAGTTAGACACGATTATTAACAACATGACGTGCCTTCTGGATATTGGTAAGGATTTAACTGAACTGATATTGTCAGTAGTGAATGAGTTAAACAACTATTTGATTAGATTGAAATCTAAAATTGAAAGTTATAATGCTTTTATATCCCAGAATTTTTGTCACATTTTTATTCTCACCTACTATTTGCTGTAATGTTGAATGAAGATGGTTGAGGTTATGTTTTACTTTGTGATTACTGCTGAGGTGCAACAATTTTGATTATGGAAAAGGAACAGGAAAGTTAGGATTAACACCAATTCATCACTTTTCAGAATGATCCAGCGTTAATATTAATTACTGTAGTTTGGTCTATTATTGAAAATAATTCAGAAGCCAACATTAGTTTGGAGGGTTAGTGGCGAAGTTGCTTTGAGAAAGCTATTACACTATGTTGTTTTGTTTTTGGTCAGGATCTGAGAGGTTGAGGCTACAGAAAGTGGAACCGTGGAATAGTGTTCGGGTAACGTTTAATATTCCTCGTGAGGCTGCTGAGAGATTGCGCCTGATGGCTCAGAACAACAACCAACAGCTGCGTGACTTGGGAATCCTCTCTGTGCAGATCGAAGGTATTGAGTTTTGGACCTTTAACCCAAACCTGTTTGAGGGTGAGTGGGGAGGGTGCGATTTAAAGATTCAGTGACACTATTTGATGATTTCTGATGCACAATAACGTTTTATTTCTTTACCCCAACTGTTAACTGGTTTAGAATCCGGAGCATTCTCTCGTAAATCCAAACCTGAGAAAAGGGGGGTGGAAAAGGCTTTCTCCTTCACATGATTGATTTAGACTTTTTAAAATAAGACATCTAGAATGGTACTGAACACGTTTTCCGTACGTTTTTAAACTTGAGATTCATTATTTTCAGGCGAGGGCATAATCAGCTTGGCTTTAGTGCAACACAGAGGACAAGAGGTCAGGATAAATGGCCCTGTGAATCAGATCCGAATGGAACCAGGAGGTCAAGGTAATCAAATATTTTACCGATCCATATCCTATTATCTAGTCAATGCACAAAGAATGGTCTACAGTTACATTTTTTCAAGCAACTTGAACTTTTTCCATAGAAATGTGTTCTGTTGTTTTACATCCAGTAGAATTAGTTTGTTTTAAGTTAATTAGCATACAGCAAGGATAATAGTCCAATGTCAAGAGAGAATAAATAGTGTGCAGTGAATTACATTGGGCTATGGATATCAGATGGTTAGGAACTGTAATACACATTGGTTCTCTAGAAAAGTGATTACAAAATGAATTATATTCATGGACATCAGAAAAAGATTCGGAGAGTACTCTGAGAAAGTACTGAAATAATTGTTTGTAAGAGCAGCACAGCAAGTATCTCCACAGCATGGCAATTCAATATTTTTTTCTTTCTATTAGGTTTGATTAGAGTTAGTAATCCATCTGCTGCGATGCTCCCTTCGAGCAGCAATATGGGGACATCCTTGATGGGTGGTGGGACAAGTTCAGAGCTGCTACAAAACCGAGGTCCACATTCGGTTCCTCGACCCATGTCACAGTCTGGTAAGGAAGAATTTCATTCTTATAAGCCCTGTAGAGAGATGTGCCTACATTAACCTGTGCTTGTTGGGATCCTTCATACACACGCAAGCACTAAAACAGTTTACCTTCTGTTGTTCTTCTAGGTCAGTTATAGCTATTTCTGAAAATAATGAACCTCGCAGAAATTCGATTTCTTGTCTCCATCCCACTGTCCCTTGGCCTCACTTCCTCGCTTGCTTCCTTCAAGGCCGGTCTCAAGACCCTCCTCTCGATTGTGCCTTCTGCCGCCCTCCCAACTCTCTCCCTCCCGTCATCCCTACCCTTCCCCTCCCCTTTGCTTGTGTCCTGATTTGACTGTTCAGCGCCTTGGGAGGTCCTACAGTGAAAGGCGCTCTATAAATGTAATTTTGTTGTTGTTCTTCTTTTGAATGATCAAATGTAATATACTGTTTTCTTTAACTATCTGTGATAGAATCACAGCAGTAAACTACCAGTCATAATGTCATTGGAATTTTCAAATTAAATCCAAGTTTTGTTTTGTTTACACAGGTATGGATCCTCTCCTGTCAAATTTAAACCTCCAGTCCGCAGGTCACCCCTCTGGATCAATGCCTCCGCAGCCTCACCCTATGCAAACAATGCTGATGAACAGACAGATAGCACCAGCTAATCTACAGCAGCACCAACAACAGCAGCAGGGAGGCCGTCCATTCAATCCTGCTCAGATCTCCATAGCTGCCACGTGGAACCAAGCCTCATCAGGAGCACTTCAACCTCCTCCCCAGTCCGCCATGGGAACAATGGCCAACCAGGTCTGGAAGAAAGCCCCTTTGCCCGGGCAAATGCAGCCTCAGCAACTTCAGACCAGACCTTCTCTGGCCACTGTCCAGACACCCCCTCACCCTCCACCTCCGTACCCCTTTGGGAGTCAGCAAACCGCTCAAGCCCACCAGTCATTTTCTCAGGTCTGCAGCTCGCCACAGTTTGCATCGCCGCCCCCTAAGAGCCTTCAGGGTGGGCCCTCTCGAGTGCCTACACCCTTACAGCAGCCGCACTTAACGAACAAGTCCCCGGCCTCGTCTCCATCCTCTTTCCAGCAGAGCTCCCCGTCGTCCTCGCCCACAGTGAACCAACCGCAGCAGCATATAGGATCCAGAGCACCACAGAGCAGCTCCCACCCTCAGCCGTTCCAGCCCACCGTGTGCCAGAGCTCTCCCAGCCGAGGGTCTATGGTTCAGCAAGGAAATCTGCTGATGATGCAAGCAAATCAGGTGCCGCAGAATTTACACTCTGGGATGGGAAGTAAGTACAGATTTCAATTTTCTTTGCTTCAGTGAAACGTGGTTACTAAACCTTGTGAATGTCTTGTGCGGTGTATTCAGTGATCACATAAAATGCTGGGCCAAGGTTACGGGTATTCTTGGAACTTGTGTTTTAATATATTGATATTAAATTAATAAAGCCCTCAAATATCTCTTCCTCCTCCTGAAATAATTTTAATACCAATAGTTGATAAAGGGTTCTCTTTTTTTTTCTCTCTCTTGACAGAAATGAGAAAAAATTTCATCCAGTAGTTTTTCTTTTCCTAACCCCGTCTCCCCATCCGACTGACAGCTTCTGATTCTGTAGATAGATACATGGTGAACCCATTATTGTATAATATCTGATTCCATGAAGTGACATTTGTGGCGTCCATAGACGCTTTGATGACTGCTCTTCTGAATTAGAATCGATTAGGACAGGTGTTTGCGGTCGAAATAGCAAAACATGTTTATTATTCCTCCCGCAGACATGCCCAAACACCTCCCACCAGTTTTTGCTGTGGGGCAGCCCAATCAAAACTTCAACCAAGGGCAGGTAAACCAAGGTGTTATATCTGGCACCTCAGTTACCAGTGGATCACTACAACTGCAGCCTAATCAGACTATACAACATACAGGTTGGTATTTCACGCAAATAAAGCTGATTGTGCACTGGAGAATTTAGTTCCAAGTGGGGAAAATTTAAATAACAGAAAATTCTCATTATTTATGGGGGAAATGGGGGGGGGCGCGGGGGGGGGGGGGGGGGGGGGGGGAGAAAAAAAATGGTGCCTATGGCTAAATCATTTATTTTAGTAAATCTAATGATCCGGGTAAATAATGAAATCATCTTTTTTATTTAAAAGCGTTAACTGATATCAGGGAGCCTTTTGTGTCTATCCAGGTGAATTAGCTCTCGTTAACCTCTGGTGAGCCTTCTAAACACACTTCAGTGTCGTGAGAGAATTGATGAGAGAATTATCTCTCGGGTGCAGATCCAGGGCAAGTTTTTTTTAAAAAAGCACCCCACACCACAAATAATTCAGATATCGGAATTAAACAATCGTCTACTAATCTGGCAGTATGTTCCTGTAATGCTTAGAGCCACTGAGATTCTCGAACTTTCTCTTCCTCTGCTACCATTGGGGATTCAAGTGATATCTTCCTCGTGTCTCTTGGTGGTAGGGTTCGGAAAGGGAGCTGTGAATATTCTATGTGGTTGCAAGATTAGTTTGGGATAAAGTTTTCTTCTTGTTTGTCTCTGACTAGGTGGCCCAAGTAACGCTGCTTCGCAAAATCCCATGAACGTCCAGCCCCACGGACCGCCGAATGTGATGCAAACAAACCTGGGACTTCACGGGAACATGAACAATCAGCAGCCGGTGAGCGGTCCTCAAGGGAATATGGGCAACATACAGGGACAGCCCCAGGCACAGCTGATTGGAATGCATCAACAGATTGCGTCGTCGCAGAGTCAAATGATGAACGTGCAATCCCAAGGCCTGCACCCGTCAAACCAGATGATCATATCGCGTCCGCAGCTCACCCAGGGCCAAATGATGATGGCATCCTCCCAAAACCACAACCTCGGCCTGGGCGGGCAGAGGATGACTCCGCCCAAGCAGATGCATTCGCAGCCGGGCCAGCCCATAATGACTACTCACGGGCAACTGATAGGTCCACAGGGGCAAGTCGTCCTCCAGCAAGGCCCGATGATGGGGCTGCCCGAGCAGATCGTCATCGGCCAGGTACAGGGAAACAAACAAGGGTTCAACGGTCCCAGCCCGCAGAACATCATCGCGGGGCAGGGCCAGATGATGAGGGGGTCAGCCGCAAACCCGCAAGGCAACATGGTCCAGTTTTCCTCGCAGATGATCCAGCAGGGCTCTCTGAATGGCAACGCCCCCCAGGGAATTACAATGCAGGGGCAGGTACTCAGGCCCCCCATGCCTCACATGGCCCAGCAGCACGGGGACCCAGCCGCGCCCGGCAGCGACGTCAACCTGACGCAGATGCTGCCGGACGTGCAGATGCAACAGGGCGTGGTCACCACCCACATGCAGTCCGGCAGCCCGGCCGGACCGCATTTCGGCATCCCCTTCAACAACGCCTACGGCGCCAATGTCGGCGGAGGCCAGATGGCCATCCCCAACGCTTCCGGCTTTCCCGGCAACAAGGACATCACGCTGACCAGCCCGCTGCTGGTGAACCTGCTGCAGAGCGACATCACCTCGGCGCAGTTTGCCATGAACAACAAGCAGAACAACCAGAACGCCAACAAACCCAAGAAGAAGAAACCGTCGCGATCGCAGAAGAAGAAGGGTGGAGCTCAGCAGCCGGAGGAGCAGTCCCAGCATTTGTAAGTGGATTGTTTCATTGCTCTCTCTCTCTCTCGCCTTATATATATATATAATACATAAAATATGCGGTAAAAGCTCGTTTATCCGGCACCCTCTGGACCTGGCCAATGACGATTAAAGTGCCTGCTGGATATTCGGCCGATAACCAACAAATAAATAAATAAATAATTCCAATGCGTTTTTCCGGATAAATTCCGGTTAATCGAATGCGGACCTTTTTTTTTTTTTAGCGATGCCGGTTATACGGAAGTTACGGTTGATCGGGTGCCGGATAAACGGGCTTTATAGTATATAAATATGTTTTAAAGAGCATTTCATTAACTATAACTTGAAAGTATTAGATAATGGAAACGTCTCGACACCGTACAAAGCTGGTGCTATGAGTTTGAAGTGTACGGCCTTATTTGGTGGATTTTAAGCTGTGTTTAATGAGTGACCTACCTTTGTAGATTATTTTGAAACTATTTTCCTTTATTTTATATAATGTTTCGCCCACAAATATACGGTCGATTCACTTTACTGTATATTCTGTGAAACGCTTAGAGACGTCGATAAGATATGAAAAGCGCTATATCAGATGCACGGATTATTATTAGTGTTATTATTATAACGTCTCTCCCATCCCCATGAAAATTGACTGTTTGCAAAGGATCGGCACCCAGATATGTGCAATAAGAATGTTGAAATATAATTAAATAGTTGGTGTTGGAGGGAAGTTAATTCTTAGCTTGCGTTCCCTTGTGGGGTTGTGGCTGCCACTGATCATTGCTGATATCGAACCATCGATGGAGAATTTTATTTCTGAAGTAAAAGTGTTGTTCAAAAAATGTTAAGACTTTTCTTTTGACTTGCTTTAAGGGTTTCAGATGCCCATCAGCTGCAGCAGGGGCTGGATGATGCAGAACAACAACAGATAACAGGAGAACAGGGTATAGGAATGGATCCGACAGCCAACAAATTACCTGAATTTCCAAATCGACCTGGAGGTAAAATACATTTTCCGTTACAGGTTATATACACTTTTCCTGTCTTCTTTGAGGCTTCTGACCACATGAAAAGTGGTGGGAGGGGTAGCAGAGGTGGTGTTATTTCCGATTACTCTGGGAGGGTGATTGAAGCACTCTCAGATGCAGGGCGTGGAGGCCGCTATATAAATCCAAGTTGGTGTTGTTGTTGACCAGCTATTTCAGCGTGGAGGGATATCAAAACTGATATTGCCTTCACCTAGCATTTGTACGTCCTCCCGATGTGAAAGGCGCTCTAAATATAATGTTGTTGTTATATTTAATGTGTTTTCCAGAAGAGGTGATTGGTTACCCTGATAGATTTTTTTTTAAAAAATTCTCCCACACTTTTTAAGAAAATTGATTCCCTGATCAATTAAATTTCTTTTTAAAGTAAAAAAGAATGACATTTTTGCCCCGATCAAAATAACGTTTAAGAACCTTAATAAAGCAAAGCAAATAAATAATTAAAATAAACAGTATTTTTTATTGTGGGGAACCATATTTGTTTACCGTGTCTAGAAACATGTGTTTATGATCAATGCTGTACGTTCTGCTGCAGGATTCCACATGCAAGGAGTGGATCAGAGAACTTTGCAGCCCACAACTATTCAACCTATGCAACAACATGCACAGCAACAGCAACAGACGCAACAGCCTCTACAGCAACAGCAGCAACAACAACAACAACAACAGCAGCAGCAGATGATGCTGATGCTGATGATGAAGCAACAACAACAACAACAGCAACAACAACAGCAACAGCAACAGGACCCATCCAAGGCCAGTAAGATTCCATTGACTCCAGGCCCACATCCACAGAAGACTCCCATGACTCCTGATGCTTCCAGAATGCCAATGACTCCGACTGGTAATATGCCGGTCATGGTCAGTTTGCCCGGCCAAACTGGAGTACCTCCCTCGCCAGACAAAGTAAGAATGCCCTTGTTAGTTGGCCATCAAACGGGCAACACTTTAAGGAAAATGCCCTTCCAGGAAAATCTACAGAATGTTCCATCAGCGATAGAGGAAGGAAACCCACCTATACACCAGGAAGTAATGGGACCTGAGCTTCCGCTTTCTGTTCAAACCAATTCAGGACCACAGTCTGTTCCTCCACCTAACCAAGTACTTATTACTGGTGCGAAACCAGGCCACTCACAGATCACAGGACCTCAGGGCACAGGCCAACAGCAGCAAGCAACTATTTCTTTGCAAGGCACTCACAATCTCCATTTCTCGAACCCTCCGGTGAATACTCAGACCTCTAGACCAAAAACACCAAACCGAGCAAGTCCCAGGCCCTACTTTCCTCATACTCCCACTAACCGACCATCCAGCACGGAGCCCTCGGAGATCAGTCTCTCTCCTGAGAGGCTGAATGCTTCTATCGCAGGTCTCTTTCCTCCACCGATCAATATCCTCCTGCCTCGGCAGCCCCCGCTCAGTAGAGGATTCGATCAACAAGGCCTAAACCCAACCACTCTGAAAGCGATTGGCCAGGCACCATCAAGCATACCTTCAATCTCCAACAACCAACCCATTTCTACTGCTTCACAAGTAAACAAACTGGATACAGTGATCGTTAGTTCGGGTAAGCAAGGAACTGGGAAGCGAGCCAGTCCCAGTGCCAGCAGGAGGGCCAGCACTGGTTCTGGGAGAAAAACTGGTCAGATCCCAGTTAGGCAAGGCGCCAAAGCCTTGAAGGCCCCCTCAACTGCTCAGCAGAATCCAGCACTCTTGTCAAGTGTAGATGTACCGAAGAATGTCCCAGTGAATTCTGGCCCAGTTTCGTCAGGTTCTGCTACTGGCAACTCGAGCGATCCTACGAATAGCACTTCAGGTATGCAAACTCCAGCTGTTTCTGTAAGGGTTTGGAATAACCCTCCAGAAGACCTCAAGGAAGGACCTACTAATCCATCTGGAAATGATGCGTTGAAACAACTGGCCTCCGTTAATAAAGAACAGCCGAGTTTGGAATGTAATCCTCCGAGCGCAAGCAAGCAAGACAAGAGTAATGTTTCCGAATCTCAAATAAAGAATGGAAATAAACCTCTGGAAACCAGCAAACCTAGTGGGACTGGAGAGGAGAAAAGTGTGGCTTCACCAGCTGTAAGAGAAGCTCCAATTTCACTGAATCAGCTGCTGGACAGTTCTGGTGCTCCCAACGTTACAGTTAAGCCCTTTGGTCCCAGTCTATCGGAGCAACCCGGAGACAAAGATAAGGCAGTAACGTCAGGTCAACCCAAGGTTACAGAAAACGCCAGCACATCCGTCTCACCACCGCAAGGCGTGGGTGAGAATAGCTCGGTCTCGCCACAAGATTCAGGGGCATCCAATGTCTCCGTGACTCAGAGTGGCCCTGTGACCCTACCTACGTCAGTGGGATCGGCATCCATTTCTGCTTCAAGTCAAATGACAGTTTTTGTCAGTTCCAGTCCTATTCGGTCCCCGACTAATGTTTCAACGCCTGCACAGGCCCAACCCCAGCCCTCCGGGGTTTCGTCTGTCAGTACAATGCCATCGGCATGTAACAAAGTAATAGTGTCTGACACCTTGCCAGTGATACAGTCCAGTTCACAGCCCACGCTACTAACGCCACCTGTGTTTCTAAATGCACCTGCGTTCAAGGTGGCCAAAGAACCTTCTGTATCTCAGCCCGTCACAGGGCCTAGTGTATCGGTGACCTCGGCCTCCGCATCAGCGTCCAAGTCTGTTGCTGCGGTTGATGCTGTCCCACCTAACGTTCCAGTTTCACCCAGCTCCGGGGCCTCCTCCAGCGTCATCACCACCACCACCACATCGTCCGTCAGCGGCTCCGCGAACTCGCCCGCTGGACCAACAAACAGAACTGCGGTTCAGATATCGCCCGCCTCTCCCCTTCAGCCTCCGTCCAGTTCTCCAGCCGCTCCGAAAGTCTCGTCGCCTTCTCCTCACCGGCCAGCCGTGGACGCTGCCCACAGCGAGCCTCTTCAGAATTGCTCCGCCTTGGTTGACCAAAGCTCTCCAACCTCATCTCAGCCCACGGCGGCTGCCACTTCGCCTACGGCAGGTAGCCCAGGTAGCTCTTCTCATAGTAGACGAAGTCTGGTTTCATCCACCAAAGGAAGAGGGAAGGTAGATAAGATCGGTCAGTTTCTTATGACCAAGGCCTGTCGAAAGGCGTCCCCCGATAAAAAAGACGACCTTTCAGCATCTGAATTGGCTTCTCTAGGTGTTGACAGACCAACGGTTCCCGATAGTGCTGAAGGAGGAATTCCTCCTGCGGAAGCTAATCAGACCACTTACCTTCCTTCAGCTGGTCATCCAGCCGTAGGCACTTCCGTTAACGTCACACTTGGTACAACTAGCGGCTCTACTTCTACTGTTTCTGTTTCGTCACCTGCAAGTACATTGAATAGCACTCCTCAAAGCCATGTAACATCGGCCATCTCTCCCCAGAACCCTGTAGTACCTGTTGGTGATAGCTGTCTTGCACTCTCACAGTCTGAGCGAAGGTGTATGTCAGCAGAGAGAGTGGGAACAAATAAAGAACATCTTCCAAATACAGGTATCTAGTTGGTACTCTGCATGTCACTGCAGGATTTTAAAATATATATATATATATACATAAACTAAGTCAATATTAACATGCAGATTTTAAAAAAAATAAAAAATATATTTATGAATAGGAATCATTTTAATCCTTCTGTTGAAATGTCTCCCGGCACCTCACATCGTATTTGAAGTGTAGTGAAATATTACAATGACCAAAATGACGATTAATCTGTCCCAGGATTATCCCACATTCAGCAGTGCAACAAATAATTTTTTTTGAGTCATTTGGATCAGGGCAGGAATATGGGCGGGAGCAGTGTTCAAAATAGGATCATTTTAAAATCCACCTGAATCGCTAAATGGGCAGCTGGAATCTCCGAACTTCCATTATTTGTGTTTTTTCTAGCCTTTAAACTATAGTTTAGCTCGAGTGATTTGTCACCAAATAGATGTGGAACCATTTAGAATTGAGCTCCGGTATCTTGTGTGTTGATTCTCGCTCCATGTCCCTACATTAAATCTATGACCTAGAAAATCGACATTTAATGGTTGTAGTTGGGAGTTCAAGCTCTGGTAAACCCCGGTCATGTTTTTAGACGTTTGTTTGCCAGCATCATCCTAACTATACTCAAGGCAGTTTCTTGTGCTGTATTGTGTACAGATCATTGACTTTTATTTCTCTCTGCCTCCCTTCTTTCTTCAATGTTGGTTGGATCGCAGTGTTTGCCGCGAGTTTTCTGTTTTACAGTTGGGTACATGAAATATTGCTTTTGTTTATTGAATGCACATATTTCTGAGCTTAACCACGTCCACAGAACATGTAGGTAGATCAGCGGTCGTGCCTTAAACTACGGCTGATTTTATGTTATTGAAATGTTAGTAACTCCCCTGTCCCTTTTCTATATCTTTTCCCCCTTCTTTTAAAAATCCATGCTCGACGGTGAAGGGAACTGAGGAGTATGGGAAGGGGATAGGGAGAGGCGCATATTGACGACAAAAAGATCTATCTAGTTCCTTCACCTTCCACCTTCCTGGCGGTCGCATGCACATATGTCCCAAACTACCTATGTGCTGTATCACATTTCATTATAACAGCATGAACTAGTTGAACTGAATATGCTTTGACGTGTTTTCGTGTTGTACAGTCTTATGTAAAGTCGTACCTTTGAGTAAACTCTTTGCAGTGACCTCACGTGGATTATTTATGGGGTAACTTACTAGAACGTCATTGCTCCTTTTTTTTAATTAAATTTTTAAAAAAATATATAATTGTTTACTGCCCCCTTTAGCCGTGTGACTCACTGCTCACGGAGGCCAGGAAAGTGAACCAGTTTTAATTCTCTTTGATTATTTTGCTCTCGTTCCAACTATTTTCACGAAAGCCGTCTTAAGACAACGGGATTGCTTTGCTTAGGTATGTGCAAAGGTTTCATTTCATTCACCTTCTCATTCTTAGAACACTTCCTAGAGAGGTTCTGGATGCTTCCAACTGCTTGGAGCATCACCCCTGTACAGTGCCCTATTTGAAAGATTACAGTAATATCTCGTATCAAGTTAAATATGTACAGTAGTTAAAACAATCTGATGTACCTGTAAAACATCCCATTGCAAAATTTATATTCCTCCCTCCCCCCCGCGTCCGCATATTGCTTACCGCTGACATGCTTACTGCTAATATTCTGCTAATATAAGTGTCAGATATTTCTCAAAACTGCTTCTTGTATTATCAATAATACAAGTTATGAAGTCATTTAAAAAAAAAAAAAAACTTTCTTTTGTGTATTTCTGTCATTTTAAACAGGTGAAGAGAATTCAGCGAAAAAAGAGACGTTGGAGCCATCGGATAAAGGGCCCTCGGCTGCGAGTAAGTCCCTTTTTGAGGTTCCTGTGAAGATACTGTACAGAGTTGCTTGCCGTGCACAACATATATGATTAAACTTATCTTCACTCAAACTGAATTCTTAATGAAGCGTTGATTTTTTTTTTTAACGATACAAGTTTCCGATAACTTATCAGTTGCATATAACGCCAGAGTATTTCAAACTCCCAACACTTTGGGACGTCCTCCCGACGTGAAAGGCACTATATATTTTTTGTCGTTGTTGTTGTTGATAGCATTCGAGTTCGATAAACAAATTAGTACCTGAACGTTAGGCACTTTTTAAAAAAAAACAACACTATTTCTCTCTCTTGTTTTGAACAGCACCTGAAGTTGTTCCAGATCAGGAGTCACCCAGTACAGGGCAACAAGGGACCAATCAGAAAAATGGTAGGAACAGCCCTAATCCGTGTGTGTGTGTGTGAGTGTGGTGTCTTCAAATCGCTTGTTATTTTATAACACAGTGCTTGGATGCCAAAGACGCTTGATTTGTTGAGGTGTCCTGTTAAGCGGTCAATTTCTCAAGGCGAGAGTTTCAACTAAAAACCAATTGGGAAGAATTGTGCAGCTGTTTTTACAAGAATGAGAGAACCGAAAGGTTTATAGTCACCATACTTATAAAAGCGGAATTTAATTTGCTTTGGGTTTACTGGGCTTGCCTACTTGTATCTCACCTTTATTTGTCTGCACTCACAGGTTTTTCTGTTCCTCTAATGAATTTTCCACCTGTAATCCGTCCAGACTTCTCTGTGTGGTGTGTTAGCCTTATTGAATGTCTTAATAAACATTTTGTTGTACAATTCTATCAAACTCTTCTTATAAATCCAGACATAGGAAAGAGCTTACTGGGTTCGGAGTGCAATTTGAATGATATTTCATGCTGACTGGATTATGTATCGTGGGAAGTGCCTTTTAGCAGCAAAAAATAGATAGAATCATTGATTGCTCTGGATTAGTTCGGCTTCAGAGTGGCTTTCCTAGAGGACTGGTAAATGGTGCAGATAGCTGACTGTTAATCTGTAATTACTGTACAAACATTCTAATTGAAAACTTTTTGATTTGGTTTTGTTGCAGGAGAGGAATCCAGCGCTGGATTAGAAATCAGTCAGAGGTGAGTGTGTTGCTGGTGAAACCTATTCAAATGCATTTAATTTAAAATGAATCCCCATGAACTTCTTTATGTAACATTCACACATATATATATTAACTATATATATTATATATATATAGATATATACATTCACAATTCTACCCATTAAAAAGCTTTTTAATTGGAGGAAACGCTTTTCTACCTTCCTACTTTCAGCAGCAACAACGATGTAAAAATGAGTGTGGAAAAGTCAAAAAGTCCAAGTAGAAGAAATACAAAGGCCGAGAAGGAAGGAGAGGCGGTTCCGTCAGTCCCAGAATCTTCGGAGAACGGACAAAGGAAGAGGCCGTCGAGGCCAGGTTCTTCAACAAACGCAGCAAAAGGTAGCCTAGTCACTGCTCTCCGTTCGGCTTGTACAGGACCAAAAAGCCGTGCTATCTACCCGGTTATCGTAAAAACAAATCATTTCTTTTAATCTTTTAACATTAGGCATTGTAATGGTATCGGGAGTTTTGACCCTTTGATCACTGACTATTTTAATATTTGTCCGACTGAAATGTGGCTTTTAATAAGTCATTTCAGCGACAATTAAATTGTTTTGCAGGTGAGTGGCGATTTCTGATTTGAAATAACAAATGTACAAAAGTGCGTTTGAAACGCATGTTTATTCTTGGGAGGGCATGGGTGGGAAACGTGACTGAGTTTTGGATTATGTTACTTTTGCCTTGCATTAACCTCGTGTAGAGTACTCGTGTTTGGGCGATGCGGGAATATAATATAATGGTCAAAAAGGTTTGTATAGATTACATCCCTATACTCTTGGGTTGTGTTAAATAAATAAACCCAAAGACAAATTTATGATGCTTATACATTCATGTTTTTTCCTTCAAATGACATTAGACTTCTTGGTTTTTTTTCCCTCTTCTCCTAGATAACAGTACAGGCACCAGCCCTACACAAACAAAACGAAGGAAATCCAAATAAAAGATTGTAAACCTGTGAAGTGTAAATGTTTGAATTTAAATAGATTTTTTCCAAGCTACTTTTTTAGCATGAGATTGTGAATAGGAGACTTGTTTTAATATTTGTCCCACTGAAATGTGACTTTAAAAAAAAAGAGGAAAAAAATTCTTTCAAATCCTTAAACTGTTAACAAGGTTAAGACCTGCAGAATAGCCAGTAAATCTCTACCGGAATATTCTAACTACTGGTAATTTCTATTGCAAAGCTAAAGTAAATTGCCAGTAAATGTTTTGTCACTGTCACAGACCTTGTTAGAATGTAGTGCATTTGTTAATTTTTAATTTGGTATTTACTGACTGTGTTGAAGTGAGTGTTTAAAGTCTTAAGTACTGTATGTGAATATTTGTACAAGGGTCTAATAAAACCCATCTCCACTGGATAGCTTTGAGTCTGGTCCAGAAATCCATTTTCCAGTCAGTTTAAAGTTGTCTCTTTTCATTTCACTTATGTTTTGGGAACACATCCCCTCTCTTTACCCCTCCCTGCACATGTACACACAATGTTCCCTCACCCGCACCTTTGCATATGTCGCTGTTCAGCGCCTTGGGACGTCCCCCTGACGTGAAAGGCGCTATACAAGTGTAATTTTGTTGTTGTTGAGGGCCGAAGCGGAATAGAGTTTGTGGAAATCACAGTTTTCCAAGGGAGAATTTTGCCCGGGGGGAGAGGTTTAGAAGCAGATTTGTGTCTCAAGACAACGAGGGATTTGCTGCATTCGTTAAGAATGGCCAAAATACTATTTTAAACAGAGGAGGAGGGTGACTACGCTGAGGGTAAGTACCACTCCTGCCAACGAAGGAATCGCCTAATATTCATACAAGCACAACAGAGACAAGAGGACATTGAGATTGACCTTGAAGCATTTTGATCTTTTTATGGTTGAATTCAGGATATAACAGCACACCGTACACGTTTTATTAACAAGTGTACTTGTATTCAAGAGTAATAATCTAGCTAATTATGACCTTGGGACGCTAGGGTGAAGGGCAGTTAACATTTTTACACCGATACATAAAAAGATTACAATTTTGAAAGGTTCAAACCGATTGCATTTGTCTTTACAAGAGTGCCACCTATTGCTGGGGAAAAGAACATTTCGAAAAAAAACTGCCTCGCTCAACGTTGTATGAGGTAGACTGTCTTAACAGATATTTGTTGCAATCGACATATGGAGTGAAGCGGGTGGGGGAAACGGGAAGAGAGTCGGTATTTGTTAACTAAAGGGAAGGATCACAGTTTGGAGTGTGTGTGTGTGTATATTAATATATAAAATTAAAACTTGTTGAAGATTTCATTCTCAGTGTGTCAGTAAATTCACTGAGCTTTGAAGCCGTTCTCTGTTTTCTGGATTTATATTTTAATATAACCACAGCAATTTACATTCACTGTACATAGCTGCCCTTCACAGTGGGGTGGAGCAGTGTCTCGGAGTGCATCCTTTTAAGAGATAAAGAGCCGAGTGCTAGTTTAATATCACATAAAAATCCGAACAAGACAAAACCCATCTGTGCAGTGACATTTATTTGCTCTTTGGAAAATTTCTGACGGATACAAAGCATCACTGATACCCAACAGTCAAGAGCCACAGAATAGCACATAGATTTCTGCAGATTTTAAAAAATGGGATACTGTACGTTACAAGTCACAATGTAAAGGAGAAACAGCACGAGTAATCTACCTTTCTATGCCGTGTTTTCTATCATGCGCACGCAAGCTAACTTTTAGATTGATCAAGCATTATGTTTTATTTTCGTGGTGTGTTTTCCACATGTCATTTAAGTGTTATGTATTTGACCATCTCCGTTTTAAAAGGTACAGCTCTCTCCTTTTTAACGCATTGGGTTGGTCGAAATAAGTTTTATGTAGAACTAGGTTGAGTTTCAGACGGACAGTATTAATGAGGAAAAAAACAATACATTGTATGAACCAAGTTTCATTTTGAATATCTCCAGTCAGTCAATGGAATACAATCATTTATCCGAATGAAATGCAATAAGGATTTTGGTCACTCAATCCATGAGTGTTTGAGGGACATTGTTGTGTGCAATTGCCTGCCGTGTTTCACCCACACTCAAGTCAATTCGTCCTCGACGTGAAAGGTGCTATATAAATGTAAGTTTTGATTGATTGAATTCACTTTTTACATAGTATATTCTGCAAAACTCTTTTGAGACGTCACAAAGACGCGATAAGGCGCTACATCGAATGCAAGGATTATTATTCTTATTAAAACCAGCATGCCATCTCTGTCCTAATAAAGCTCTTGTGTACTATTGCTAGTTAACGTAGGCTAGAAAGTGTTGGGTGTGATGTGCAGTTTAACTGTGCGAGATGCGAAATGGGCAAACATTAACATGGAGTTCCTTCTGATTTGAACTGTACAAGCCATGATCAATTCCACAAAGCGCAACATCGATTATTTTCAACATTTACCTTATCGAGGGTTTTGCGACGAGTTGGGGATTTCACTCCTTCCCTTGCAAATTGGGTTAAAAGTACAGTACAATCAACACCTTAACATCAGGTGGCGACAGAGAACTGTAGCAACTAGCACTAAGCCATGTACATCCACAACTGTTTACCAGGAAGATGAACATTACTTAGTGGGAGAACACAGAGCAGCTGAATTTGAATAGGCACCTTGTGTTTTTATATATATATAGATATATATTTTATATATATAGATATATATATAATATATAAACACATCAGCCCAACTCCCCCGTCCCTCTTTAAGTTGTTCTGCACTCCAACAATTTCTTAAAACTCTTCTGGAAATTGTCATCCAGAAAGGCATAGAGGAAGGGATTCAGGCAGGAATTGGCATAGCTTAGACTGGTGATAAAGTAGGCGATGCCTATGACTAGGGACGTCTCCTGGATGTCCGTGGTCAGCGCCACGATGGTGGTCAGGTGGAAGGGTGTCCAGCAGAAGAGGCACACGGCCAGCACCACAAACACCATCAGAGTCACCTTCTTCTTCGCCTTCGACAGGGCTTTGGCGTTGGAGTTCAGCCTCATGTTCCTGAGCCTGTAGAGCATCAATGTGTACAGGAGGCAGATGGTGGAGACCGGGATGGCGAAGGCTAGGATCAGGGTGTAGATCCTACTGGCTTTCAACCAGGCGCGTTCGGGTCTGGGGAACACCAGCACGCAGCTCTTCCTGTTCAGACCGTCGGTGTAGACCTCGGCGAAGATGGTGAAGGGCAGCACGATGATGGACACCAGGACCCAGACACACAGGCTGACGATTTGAGCCGACCTGTAAGTGCGATGAGGTGGCTGTTTGGATCTCACGGTGGCCAGGACCACCAGGTAACGGTCTATACTCATCACGGTCAGGAAATAGATGCTGGAGAAGATGTTGTAGTGGTCGATGGACAGGATGAGTTTGCACATGAGCTCCCCGAACGGCCAGTGGTGCAGGAGGTGGTCGGCTATGTTGATGGGCAGGACCAGGGTGAACAGGTCATCGGCAATGGCCAGGTTCAGGATGAACATGTTGGTGACGGTCTTCATTTTGGGCGCTTTGAGGATCACGTAGATGACCGCGGTGTTGCCCGTCAAGCCGGCGGCGCAGATGACCGAGTAGATGACCGGGAGGATGACGTAGAAGCCCGGGAA
The DNA here is from genome assembly GCA_035084275.1 of Hydrolagus colliei. Lineage (NCBI taxonomy): Eukaryota > Metazoa > Chordata > Chondrichthyes > Chimaeriformes > Chimaeridae > Hydrolagus > Hydrolagus colliei. Next base: position 938,050 of record CM068759.1, read on the forward strand.
GTGTTCGGTCTGGGTCAGGTTAGCGCTGGTCCCGTTGGGAAAGCCGCAGAGGTCCTGGGAACCATGGCAGGATCCACCGGGAGACTCCAAGCCGGAGATATTGTGTTCCATGGCGAGAGCAGACCTGTGTTTGGGATGGGTGGGTGGGTGGAGATATCTATCTAACTATCTGCCCTGAAATCAAAACTATTTCAAACGTGAACACCACCACAATGAAATAAACCAAACTCAGATTGCCTTTAATGGACTAAGTTTTGCCCCCACCTACGCTTCTATTTATAAATATATAATATATTTAATTATATATATATGTTACTGTATATATTGCTGGGCAAACACAAGCTAACCTGTTGTGATTCAGTCCCAGTTGAACACGCTCCTCGACTTCAGCTGCCCAAACTCTAGGTCTATCCTTGATGTGGAAATTCCTGATGCCAGAAGGTTAGAGAGACAGAGAGAGAGAGATAGAGGGAGATGTTCTCCTCAAATTGGCTTTGGCAACTCACCATCACCTCCACCATCTATCTGCCTGTCCTTAAATGGCTTAGAGAGAGAGAGAGAAGGTAGGTGGGTGGGTGAGGTTCTGAGAGGTGGGTTAGATGTGTAGGTAGGTAGGAAGGTAGATACCTTATTTCCCAGGCTAGGATCTCACTTTAGATGAAGTATTATTTCACCTATTGGAACAGAAATCAAAGAATATCACCATTTCCATTCTAACTCTTATTTTTTTTCACACACACACACACTCACACACACACACACACACTCACATGCCTTTAACGGAATCTGCAATCTAATTTCGAATTTAGCTATGATCATTAAATACAAGTTGCCTAATTTGTGTTCACATAAACCTTTGCAATTAAAAACCTAACTCGACAGACTCAACGGATCACCCTTTCCCCCCACCCTCCCTCCCCAAAAATACACACACACACACACATACAATACACACATTCGCTGATGAATAGCCAAACATTCGAGTTACTCTTAAAAGACTTTCCTGGAGTTATTTACTACTTAAATGTACAATCTGTTGAGAGAGAAAGAGAGTGAGTGAGAGAGAGAGAGAGAGAGAGAGGGAGGGAAAAAAAATAGCCAGGGAACTAACTATATATAACTCACCAGAAGCCATCATTGTAAAAAAGAAATGGGACTTTAAATATCTTCTACTTTAGGTGAATGTGACTGTGGCTGGAGATGCTGAGGTTTGTTGAGTAAGGCTTGTTCCCTCACTGCTGAAGCTCAGGAGTGAGAGAGACTGAGTGTGTCTCTCTGTGTGTGTGTATGTGCTATCTTTTCATAGCCTCTCCTCCAACTGCGTCTTTAAGGGGCTGTGCCTTTCAGTCCCACTGACAGATGCTTAAACTCTTATTCGATTTCATTCAACATCTCACTCTCTCTTTCTCTCCTCCTCTCCTCCCTCCCTCTGCCTCTTGTTAAACCACTTACATTCACCTTCCACTTAGTCCCAGCTATTTTTTCTCTCTCTCTCTACCCCCCCCCAACCCACCCACCGACCCACTTCAGCCCATAATTAAAAGTTACAGGAATCGGATGCAAGAGTGTTGAGTTGAAACTCATGGTATTTAAATCACTATATATCTTTTTTTGGGGCGTCTAGCCCTTTTTCAAATCCAAATCAGATGATATATTGACATATTGATCAAGAGAAACAAAGAAAACAAAAGGGGGAGGGGTGAGGGAGACACTTTTATACCTCTGACAATGTACTTTGATTTGATGGGGGCTGTGTGCAGACAGGGGCTGTGTAAATGCCATTGTTTTGAAGCTGTTTTCATCTGTTAATGTTAAGTGTGATTGGTGTTTGTGTTTTTTAAAAAAAAATTCAGGCTGGTTTTTAGGAGACTTCAAGGTGGAAGCAGAAAGGAAAGTGTCACTTTCGTTAGCTCTGTGTGTAATCCTCACCTCGACATTTCATTTCCCTGTTTCGATCAAACAACATCAGAAAGGCGATTCGATTGAGACACTGTGAGACACAGTGTTGTACAGGTCTGGGGATTACAGTACAGTGAGCGAAGGCACAGCGCCTAATTCTAAGAAGTAAGGCATTGTAGAGGCATTGAAAGCAAGCACCTGATCTGATAGAGAGATTGGGTATTAAGGCAGGTAGGTTGGAATTAATTTCACTATAAGATAGTGGTGTCCTGTAGCTCAGTGGTTAGCGCATTCGCCTCGCAAACTAGATTGATTCCCGGCTGGGGTGAAACGTTGGGAGGGAGGGGTTAATAATCCCTCAATACATAATAATAGTAATAATTTGGTCACTCAATTTCCACAAGGTTTGTGTGGGGTGGACGCTGCCGTGCGCAAATGGCTGCCACGTTTTCGCCCTACAAAACGCAATCAATTCACTGTACAGTATATCCTGCGAAGCGCTTTGAGATGGCTTGGATACTTGATAAGGCGCTGTATCACATGCAAGGATTATTATTATGTTATATTATACATCCAGACAGCCTGTTTGACTTTGAAAAAAAATTGTTACTCCACAGTTGACATTGAGAGTAATTATTCTATCATCCTTCCCAGATGCCTTTTCACCTCCTCTCTCTCTCTCTCTCTCTCTCTCTCCGCCAATTCTAATCTAATTAGTTACACGTTTATGATGTACATTTTTCACTCTGATGAGATAGTTTAGATGCATCAATGTTGAATTTAATTTCCCACTTGTCTCCGCATCTCAATTGTCTAGATGTCTCTAATAGAGTAGATATCTCGGTCATGATTTAGATTAGACACAGTAAGAGTCTGAACGCTAACCCCATGAAATTCCAATGGGCCTTTGCCTTCCCCTCCTCCCACTCAAACACTATTCCTTTCAGCTGCCTAGTTTTTTTTTCCTTCCGATCAACTACTTATCCAGTTGCCTCTTCTATCTTAGGTTCCTGTGGCTTTTAGTTTAATTAGAAATTCTTCCGGGGGTGGACTTCATCAGAAAGCTTCCTCGCATGATCAAACCCAGTCTACCACCGGCAGTTACCAATAACTACTTTGACAGCGTCCTTAAAGTCAAAGGCACTTTTCGAGCAGGGTTCCTTTGCAGTCTGCTGTCTTCCTGACAACTCTTTTGGAACCTCTTCCATCGTATTGGTTGCTATTGATGGTAGGTTGATGAACTTGTGGTCACGTTGGTCAGATTGGGTTATCTTGTTGGAACTAGTTACCACAATTAACTGGTTTGCTCTCGAGCAGAACTTCAGTGTCTTAATCAGAGATGCGTTTAGAGTCTTTTAGAGGAACGGCATGTCTGAAGCTGTGAAGTGATCTATCGGTTCCATGCTATTTATTTTTCTGTTATAATAATAATCCTAGCATTTGACATAGCGCTTTTCATGACCTCAAAGCGCTTCACAGAATATACTGTAAAGTGAACTGACTGTATATTTGTGGGAGAAACGCGACAGCCGATTGCGCACAGCAGCGTCCCCCCCCACAAACAGCCCTGGATTGAAATGACCAATTTATTATTGTTTTTAGAAGTCTTTTCTCTAGTGAAAAACAGTTCTGTTTTAATACATGAATTAATCAATCCATCTTGTCAGATAGATGCAAAGGAAATTCTCTTCTTAATGTGTATAAATAATAATATACAATAATATATGTAACGGATTCCACCAAAATGATGTTGGCAAACCTCTGGTAAGGGCACGAATGATGCGTTGCCTGTGAATTATTGGCAAACGTCCTTTCCCCGCAATATCACAGGAATTGCTGCTGTTTAATAGCCACAGAAGTTCAAGGTGACAGCGAGAACGAAAGGGAAAATGACGTGTGAGAAAAAAGATAATCGCTTAGTCAACGTCGTTCTTTGACTGTTTGTTTTATAAGATCCAAGAGTTTGGATTTTCAAACCAATATCATGTGTTTGGGTGTGTCTTTCACTTACTCCAGAACAGTTCAAGTTGAAGCCAATAGTTCACTGTCGACAACCGAGCCTTAGAACGAGTGCCTTTTTTGTGTTATACTGAGAATATTCTCTTGCATGTCATATCATCTTCCCTTTCAACATCCCAGGTAAGCAGTGTGTCCGATGTCGCGATCCATCCATTTAAATTCGATCCATGGCTTTGCTCGAATGTATTTTAGTCACTCGCATTTAAATTCTCCGCTTTGTCTTAACATGTACACGCTTAGAATAAGTGGGACAAATCATTACCAATTAACATTTAATTAGTGAAGTTTTATGCAGCTTAATTAAATCAATGGCAAGTGGCTGTGAAAAAGATAGATGACCCAGTAACTTCTATTTAAGAAGGAGAATGCTGGGTTTTTTTTGGAAAACAATTAAGTCTGGATGGTTGAGCATTTTCAATTGTAAACTGTGACATACAGGTTTATAAAGAATCCCAAATAGTCATTAGGATATTTCAGAGGGGATGCCATTTGTAAATGTCATGTTATTAAAGTATAATTAGGAAATAAAAGGCCACAGAGTAATTTATGGCCGTGAAGTTCATGTCCTCACAGCTAGGACTGCAGTGAAACTCCAAAGAGTTAAAACACAAAGATATTTCTGGTAGCGCATTTCATTTGTAGATGCATTAAATGGGCTCGAACGACATTAATAATCCATTTGGAGCTCAGTTTGGGGTTGCATTATAATAAGGTACTTATTGTACGATTAAAGCCGCACTGCCGAGGTAATATAACAAGTCACTGGCAACGTGTAATTGGAGTTACATTTTGATACTTAGAAATCTTCAGATAAGTGTGTAGCATTGCCAAGAAGCCAAATGGTCGAAAATAAGCTCCAAGACTCGTGCTAATAGAGTGTAATGGATGGTACAGCTACTATACTACTACCAGATAACAATCCTTGCGTTTGATATAGCGGCTTTTCGCCTTGTCTTCGACACGTCTTAAAGCGCTTCACAGAAATACACCGTCAAGTGAATTGACTGTATATTTTGTGGGCGAAACGCTGCAGCCAATTGTGGACGGCAAAGCTTCCCCCCCAAAACAGTCGTGGATTGAAGTGACCGGAAGAGGTAGAATGTGAATGGGAAAACGCATTCACTCTGCAAAACTAGGTGGCAGTAGCTGAATGGGAGAATTTGAATAGCGAAAGCTGATGAAAAACATAGGAAACCAAAATCCCTCAAACGCCGAGCACTTAAGTTTCGCACATGATATATCGAGGGCTAATAACGTGGCCTCAATATTCATTCCTGCGGGAGTGATTAAGGAGGAAATAAACTAATGTCAGCGGCCTTTCTCGGTATATATTATCTTCTAAAGCTACGAGGCACCGAGTCCCGGGAGTTTGATTCACGGCAATGTATCTGATAAGAGACATGGCGCATCCGCTACGTTACAATATGATTTAGCAAAACTTATTTATTTATCAAAGTCTCACGAAAGAGAAGAGTCTGAATCTTCTGCCGAGATCCTGGGCCTAAAAATGCACATTAGGATTTATAGTTTGGTTTTATTAAATTGTTTAACACTCGCCTTCAACGTACCACTTTCCGTATTTCCTCACGATGGAGAACAAGACACAGTTATAATGTGTTTAGAACAACAATAACTTGTATTTATGTACGGCCCCTCATGCAGGATAGCATCTCAGAGCGCTTTCCGGTCGTGATATCGAGCCGGGGTGGGGGGGGGGGGGGGGAGGAAGGAGGTAACTATAAACACAGTCGAAGAGGAAGGTCTTCATTCGTGATCTGTTTCAACACATGTTACGTTTGATAATTTACACTTCATATAACATCATTCGTATTCTTGCAGATTGCGGATTCATATTCTGTAGCTCAGTGGTTATTGCGCTCGCCTTAGAAGCGTGAGGTCCGTTGTTCGAACCCAGGCAGGTCACGGTGAAACCTTGGGCAAGTTTCTTTACTCCACACATTCACACACACGCAAACACACACACACACACACGCCTAATTATAATCCCTCCAAAGAAACACAAACACAATCATAAAATTGGTCATTTCAATCCACGACTGTTTGTGGGGGACGCTGCTGTGCGCAATTGGCTGCCGCGTTTCACCCACAAATACACAGTTAATTGAATTTACAGTGTATTCTGTGAAGCGCTTTGAGACGTCCAGAAGACGTGAAAAGCTGCTATATCAAATGCAAGGATTATTATTATTAGATTCTCAAATGCAGATTGCTCTTGACTTTCTGATTCCTCTTACGAAGGGTCGATAGAGTAGAATGGGTCTACTACTCTAGCCTTTTCGCCTGTTGATAAATCAAACATCAGCAAAGTTAACCTCTCTCTTGATCATGTCATCTCAGGTGTCTCGCTCAGTTGGTAGGGTTCCCCGCTATGAAGTTTTGTGAGCTTGTTTAGGTAGCTGTTAAAGGTGCCTTGGTGTGATTCAACAACAGCTTAGATTGGTTGATGTAGCTCTCTTCGTACAGAGCGTCCAGAGCGTTTCACAGTGGCAGATACACAAGGGAAAATTGGTCACTCGTTCCACGGTCGTTTGTGGGACAAACGGTTGAGTGCAAATTGTCGGCTACGCTCACCCACAAATACACGGTCTCTAACCTTGGCCGCAAATGCCGCGAGGAGCTTTAAGGCGTTGAGACAGAACTTCATCGCCGAACGCAAGGATTATTGTGATCCTATCGCTGACCAGCAGGTGATGAGGAATGGCTCTTCGCCTCGAGCAAAGACTTCCTACTAATTGCCCGGCCATTACGACTGATGACTCCGATCCGTCTCTCCATTAAATTTGTAATAAAAACAATATGATTCTATCGAGAGCCATAAACCATTATAGTCAAACGTAACATTAAAGTTTAATTTGCCTAAAATGTCGTTTATGCACCCGTCTGCCACGTCCCTTGCTGTATCGCCGCAAAGTTTGAGGATGTTATTGCTATTTATCTTTGAATAACTTTAGCGTGGAAGGTAAGACGCTATTAAATTAAACGATGTGTTACATTTGCCTATTTTCAGACTCTTTTAAAACGTTTCAAATTGGACCGAACGTGGGGAATACTGTACACAGAAATTTTCCCCAACAAAATGCTTTACGTTTTGCTCAACAGTTAATTTGCTTCATAATCCAATGCATAACAAGATAGCGTATGCCTTAAATATAAATGAAATCCAACCGGTTCATTTAATATAGTACATCATCCATTAGCTTTCAGTATCAGTCATTAATCGCAGCATCATAACATCAAGTAAGCGCAAAGTACCTTTCTATTTAGATAATTTAATTTGATGGCAATGGTCAGGATTTGCCAATGGAAAGAAAATATGTAATGAGTATATTTATCTGTGTCACTCTGCTCTGCAACTTGATGCGCTGAATGGGTGGTAGACTCGAAATGTGATTGAATTGGCAGTTCTTATTGATAAACTCAAACAAATAATCACGACCGTCGTGAAGGAGCCGGCCGATTGTAGCGCTCGGCTAAAACCACTCCTGTTTCTGATAGACACTTTCCGTTGGGTGAGTAGCTGATAGCCACTGATGAACCCCAAAGGCTCACCGTGACAATGCACACAGCGCGTCCCTCTCTGTGACTCTGACATTGAAACGGCTTTTTTCGGGCGGCGTAAAAAGAATGCCATTCGATGAAAGCTTCGGTGGATGTGTACGGCAGAAGGGAGGAGGGAACAGAATGGTTTGCGCGTGGAGATAGGGAGGGAGGGAGCTCCGTTAGCGCTTAGTCAACTGATCGAGTGGCCGTTCTTCACGTGTGAGGTTGGCGCTGTGTGCCATTCGGTATAGCGTGTTTCACATCTTATCGACGTCTCAAAGCGCCTCACAGAGTACACTGTAAAATGAATTGACTGTATATATTTGTGGGTGAAACGCGGCAGCCAATTACACACATCAGCGTCCCCCACAAACAACCAGTCGTGGATTGAAATGACCAATTTTTATTATTGTAGGTTTTTTTGGACGGATTATTATTAGGTGTGTGTGTGTCTGGAGTAAGGAAACTTGCCCAAGGTTTTGCCCTGATCTGCCTGGATTCGAACACAGGTCACCGGCTTGTAGGGCGAGCGCTCTAACCAATGAGCTACAGGAGCTCCACGGTTTTGACAATGAAGAGCAAGGAGATCGTGGCTGATATTTGCTCTGCTTCAGTCAGCTCAGGTTCAGTCGCACATCCACTAAAGTAGCTCACCGAGTGAATTTACGTCGAAATCACAAGGAAAATTAGGCTTACGCGCCTGGAATTCATAGGTTTATTAGCTTAACGTCTCCAGCGATGGAGGGTATCGGAGAGTGATATAATATAAAATCAATCAAGAGAGCCCGTGCAACAAAAAAAAATAAAGGGCAGTACAGTACATCTAAACCAACAGGAGTAATTGCAAAATGGGATGTCTCAGATAAATTTATTGCCATCCTTTTGAGAACGTGACCGAGCTGCGTCAGGCTGATGGATCTCACATAGCTTGAATTTCAGTGGTGGTGGGGGTGGAGGGGGTAAGAATTGACAAGAAGATGGATTGCTAATGTGAAAGGTTATGGAATCTGGGCTGAAGTTATAAATTGAACTACTCATTGACCTGACCAGGGGAAACTGAGAGTAATTCTTAATTGTAATGGTTATAATTGGGGGTGGGGGGGGGGGGGGGGGGGGGGGGGCGAGCCGTGGCTACCAGTTTCCTGAAGTTTGATCCCTCTGCTGTTCTCCGTTGTTAGTAATTACTTTGATACAGGCAAGTCCAATACCACAACCTGCTGCTGATGTGGAAGTAAGTTTGACCTGAAAAGGCAGACGTACTGTCAAGCGTGTCACAGCCGTTTAAGGAATTGAGAAACGTGACGTATTGTATCTGTTCAGTATCGCTAATTTGACGACATGATACAAGGAGGAATTGTGAAAGGAAAACTCAGCCGGCAGCGTTTGTTCTTGATGCATTGAGCGGCATAACCCCTTGGAGGTAGTGGGGGGGGGGGGGGGGGGGGGGGGGAAACTGGAGGCAGTTCTAATGAGCGCAGACATCTCGTGAATTTGACCTTAGTGGCCACTGAGAGCGCAGATAGACTTGGGGGGAAAACAAATTGCACTGAGATGCGCAATAGGCAAATCCCAGATTTGCTGAAGGCTGCTCCGACAGCTTTGCTCCTGCAAGGGAGATTTCAAATCCACGTTTGAACATTGGCGTTGAGTTTGAGTTCCAGAACAACAGGTGTGTACTTGGGATAAAGACTTCCAAGGTGATCAACGTTTCATGACCGGGAAACCCGTATTTAATAATAACAACAACAATAATAATAATAATAATAATAATCCTTGCGTTCGATGTGGCGGCTTTTCACGTCTTCTCGACTGTGTCTCAAAGCAGCTTCACAGAATATACTGCAAAGTGAATCGACTGTATATTTTGTGGGCGAAACTGCGGCAGTCGATTGCGCACAGCAGCGTTCCCCCCACCCCACCACTAACAGTCGTGGATTGAGTGACCAATTTTTAAAATAATTTATTTTGTGGGGTGGGATTATTATTAGGTGTGTGTGTGTGTGTGTGTGTGGAGTAAAGAAACTTGCCCAGGGTTTCGCCCTGACCCGCCTGGATTCGAACACAGGTGTCACGCTTGAAAGGCGAGTAATAAATGCGTTTGATGTAGCGCCTTACCATGTCGTATCATTACGCTTCACAAAATATACGTAAAGTGTGTGAGACCTGTGTTCGAATCCAGGCAGGTCAGAGCGAAACCTTGGCTAAGTTTCCTTACTACACACACACACACACACTAATAATATTAATAATATCAATAATAAGCCTTGCATTTGCTATGATGCCTCATCACTTTATTGCAATGTCTCAAAGCGCTTCATGGAATAAACTGTAAAGTGAATGGACCGTATATTTTGAGAGCGAAATGTGGCAGCCAATTTTTTTGTCTTGAGCGTGGCTCCAAATTTCTATTAAAAATATGTTTCTGCCTTTATGTGCGCAAGAGACCTACAGCATTGAAGATGAATGATCAGTTTTGACCCCCAATGTACTGAATCAAGCTCAAGGCTCCACACTTCATTACATGCTCCACTGTTTCACTTGTTAAATTAGTCGCTGCCTATATTGCAACCGTGCCTTGTCGGTAATGTTTAATTGCATCATTTCATTCAATTACAGCTCTGATCTCTTTCCCTGAGAGCATTTGATGGTCAGTGCTAACATTTTGGACTGTCTCAGATAAATAAGTTACCATCAAAACTGATTGTCAGGCTGTTTTTTTTTAAAAGAAGAAGCGTTTTTACATTCCTCGTAAATTGAACGAAAGCAGAGACGTCATAAGAGAAGATCAGAATACAAACTAAGTTTTCGTGAAGCGATTTTTTTTGGGTGGGGGGTGGGGCTGTACAGTCAAAGATATAGAAATAACACATTGTGAAAACAAATAGAATAACTTTGGATTATATGTACCGTCAATTCACTTGTTCACTTGTTCTGTGTATGTTCTGTGAAGCGTCTAGAAGACGTGAAAAGCACCATATCAAATACAAAGATTATTATTATTATTATTCAATCATCCTGTTTACAGGCAGTTACATTTATTAGACTAATCTTTGTCAAGATTTAAAAAATCAATCCACATCCTGTTTCCTACACCCCTGTGGTTTCTTTTTTTACAACTATTTTTTATTAGATCATAACTGTTGAACATAATTAGCAGACGTATTAATTGGTGGTAGTTGAGTTTGCATTCCTCAGAGGGACACAGTCATATGGTGCACGCATGAGTAGCTGATAATGATTTACACTGTCTCATCATATGCTCTTAACTGTGCTGATCAAACCTACATTTACTGATCAATCGATCAATCGATCAACCGATCAATCAATACGTCCCAAAGCGCTGGACAGTCAGTGATTTGGACTCGAGCAGGGGGTTTGGAAGGCAGGCAAGCTGGAGGAATACTCGTACGCCCTCCAGGACACTATCCTCGTGAAGCGAGCTATATAAATACAAGTTGTTGTGGTAATAGCGAACAGTGTTGGATGGTTAGAAGCCTCCGTCCCCCCTCAACCCCAAAAAAACAACTTGAATTTCATGCAGCAGGATTGTGAGAAGGGAGTGCTGTAGCTCAGTGGTTAGAGCGCTCGCCTAACCAGCCTGAGACCTGTGTTTCAAATCTAGGCAGGTCAGGGTGCAACGTAGAGTAAGTTTCCTTACTGTATATATGTATATATGTATATATATATATATATACATATATATATACACACACACACACGCTTGATAATAATCCGTCCCAAAAAAAGACCCACAATAATAAATTGGTCATTTTCAATCCACGACTGTTTGTGGGGGGGGAACGCTGCTGTGCAAATTGGCTGCCGCGTTTTGCCCACAGATATACAGTCAATTCACTTTACAACAACAACAACAATTTACATTTATATAGTGCCTTTCACGTCGGGAGGACGTCCCAAGGCGCTGCACAGGAGGCGTGTGACCCGAGCTGGGAGGGGAGTGTTTGGGAAGGGGTGAAACACGAAGTGGGTGGGGTAAAAGAGTTCGGGGTGGAACAAAAGGCACGATCGAAGAGGAAAGTCTTCAAATCGGCCTTGAAAGAGGAAAGGGAAGAGGCGAATTCTATTCTGTGAAGCGCTTGGAGACACAGCCTAGATTAGAAGAGGTGAAAAGTGCCGTGTCAAATGCAAGGCTTGTTATTAGTATTATAAAGGAAGGTACGACAAACAGAAACTTTACGCCAATGCCTGTAACCCGTTTGTGAAATGGGCTCTTTGCAAATTCACATTACAGGATTCACATTTCTGTGATACAACACTGGAGCGAACAAAGTGGAGACGGAATGGATACCGTGAGAATAAGTGCGGAAGGAAAACGCACATAAAACAAACTGCGCACCTAATTCAAGCCATCTGGTTCGGAATGATATCTTGAGGTCATATTGCAATGGCTGTTAACACCGAAATCTACAGAGATGACAATCTGAACATGTTCTTTTTTTTCTCTTTCCCCCTGCCGGTGGGTGTTAATTTGCGAATTGTTCCGATTTCGCTTTGTGAATACGGATTACGCGTTACGAGCTCCGAAGTCTGGATGAATTTGCAGCCCCAGTAGAATATCACTCTTTACCAAGCGTCTGAAATGGTGATTATTCCAATCAGCACACCTTTGAGAAGCTACGAAACCATTTTTAAAATGGTGACACAGCTCAACTCTCACTCCCCCCCACCTCCGTCCACCCTCGAAACTAACTGGAGTATATCATTTGAAAAGCTACTCGCCATTTCCGATATGCTACAGTTTGTCAGAGGCGCCAATCATTTGAGTACTGGTGAGACAGCCCACACATGTTTTTTTTTGAAGGTTGATGTAAATGCCACAATCACAATGGGTCCTTTTCACTCAAACTGCTGAGGACACAGCATCTGTTTTTAATGAATATTTTCTTTGCGTGGGAGGTATTGATGTCTGTCTCTCTTGTGCGCTGGTGGAAACATTTTCTTTCTGCTTGTGTGTGTGTGTGTGTTCTTTTTGCTCAGGGGTTATTGAAGTGTTGATGGCGAAGACTGTGACTGACAAATCCTTTGCAACTCATGAACTCATATGACTGACCTCTTCACAATCCTGAACTACTACAGTACTTAGCAGTGAGGAGGTGATATAGTGTACAAATAATAAATAATAATAATAATAATCCTTGTTTTTGCTATAGGCCTTATCTTGTCTTCAAGATGTCTCACAGTCCCAAATGCACCTATTATATTGTAAAAGTTGAAGTGCATTTAAAAAGTAAAATACCTTCAGAACAAATGTCGCAATTTTTTTTTTAATCAACGGCCAAATGGCCTGGTGCTGTATCTCTTGACGTCGGCATTATTTGGAACCAATAAAGGAAGAGGATTAATCGGTTAATCTCAAATTTGATGACACCTCAGTTAGGTGGACGAGTGTTGAGTGTATTAGTAATTGATGGACAGTGTTTGAATAAATCTGAAGCAATTGCCTACATGGGCCAGAACTACAACAGGAATATGTTGTTGATAAATGCAAAAATGTACTTCCGTACATGAAATATGGGCCAAACTAATAGGTGTCCATTAGCCACAAATTGGAAAAGCAAAAATAATTGGGTTGTGATTATCAACGGCTCGTTTGAAGCAGATAGTCCATTTGAAGGGTGTCATCAACAGGTTGTAACGAGGTACGTTTCAAGGGCATTTGAAGAAAATAAATGTCTATTCCATGACGTCAAATCAGGCAGTTGAATTAAATCGACATGGTTTTTGGCCTACCTCTAGTTAGTAGTTTTGGAGCATACAGTGAGGAACAAGTTACAAAGAGAGCAGTGAGGTTTAGAGTTCGCGCTCTATTTTATAATACAGGTACAGTATTTCAAAATCAATGACCTTATCCTTTCTGTCCGCTGATGCGATGCGATGTGAGTAAATTACGTTAAGTAGTTCGACGCGGTCTTGGCAGAAAAGATGAAACTTTTTTTTTGTCGTCCTTGCCTCAAAACTCGGCCGAGAGAGAAAGGAGTCAGAAAGTGTTGTCGCCAAAAGATGAACGATAATGATGAGAATAATAATAGTTCTTGCGCCTTATCACGTCGGAGAGATGCCTCACAGGCTAGAGTGTAAAGTGGATTGGATTAGTGGGCGAAATGCGGCAGCCAGTTACGCATGGCAACGTCTCGACAAACAGTGAGTGAAATATTTTATTTGGGGGGGGATTTGTGGGCAGTATTTTGCCCTCCCCACCAAAACAAAATACTTCTATGAGATTTGACATCCTAGGATCATTCCTGTATGTGTGTCGTGGAATGCCTTTTAGGAAACGAGGACTCCCAACACATTCACCAGAAAGAGGTTACTTCGATGCTTAACAGGTTATCGATACAGCTGGAGAAAACAGACAGTAATAGAGGAAAATCAATTGCGAGGAAGAGCTGGGGTGGGATTTTATGGGTTGTGATTGAGTTCATCTATTTGTGTCAGATTTAAAATTAAACTCTGTGGCATTCATCCAGTGCCTTAAATGTCATTTTTTTAAATGATTTATTGGGAATATTATGCACGCAAGTGAATTAATACTAAACAAGACCGTTAGCAGAATGTCAAAAGTGCTTTACTGGTATTTTGAGCAGTTGTTCATTTTAGTGCGTTCTGGTGTATACTTCCTTTTCCTGTCCAAATCTCATCCACTTGCATTAAAAGCACAGCACTAAAATAATAATCCTCGCATTCGATACAGGTCAGGAGGACGTCCCAAAGTACCTTACGGGATTTACTGTAAAGTGTACTGTAGTAAATGTACATTTTATAGGGGTGATACACAGCGCCAACTAAATTGTCTATCAAAATGTGGTGAATTTGTGTAAAATGGTCAAACGTTGCCTGAGTCACGCCCAAAAAACCCTCGCAACTTCTGTTTGCTAGATTGTGAGATGAACACACGGAGAGCTGTTCCAATGAAAGTGTGAGATCTCCGTGCAGTAACGGCATCCTCTGTGGGTGTCGTGGGTTTAGTTTTGTAGGTAGTTGCCATTCAGCGAGCTCAACAATCCAATGTTAAGACAGTCGAGCCATCAATTCCTATTTATAGATTGTAGATTTGCTTCCAAACCCGATTATATTGTGGAAGTAAATCAACGTTAAAAAATGACAACCAAACGAATGGAAAAGATCAGCCCCAAGCACACAGGCTACTGGTGACAATAACGATGTTGTAATTATTGCCCTTCGATTAAATATAGCTTAAAATATATCGTCCCCTCCCAAAAAAAGGCAGTATTTGTTTTTGAATGAATGAATAATTTTTTACGTGAATTAATTCACAGCTGCAATGTTAACTTTGAATTGTTAATTGCATATGAGTTCATAATTGAGAATCAATGGCCCTTCAGAAAAAGTACTAACATTAAAACTTAGTTTACCAACTACAACTAAACAGAAATAATAATAATAATGCTTCCATTTGATATCGCGCTTTTCACGTCTTCTAGACTGTGCCTCAAAGCGCTTCAGAGAATATACTGTAAAGTGAATTGACTGTGTATATTTGTGGGTGAAACGTGGCAGCCAATTGCGCACAGCAGTGTCGTGGATTGAAATGACCAATTTATTATCATTATATTTTTTGAGGGATTATTATCAGGCGTGTGGAGTAAGGAAACTTGCCCAAGGTTTCGCCCTGACCTGCCGGGAATCGAATCCCAGGTCTCTCGCTTGTAAGGCGAGCGCTCTGACCACTGAGCTACACGTTAATACATAATCTGCTGTGAATTTTACTTGATAGTTTGGAAACGTGTCATGGTGGTGGGGTGGGTGGGGGGTCATCCTAGGGACTTTTCCTCTAGACCAGCTTAGTTTGAGAGTGTGCAACCAAAGACTGCTTTCCACAGTCCACACCCATTGTCACATCAGACAATGTTTCAAACTGTTCAGTTGCATTGGTATATCAGTTGCTCAATACTACTGACTGTAACTCTTCATTCATCTATCTCACAGGAACGAGCAAGCTGTCAATGCGTGTGCTCCAGAAGTCAAAAGGACCATCACAGCCAGATTTCAATTTAACAATTTCGCTGGAGACTGAAATTAATCTTAAAAAATAATTATACATAAAGGCATTGAAACTTTCTCAGCCAGTATTTCGCCCCCCCCCCCCCACTCCACCCCCCCACCGCTCCCCACCACAGCTCCCCATTGCATATACTCTAGACAGCTGGTGATGGTTTTTCTTCAAGGCCATTGCTGTGATTAACATTTGCAGAGTTTAAGTGTGATTTTAACATTGACACAGCAGCTGCTCACAGTGTGGTTCACAGATCATTATATTATGCCACCAACAGTGGTGTAATTAGTGCGTTCAAATACTTTCTTGCAGCAAGAAATGAAATGACTGAAATGTGAACGCACGCAACAGTGTGTTTTGGTGGAGGAGTGTGTGTTCTGAGGATAAGACAATTTTAAATACCTAGTTAATTTATTCAGACAGCTTCCTCCCTTGACCAAAATGATACGAGTTTTTGTTTTGGCAAATTGCCAACATATTCCTAAATGCTGCAGATTTATTACTTGTGTTTTTTTAAAAAAAAGTGTGATTGGGAAAAGATAGCGTACGAACTGTTAATGGTGAGGAAATCATTCGAAATTTTCCTTCTGTAGCTCACATGGTTTAAGGAACTGTTTTGTGAGGAAGTGATAACACTGTAATAGGGAATATTTCCCCTCGATTACGACGTCTACACTCGGGAAGCAGATCTTGAAGTCTAGACCTGAAGTTCCTGTGCGTTGGGGTGTGAAACCACTAATGAGGAATCCCTATAAGAAATACCGCAAATTAGACCTCAATGTTATTAAGTTTTTCCTGATGGGCTATTTTCTGAGGTTTGATCGTCTAGAACAGTGGTTTCTCAACCTTTTTCAGTAATGTACCCCTTGTTCATTTTCAACATTATCGTGTACCCCCCACCCAACCACATACACACACACACACACACACACCACCCCCCCCTCACTCCACTTGCATTTTATGACCAAGCTTTTCTTATATAACAAAATAACTAGCGACATCCAAACCAGGGGAATAACAATTAAATATACAATTTGGAAAGCTATAAAATGCTAAATAAGAGAGCGAAATAAATCAATGTACTGTCACCTACACCTCCTAGAAGTAATTTTGTAGCCCCTGGGGTACATGTACCCTTGGTTGAGAACCGCTGATCTAGATGTATGGAGGCCATCTTGTTGCATAGACTGTGATCACCTGCATTTATGTCCACGATACACTCTAGCAAAAGATCAAACTTCAAAACTACTGTTTTTGGCCTGTTGAAGTCTTTGCTTCACTCTCAACGTTTTTCTGAATTCCATTTCACAACACAGGTGTCACGATCTCTTTAAACTGGTCTTGGGTCTTGGTTAACCGAGTGTAGTTTCCGTGCTCTACGGAAATTCTTATCATATTCAAAAGAGTAACGTAACCATTGATGAACTGAGTTTTTTTTTAATGGACTAGAAAGCCGTTGGGATATGGTCTAATGTATATCTAATCTGTGCTGCTCTATGTGCCTTGTATCGCGTCCCAATAAGGCATGTCCTGCATTTATTTTGGCACGAATTGTCTTAATGGTCCCTACTTTCATTTTAAAATCCCATTTAATTTGCGTTTAAAAACAATCTTTCTATCTCAAAAGAAAACCACTGGAGAGCTATTAGTTGCCTTAGAAGAGGAAGAACTATGATGTAAATAGACCTCATGCAAGGATATGTTTTAATCAGTTGCAACTTCAAGGGAAATGTAGTCAACAGTGACTTTTAAATTCCAGGTGATGAACTTTATAGAATTATATAAGAGGAGGCTGGTTAACCCTTGAGGTATTGTTAACTCATCGATTATGGGAAGTTTTTGATAGTATAATACTGTAGCGAAGCCTATCCTAACTCCCGTTGAGAGTTAATCGTTTGGCCGTTTCAAAGTCAATATTTGCAATTGATGCAGACGGTATTTTGGATCAAAATTAAACGGATCGATTTCGAATCAAATTGTGAACCACTGTGGGTGGTACAGAAGATAAGGAGTGAGAGAGAGAGAGTCTGCTATTTGATTCACACAATGTACACACGAGAGCAGTGAATCAGCCACAACGAATTGGCCACCAATAACCTTCATGTAACTTCTTCAGCATTTGGAATAGTTTGCTCAAATTAAGGCCCAACTTAAGGCATTATCTAATCAATTTTCAGCAATTGATAGATGCAATCTACAGCCAGCAAATCTCATGTATATGAAAAATACCATGAAATCTGCTCCCTGCTAAGACAGAGGCTTTTTCTAATCTTGATTTTTATTTTTTGGGGTCCAATTTACACAATGTATTACAGTTATTGATCCGTGACCCATTCCAACACATAATAACCTTTGGCTTTCAGTGTAACTTTTTTTTATTATTTAAGCTCAGAGTAGATTGGATTGCAATGACACCAGGCAATAATTGAATTGGCCCCAGTAGAAACGTTTACAATGCATCCTGATGAAAGATAAGTTGTATTCAAAAGGGAGCTGCGGTGATCGATAAGATGAAAATGAATGGGAACGACAATTTTAGGCCTGTGTTCCGTACAGGATGTGATACAGATCACTCGATGGCTGTTTGTGGGATATATCTGTGTGTGCAAATTGTCTGTCGCATTTGCCTACAGGACGCACAGTAATTTTGCAACACCTATACGTGACAGTAAATTCTGTGAAGTGCTTTGAGACGTTCTTCCAACATGAAAGGTTGCTACTGACATCAGATGCAAGGATTATTACTATACGAGAAATCTCACCTTTGGTTTTACATCAGGACATTAAATAAGTTAGGAAGACTCACTGATACTGCGAATTGCAATGGCCAGTTAGAATAAATAGTTATCAATCCCCAAACGGGCCTTTTCTCATTTCATGCTTGATTATGTTCTCTGGCAAAAAAAAAAAATCCTCCAATTGAGACAAGCCTTGCTATCCATTAACATCCTTAGTCCTCGCAATTGCAGAGGTGATGTTTTAACTCTTCGAGCGCAAACAAGATGCAGCGCAGTTTGGCATTTCAGGCAGTGTCCGCTAAAGCTCTCGGTTTTACTTTGAGGAAAGATCATCAGAGGTTTCACCTCAGGTTAGTTAAATGTCCGAACCTTACGGACTCGATTTGTCAAACAGCTTTTGAAGTGTGCTACAGTCCAATTTTAACAGCGGATCTTCAGCTCCCGAACGCACAGACTGACTGACCTTGTAGTTGGAGGGAAAATAGACAACTTTAAGGTTTCAGCTTTTATTGAAAAAAAACAGAAGGAAAATAGCATTGCAACAAAATAGTGTAGGAGGTGAGGACCTGAGATATGTGATAACTTAGACATTTGCCAATATCTGTGATGATGGGGTTTGAAATGGCACGATTTTCATTTTCAGGAGAGAAATTGTTGGGGCCCATAATTGCTCATAAGACATCAGAGAGACATTCCTGTAAGCAATAGCCCTTGCGTGAGCACATTATAAGCAAAACATCGCGTGTTATTATAATGGGGTTCTCCTACACTAACAATGTCTTCATGTCAGATTGGTAAGTTCCACTTTGGAGTGTTGAGTCGAGTCTTTGTGCGTTGCCCGAGAGTCAGATGAGATAGATAATAATAATAATAATAATAATCCTTGCATTTGATTTAGCGTTTTTCACGTTTTTTTTTAGCAGTCTCAAAGCGCTTCACCGAATATACTGTCAATATACTGACTGTATGTTTGTGGGCGAAACGCGGCAGCCAATTGCGCACAGCAGCGTCCCCCACAAACAGTCGTGGATTGAAATAACTAGTTTATTAAAGTTTTTTTTTTGGGTGGGGTGGATTATAATATATACATTATTTAATTCAGAACTAAGCGCTTCGAGACGTCTAGAAGACTTGAAAAACACTATATCAAAGCAAGGATTATTATTATTATATATTATACGTACGCATATGGATGTACAGTATATATCATTGGGTTAAGATTATAACATGTTTTTTTTCCCCCCAAAACAAAGAACACATTACAAATTCTAAATGAATACATTCAATTAGTTTGTCCTAGATGCAGGTTTGAAGCAGTGAGATCACGTGAGTGGGTGAAGTAATTTGAAAGCTTTATTACCATATGTTGACCTTGGCATTTACATCTGTGTCATATTGGAGATGAGACGGTCTATGTCGTTGACAACAAGCTATTCCCATGGCTATCGGGCATGCACACATATCATTATTAGAAAACTTGCTTGGTATTCAGCGACCAGGGAAATGCTTTCACTCTTTCCTCGCTTTCACTTGCTTCTTGCATTTTAAAACCCTCATTACCTGTGCCCGTGTCTCTCAACCGTGCCTGAATGCGGAACTCAGATCCAGTCACAGCAAACTGGCAAGTGAAATAAGAGCATCAACAACACAGCGAGCAATGAGGACGGGCTGGTTAGCAAAATGTACATGATACAGAGGGACATTTGGTAGGCTGTTCGAATAATCAATTCTGAAATGCCTTAACACTCCAATACTCAATGCACAAACTAGTCTCCTTCGTATCTTCGTCACATGGTAGGATTATTATTACGACGAATCTAGCTCACGAGGTTCAGAGACACGCTTTGTAGGATCCTTGGGTTCCTCTTCATCAATGACGTTATAAGATAGTGCCTAGGACCTGTGATCCAAGCCAGTTAAATACATCAATAAAAGTTAGAGAGAGAGAAAAAAATAGTTTTAAGTCCGAAGTAATGCTGAAATGCTAATGAGCAGAGTAATGTAGCATAACTGTGGTTTGGGGGGGTGGGGGGGTGGGGAGGCTAATTAAATCCGTGGAGTCAAACATTAAATTAAATAATCATTAACTGGTATGTTGGTGCAGCAATAATCTGGGAATTTGGGATGAAGAGCAGGATGCATAAAAGGATTCCTAACCTTTTAATTGAGTAATGAAAGATGCGCACATTCCAAAAACTTTCTATTAAAGTAGCACATCAAAATGTGTTTCGCACTTACGACTTATTCAGTGCACATCGAGCAGTAATTCTCACCAACATTTCAGCTTTGAATTGAATGAGCAGCATCTTCCTGTTATATACTCTTCAGCTTGTTCCTATTTCCCCCCCCCACCACCCCACCTTTCTTGTCTAATGTGTGTGTGTTTTTTTACTTTACCGATCTTTGCCTACAATGTTTGTTCGTGTCACACATATATATGTACTGTATATATTTGTGTGCATATTATATTTTTATTTTCTTCTTTTTCTACAGTGCATATTTTCGTTGGCTTTGTGGCTTGTTTGTTTGTCTCTTATTTTCTCCCATTTTGTCTGAGGGGTAGTGATGCCCTGATAATTATGTGAAAATGTACTTGGTATTCAGTGACCTCTCTCTCTCTCTGTCCCTCTCTCTCTCTCTCTCTCTCTGTCCCTCTCTCTATCGCTCCAGTAATAACTCACGAGTTCTGCCTGTTTTAGACCAGAGTATGAGCAGGCTAGTCAACTGGGATATGTGACTCTTGGGAGACGGGGAGGTGGGGAGCGCCTTTAACTCAGTGGGTTAGAGCGCTCGCCTTACAAGCTTGAGACCCGTGTTCGAATCTAGGCAGGTCAGGGCGAAACCTTGGGCAAGTTTCCTTACTCCACACACACATACACACACACACACACACACACACACACACACACGCCAACTAATAATCCCTCCCCCAAAAACACAATGATAAAGTTGGTAATTTCAATCTACGACTGTTTGTGGGTGGACACTGCTGTGCGCAATTGACTGCCGCCTTTCGCCCACAAAAATGCAGTCAATTCACTTTACAGTATATTCTGTGAAGCGCTTTGCGATGTCTAGAAGAAGCGAAAAGCATCATATCAAATGCAAGTATTATTATTTTTATTATTATTATTGTTGTCGAGACCAGTCCCATCTTCATCTGGCTTGTACGCATGTAAGGTGTTCAGCAGAGGTCACCAGAGAGCAATCTGGAGTGATTTCTTTTGTGTAGGTATTCTTCCCAATCTGAGACCTCACTGAGGGTGATTGTAAACCTCTATCGCGACACACGACAAGACGGTTTACCTAATACTGGGAATACAAAACATGGGGTCCCGTAGCTCAGTGCATAGAGCGCTGGCCTTCGCAAGCGAGAGACCCGGGCTCGATTCCAGGCAGGTCAGTCAGGGCGAAACCTTAATATTAATCCCTCAAAGAAAAACCCGGGGAATCGAACCCAGCTAGTTACCGACTCCATTCACAAATCTAGTGTCAATGCTGTATCAGCGTGAACGTAGACGCAGCCACTCTGACTGAATAGGGAGGCCATTGCTGGCCCTGGTTTGAAATGTGCGAGATGAACAGCACTTGCACGACTGAAGCAATTCGCAATTATTCTGAATCTTCTCTTGTTTTTCAAGGTTGCTTTCCCCGACTCTCTCGCTGCGGAGTCAATAAGGCAGTTGTTAGTTACCGTGACAACCGCCGAAGACGCCAGAGAGAGAGAGCTTAGTCGACATGAAATGCTGATGAGCGGCAAAGTGCGTGACTTTATATGGGTTCATTTGTGTGGGTTTTTTTTCCAGTCCGGTGGGGGGGAGGGGGGCTCGTGTGATGTGTTTTTGTGCGGCTGCCGGAATGAGTGTGTCGCGCAGTTTAAATTGGTTTGTCCCATTGAATAATGTTCAGTCTGTGTCTCTGAATACAACCGAATGTAATTTTCCCGTTTCCCCCCCTCACGAATTAATCAATCGCAGACAGTACTGGCCGAGGCAGTTTGACTCGCTGCGGCGTTGAGCAACCCAGCTGTCGTCTTGTTGATCCATAAATTTGCGGAATACATTTTTAATGAGGAATTTAGAAAGTGTAAAAGTTTTGGTGAGAACACACACACACACGCACACACACACTGGATCACTGAGAATATAGTCCAAAGTTACAGTGATGGGGAAACTGCAGTCCTTTAACTGAGTTCTTGGAACGGGGTGTTGCATTATCCAGGCCTTTGATTCCACTTCCTAGTCACCCCCCCCCCCAACCACCCCTCCCCCCGCTCAGTTTAATGATCCTTGCATTTGATATAGCGCCTTATCACGTCTGTCTAGAGTCTAGACATCTCAAGGCGATATCTCAAAGCACTTCACATAATCTACCGCGAAGCGAGTTGGCTGTAAATTCGTGGGAGCGAAACGCGGCAGCCGATTGCACACAGCAGCGCCGTCCTCACAAACGGTCGCGGATTGAAAAGACCAATTTTCTTATTGTGTTTTTTGGGGGGGAGGGGTGGGGGGGAGGGATTATTCTTATTATTATTATTAGGCAGGCGTGTAGAGTAAGGAAACTTGCCCCGCACACGGTTTAATTCGCTCCCTGACCTGCCTCGGAATCATTGGAAAAGACGAAACCCGAACAACAAGTTTCGTTTCGAATCGCGATCGCTTATTATTTCTGCACGGGAGGGTGGAACCTCAGAGCGACACACGAAACAGCCTCGCACCTTGAAACGTGGCGGAAAAAAAAACGAGTGGAGGCACAGAGAGACCAAGCCCTTGACAAACGATGTTCCATTGAGAAAACCTAAGCAGAAAATAGAATAGAGGGCAGCTCGGCTTCCTTCACAGCTCTCTTGTGGCCACTTCTCGTGCTAATGAGAGCGAAATATTCCTGACGGAACGAAAAGAGGATATTGGGAATGAGCAGTGATCGTAGGGTGCACTGTAAGACGGAAGGGTTTTCAAACGAAATGTCCAGATGCCACTCAATCCAATCCGCCGGTCGCTGACTGTAATGTTGGCCCTCGCATGACTCATTTTTTTCCCCCCTCTCTTTCAAGGGCACCACACACACAGACACTGTGACATTTAGATCCAGAGTGTTCTTCGCTGGTAATGAATAAGCTGATAATCACAGCAACACTGGCAGCCCTGATCGCATCTGCATTTTTATGTGAAACACGATGGATGTGAAACCCCCCAAAAACAAACAAACAAACAAATACAAAAATGTCTAGCAGCGTAAAGAGATCTCATCAGTCTGGCTGGATTCTAACCCCTAAAGTAAAGTACAATTATTATTAGAATATGCATTGCATTTGATATAGCGCTTTTTCATATCTTATCCACGTCTCAAAGTGCTTCACAGAAAACACTGTAAAGTGAATTGACAGTATATATCTGTGGGCGAAATTTAGACCAGTAAGATTTGTCACACTCAATGTTAGTTGTCTCTGCAAGATTAACATCCTGTTGGTCAACAGTTAAGACCAAAAGGGAATATTGGTACATCAATTCTCGCTTCATTCAAAATAGTCTTCGACCATTCACATTTACATTCTGTAACACAGCAGATTAATACAGTAGAAGAACAGCGACCATTCACATCACTTGGGGTTTTCAAATCTCTGTGCAAATATAACTGTTGCAAAGGGCCATTGATTAAAATATTAATACGCATTGTAATAGTTTATTTGTCCTTTTCATTTTTCATACGTTTTTGAATAATCGTAGTAAACCTAGCATCTGATAATAACAATAATAATTTGATATAGCGCCTATCATATAGGGAGGACATCTCAAAGTGATTCACAGGAATGTAGTGCAACTGGTTAAAATGTAGTGACTATAACATTTTAGAATCAAACAAGCTAATTTGCCGCACTTAGGTAATGTCCCAGAAACAGCCATGAAATAAATGCGTGACCATTTTTTTCCCTGTCTTCTGCTCAAATACCAAAAGATGTTTGCTAAAGAAAGAAAGAGAGTGTGTGTGTGTAAAAAAAAACCCTCAAAGTTGCCTTTGTCACCTTGTTATATCTGTGTTCCCATTGGGACATGTCAACCACTGCATTATAGATAAGCAACTTCATTCTTCCATTTATCTGCCGTGCTCCAGAATGTAAAGGTTTCCGAAACTGACACACATTCTTGGAGAAGTGTACTTTCTGAAGGATGTCAAAACAGAGCAGATAAAGCCGCCTTCTCAATCATATCTGCTTTGCGACGTGGAGCCCATACATTCCAGAGACTGACCCTCGAATACAGTGCTGGGGTTGTGCTGTGTGACTGGAGGGGTTGTCCTTCGGGTGAGATGTAATAAAAAAAAGTATTGATTGATTGATTGATTGATTGATTAATTGATTGATGTTAAACAGTCTGTCTATCCACGTAGGTGTTAAAGCATTCTGGGACGCTACCCCACGTGAATAAATAATAATAATAATAATCCTTGCATTTGATATAGCGCTTTTCACGTCTTCTAGACTGTTTTTCACATCTTATCGACGTCTCAAAGCAGCTT
This sequence comes from Hydrolagus colliei, assembly GCA_035084275.1. Lineage (NCBI taxonomy): Eukaryota > Metazoa > Chordata > Chondrichthyes > Chimaeriformes > Chimaeridae > Hydrolagus > Hydrolagus colliei. The sequence goes on from CM068759.1 coordinate 962,818, forward strand.
CACAGAATATGCTGTAAAGTGAATCGACTGTATATATTTGTGGGAGAAACGCGGCAGCCAATTGCGCACAGCAGCGTGTCCCCCCCACACACACAGTCGTGGATTGAAATGACTGATTTATTATAGATTTTTTTGAGGGGGATGGATTATTATATGTATATATATTGTGTGTTTTGTTGGAGGGGTTATTATTAGACGTGTGTGTGGAGAAAGGAACCCTGCCCGAGGGTTCGCCCTGACCTGCCTGGCTTCGAACACTGGCCCCATGCTTATAAGACGAGTGCTCTAACCACTGAGCTACAGGGACTCCACGTGAAGGGCTCTATATTAATGCAAGTTGTTGTTGTTGTACAGATCCCACGCCACTATCTTTTCTTCCGGTGTCCTGGTCAACAATTCCCCCCAAATAAAATTGGACATTCAGTCCATGGTTGGATGTGGGACATTGTTCTGCATAGGTTGCCTGCTGTGTTTGCCCACAAAATACACACCAATCTTCAATACTTCCCGTGAAATTCTTTGAGGTATGTGAATGAAGTGACAAGGCGCTATATTAAATGCAATGATTTTTAATTTCTTAGGCTTTCCGAGGCTTTCTTTGGACCGAAAGGCAATGTACATTCTTAAATGCCTTGTTCCTCGTAGCCTCGTTGCTGTGGACACAAGTGATGCTGCGAATGTAAATATCTCTAAATGTTTGTAAATACATTGCACAGACCTTTTTTGTTCGGAAACGGCAAAATAATTAGCGCAATCGATGCTTAGCCACTAAATCCCACCCCCCACCCCACACACACACACACTTTTTTACTCTTCCAAGGACTTGCAATGCAGGCGCTTCAGAGTACGTAAGATTAAAATCTCCGACCTCAAAAGGAATTGGTAAACTGATGCATCAAAAGGTTCCTATGCTCATTTGCAGTTGGCTAATTCATAGAACATTATTCCCACCAGCGCGCTAAATATATTTATCAAATCAAAAACATTAATTGGAATAATACAGTAGTTTATTATTTTGTGTAGTTGCGCTCGTGGACATTAATTAAAAGACGGGAAGCTACAGCTCAAGCACTTGTCTTCTGCACAAAATAATGAAGCTGATGTTTTTTTTTGTGTGTGTGTGTGCTCAATAATGTTTCCAAAGCTTTTAATCCTATAAGATAGTGATAGAGTTCTGCCTTTAATGGGGGGGATACAAAAGCTTTGCATGCATAAATGTTGAATTTGTCATTATGGATAGATTAGTACAACAGGCAACATCAATATACCTCAGCAAAGATTTCTCAGTCTTGGCTCCAGTAATCCAATAATCCTGTTGTGTGCTTAATTTTCATTAGTTATTTTAACTGTCTAAGAGTTACACAGATTGATATGGTATTGATACAGGCCATTCTGCCTCTCTAGTCTGTGCTGGTGTTTAGACTAACCCCTTCACCCTCTATTCCCCTCCTCCTTTTCATGTTTTCTCTGAAATGCATTTGCTTTTTTTTGTTTGTTGTTCGATTTTTTATAAAATTGTTCAAAGCGTTAACTGTGTGAGATTCGTATTATGAACCCAAACCGTCTTGTTTGAGAAGACGGAAGAAGCCAATACCTACACCCAGTAGATTGCAAATCAAATGAGCTTTTCGTTTAGTATTTTGCGCGCTGATAAATAAAATTCAGAATTTAAACCAGAGAATGAGAGAGAGAGAGATTCTAAACTAGATTGCTTGGTCGTTCCTTGTCTATGAACTAGACTGGTGTGTTAGTCACTATATATTCATTAGCTATCACCATGGGGGATCAATCAGGAACTGAATCTAGTTATTATGTTTCCATGGCAAATTTGCAGCGTAAAATTACAATCTTAATCGCGATGTTTTTCGGAAGAAAAAAATAACGTGGGTGGAAGGTTTACTTTGAAAGGCTTTTTTTAAACTTTTTATCAGAGTTGGAGCTTTAGGGGCAAAATACATCAAACTTGCATGACATAGAAGTGCTTCATCGCTGAGCGCTCTGAGACGCCGTCCGGGGTGGAGGGCGCGATATAAATCCGAGTTGTCGTCGTCATTGTTGTTGCTGTTTATCATTGACACAATAACGAATCCGAGCTCTAACTGTAAGGCAGAGGTTAGCCAAGTAAGTTTGTGGCATTGAGCTACGGTGGAAATACCTCCTGCGAATTTTCCTTTCAACATCAAACGGCACCCTTGCGGTTTCCCCCTTTGTTGAAGATCGTGCGATTGGAAGGGGGATTAAAAAGAACTATCTATTGCTGAAATAACCTATTTGATGATTGGGGAGATCATACAGGCCGCCGCAATAATGTAAAGTAACACTTCCTCTCCCGCACCTTTTGTTAATTCCACCCAATAGTTTGGTTGTGGATTCTGTGCTGTGCCAAACTCAAAATTGTCTTCCGATTATACCCCCAGCAAGATCACCCAGCTCGCATAATATTCATCACACACTGGTTCTAATTTACTTGAATATGTACTGCCGCCATTTATAAAGAATGTAGTAACACATTAATAATAATAATAATATCAAGAAGAATATACTTGACCAAGTAGCAGTTTGTGTTCACACCTAAAAGAAAAACCATGAATTGTTTACACTTACATTTTTTTCCTGTCGATTGGGTTACAACCAACGTGATTGCTTGGAGTCAGTCTTTGATGTAAATAGAGACCCTAACAGAGGAGGAATATCATCACTGTTCTGTACTCTGCCCTTGAGAGAGAGAGAGAGAGAGAAGCATTACATAACAAGTGTCTTTTGATCTCACGCCCGGCGAGTTATAAACACATCAATGCGGTGGAAAGTTGCTGAGAAAACGAATGCTCGAAAACTAATTATGGCCCAAATTATTTGTTTAGGTGAGAGGTTGGCTGAGATCCCATCTCTTTCCTTCAACAAAAAAAACAACAAAACAACCCATCGTGGGTTGTTATCATGGGTCTTTTATTCACATATTATCTTTCCACGTCTCCCTGTCGACTGCCACAGAAATACCTATCCTCACATCCCCCAACATAAACTTTAAACTGCGTTCCTCGCGCCCATCAGGGCTGCTGTGCTGTGCTTTAGAAGGTAATGCGTCTATTTGCCTCGACCTCCTCTTTTAATTTTTTTTTAATCAAGTTCAAACGCATCTTCTGTGATGCAGCCGCTCCATGTGCAATGGAGCAAACATTTTGTGTCGTTTGAATCAGCAGCAGAAATGACTTTCTCTCAAAATTATACATGCCGGCAATCTGCCGGGCTATGTGTTGAAACGCACGCTTTATAAATATAGAATCTCTTTAGCCCTAGAGGTTTCTACGAAAGACTAAACAGCGGAATTGTCGAGACGATAAGAAGAAGAAACGCCAAGGGCTAAGAGCGAGAGATTGAATTTTTTATTTTTTCTTCTTCAGATTAACATAGAAAACAGCTCTGACTTTCAGAGGGGAAATTTAGTCGCTCGGTGTGAGTAATTTCAGGAGAGAATTCATTAATTCAATGTTGCATTCCTCTTCAGTGTTGCACAGATGATGTAATGGCACCTTCTGTTTTTCTTTCCAGTGCTAAACTGATCTTGGGTTATTACTGATTTCAGATGATGTTTTGTCTTTTCACAAGGCACTAAAAATCTGTTTTTTTGTCACCTGAGTTTGAGTCTGGAGCTAAGGTCACTTACCACAGACCCAGCTGTGAACAGACTATTGTTAAATTCTGACAATTTATATATAAATGTGGTTAAGTGCTCTTGTTGTGCGAGGGGAAGGGAGGTGGAGGAATAAATCTTTACCAAGAAACCATGATTTTTTTTTCTCCAAAACAAACGGTTTTGAAACTTTTGGCGGCGATTTCAAAATCTACATGATATAATTGTTTTATCCTACGTTATATTTCATATTAATAGTTTCTAAATGTGTGCGAGGCGATGGATTTCATCAAAATATCAAATTACGGTGACAAAAGTATTACTTTTTTTTTAAATCGGGGTTTTAAAATAAAAAAATCCACGTCTATTGTTTTGGCCAGAAATATACAGGCAGAACATGTTCCTGAAGCTTTGAGGCTTTGTCCTGTGGGCAGGAGGGTGACTGAGCGAATGCCATGTATGAATTTCCATCTGCTAGCGACTGAAAGAGATTGATTTAACCCGTTTCACAAAGGCAAACATAAAAAACAATTATTTTACACTTTTCATAAGAATCAAGACAATTTTACAATTCGGCCCATCGAGTCTGTGCCGGCTCTTTGAAAAGCGCTATTCAAAATCAATCCCACTCCCCGTCTCTCTCTCTCTCTCTCTCTCTCCCTCCCCAAAACCCCGCAACCCGTCCTCCCCAAATAACCATCCACCTCTCTTTTAAAAGTTCTTATCGAATCGGCCTCCACCACCCTTTCAGGCCAATGCATTCCAGATTCCCACAACTGGCTGCGTGAAAAAAATTCTCCTCACCTCCTCTCGGTTTCTTTCATGTCTCCTCCACCTCTAGACATCTCTCCTGAACATCCCCCCCACCCCCCCAACCAATCTATGGCCTCTACAAGAACCCCATTGTAAGATACCGACAACTAGAGAACCAAAAGCCAGGAAGAAATTTGTGGAAAATGACTGCAAATTCTTTTCCCTGAACCAGCCTGGAATTGCATTCTTAAACAGAATTTAAACGGAAATATCATATGCTGGCGGATGAAAGCAAGCACGGCCGATGGAAGCGATATAATAGAAATTTATCGCGTTTACATTTTTTAAATTATTTCTGTGGTCCGACAGAGTATTTGAATGTTATTGAAGGGCCTATCAGTCTTCACGGCCCTAGCCAACGAGTGAGCAGCAAGTATGGTTTATAGACCTCGCCTTTGGTCACCCTCCTACCCCTACCCTCCCTGCCCTCGACCTCCCCCCCTTCCCCCCACCACCCGTTCCCAACCCCCGACTCGGATTCAATTCCCTGACTGCCACCGCCATACTGTTTGCGTACAATACGAGGCTGCCTTTCGCCCACAAAATGTGCAGTCTCTACACTTGACAGCATGGTATGTGAAGCGCTTCGCTGGGACCCTGTAGCAAATGGAAGGATTCTTACGGTGTATTTTTTTTTAATGGTAACTCAAGTTGTCAGTTTTGAGTTTGCACTTAAATTGTAACGGAAGGTAGTTTTAGGGATTTTCCTTGATGTTATCCTTGACGATTCTGTGCACGTGTAAAAGATTCCCTGCTCAAACGCACATGGAACAATCAACTATCAGATCGCTGATGGATTAGCCTTAAATTGGTTTCAAAATATTTAATCCCAAGCAGACAACTCGAAGGAGATTTATCCTGTTAGCAATTATTCTGAGTGAATAAAAAGATGCCTGCTCGCTAATATAGGGCGACAATCAGATCACTCTTCATTCGTGGAAACGAGCGCGCTCGCGCACTCTTGGAGAGCGTTCATGAATATTTTATTGCCGCACGTGCATCCCACAGAAAAGACTCTCAAGACTGTTTAAAGGTTCATAATCATTCATGAAAATCTCTTTGTAAAAAATAAAAACCCAACAGGGTTTATCTGAATGAGAAGCTTGTGTGCTGCGATTGTCTGTCTGTACAATACTCGCGTAGTGATGGCCAAAGACTTTTGTCCATCATTTCCTTGACTATAAACACGAGCTTGTTGCCCTTCGGCGGGAGGGCTGTGATAAATCACGCAATATGATGGCAGTGTGCAGAGTGAAGATATCTGCGATCAGACTTGATTGTAAAACCCAAGATTAGCCAAATACAACTCGTGTATTTGCAGACTGTAAACCAGAGAGATCATTATCTTTGGATATTATATTGTTAATGATACCGTGTGTATGTGAGTGTGTGTGTGTGGTAAACCTTATAAACATATATATATATATATATACATAATAGTAATTACTAATATACTTGTGTATTCTCTAATGTGACCAAGGGAATAAATATGTTTGACATTTTACTTACAATGAGGTGCCCCTTCAAACACTGTGATTCAAAGTCGTTTTGTGATGGAATTGACTGGCTCCCATTAAGTTTGTGATTAGTGGAAATCCAGGGGCAGAAAAATAAATTTTACGACCTAAAAATTCATCAATATTTTATCAGTAAGAATCCAATCAAGCCGAAGTCTTAAAACTGCTCAGTATCTCCAATTCCCAATTTTAATAATCGTAATAATCTTTGTATTTGATATAGCGCCTCATGTTACATCATCCAGATGTCTCAAAGTGCTTCGTAGAATATATATATTGTAATATAATATAATATATATATATATTGTAATTTAATATAATATAATATATATATATATATATTGTCAAGTGGAACGACTGCATGTTTTGTGGGTGAGACGTGCTCTAACATTAAATCAACTCTCTCTATATATTAGTTTCAGAAGTCAAACAGTCAATGAACAGACTTATTCAATAACATTTGAAGAACATTATGAAAGATATAAAATATGGATGAAAGAATTACACAAAGTGATAGAGAGGTGATGAGCTTTTTTTTTTAATGGATGTCAAAGCCAAAGGGTGTTCAACTCATGGAGAGAATATAAAAGAGAGTATTTTTTTTCAATTTCAGGGTTTTAACTATATTTCTGCAGCTGTTTCACTGTGAAAACTTGTTTTGAAAAGTCATATAGCCCTAAGGATAAAATAGAATGTTAAATTAAAGTTGCTCACAAAGGTTAGAGTCATTTTTTCCTACCTGTGAGGTGCTTTGGTGGAAACAAAAGGTGATTATGTCAGAAGATGAAAAAAACACACTCGCACCAGCGCAAATGATTTAGGCGAATTATAGGATTTATTTCAAACGCATGGAATGTGGTTAATCCATAAAAGAGAATGTTTGAAATTCAATGGAAATTTTTCACAACTTTATTTTTCTCTCGCGCCCTCATGCCTGAGAAAGATCTGTGACATTATTACAGAACACAAAGCCGCCCGAAACGAAATTTTGTATGTTCTCAAGAACAATATTTTATAATCTCATTTTGTTTGTATTGAGCAAAATGTTGAATGATTATTTAAGTGGTTGGGTTCTCATAAGAACAGAGAACCTTTCATTGTATATATATATATATATATATATATATATATATACACACAGTATATACTGTATATATAAATAGAAATAATCCTTGAATTTGATATAGCGCTTTTCACGTCTTCTAGATGTCTAAAGTGCTTCACATAATATACTCTAAAGTGAATTGACTGTTTACTTGTGGGGGAAACATGGCAGCCAATTGCGCACAGCAGCGTCCTCCCACAAACAGTCGTGCATTGAAATGACCAATTTTATTATTGTTATTTTTGCAGGGATTATTATTAGGCTTGTGTGTGTGTGTGTGTGTGTGTGGAGTAAGGAAACATGCCAAAGGTTTGGCCCTGACCTGCCTGGATTTGGACACATGTCTCATGCTTGTAAGGCAAGTGCTCTAACCACTGCAGCTACAGGAATTATTGGAGAGATTCCAACATTTCACACTACGCAGTGCAAATTTGCTTGAAGATGAGTAAAATTATGTTCTCTGCAGAATTACATTTGTGCTCTGTAATGCCTCTATCAAGACTGTAATATATTTCTGCCGATGAACCTGTGAGTGTAAAGTATGTGTCTGATCAAAGTGCAATAAAATGATGATGTAAGTCCCTTAATATTTCTCCTCTCTTGCAGGACGATTAGTGAATTTTGTCAGTGATTGACGGTGTCTTGGCGCAGTGATTTTCAATCCTCATCTAATCCGTAACTTTATGAAAGCAGCTGAAGCGAATGTTGAAAGGGGAAAAACCCATTAGACTTGCCTCAGAAAAGAACGAGAGACTCGAGGAAAGGGCAAATAGATTTGAAGATCGACTTATAAAGACAACAGTTGTAGTTTCGACCCATGTAAAGAATTAAAACCAGGTGTTCAGCACAACTTAACCATTATAGATTTTATTGTGCGATCTTTAACTGAATAGAATTACATACAGAGAATAATAATATAATATAGCACTTTTCATATCTTATCAACGTCTTAAAGCGCTTTCACAGAAAGTGAATTGACTGTATATTTGTGGGCGAAACGCGGCAGCCAATTGCGCACAGCAGCGTCCTCCACACACACAGTCATGGATTGAAAATGACCAATTTTTATTATTGTGTTTTTTTGGGGGGAGGGATTATTATTAGGCACGCGCGTGTGTGTGTGTGTGTGTGTGTGTGTGTGTGTGTGTGTGGAGTAAGAAAACTTGCCCAAGGTGATCTGCCTGGATTCGAACACAGGTCTCACGCTTTGTAAGGTGAGCGCTCTAACCACTGAGCCACAGGAGATTGTAACTTGATGAACTTTAAGTCTTCCTGACCTGAAAGGCGCAAGACAAGTGCAATTTTGTTATTGTTACTGATGTTGTTGTTGTAATTTATTCTGGGTTTAAGCAGTGGAACATAATGATGGTATCAATCCTCAGTGAAATCACCTGAAGTTTATATTGAAAACACTCCAGTGCAGATTCAGGTTCGACTACATCGTCTGCTACAAAGTCAGTTATTAAATCCTACGTAAGATATTGGGAAATACATTTCAATCCTCGTTTGTGCTCTACAGTCAATTCACTTCACAGTATATTCTGTGAAGCGCTTTGAGACGTCTAGAAGAGGTGAAAAGCGCTATATATCAAATGCAAGGATTATTATTATTACTTCAGATGTTAGAGATATATTTAAACTCAATCTAGGACAACGTTCTCCAAATCCCCCCAAATGACACACAGCGCTCTAAACAAGTCCCTCCGAATGAATTATACAGGGTTACGGTAATCTGTTTCAAATTAAATATCCTTGGCGTGCATTGCAATACATCATTAGCTTTGCGGATAAAACGCGTCTCATTGACAAGACAGGTAATTCAGAAGCTCATCGCTGTGTTTAGTTTACACATGATGGAAGGTGTTTAAAGACGACAACTGGAGTTCCATTCCAGCAATTAGAGTAAGTCATGTTTGCAGCCTTGGTTGTGTCGACGGCAATTAGGTCCTCGTTTCGGGTATTCGACAGAAAAAGCTATTGCGTCTTTGAAATGTTCTCCGGAGTGTATTACACAAGTTTTTAGGTAAAGCGGGGAGCGAGCAGTGGAAGAAATTGAAAGACCCTTTATATTAAACAGTCTTGTTATATAATTCTGTAGATAACTGGCGGATCCCCCAGTCTGCATGTCTTTTAAGTGTGATCTTTAAAGGGTAATAGCCCCTAAATTTGCACTGTGTTTTTTAACTGTGTTTAATGAGCCTGGCTCATTGGGGGATTCCACCTAATTGGATGAATCTGGTTTTCCTACCTGTAACACTGAAAGTACAATACAGAAAAGGCTTTTCTTTCTTAACATCTGTTACTTCCTTATCTCATATAAACCCTGAAGTGGGAGATCACTTGCTAAACAGCAATGAGAAGCGAAAGAAACAAAATCAGCTTTAAACACCTTCTGTCTGTTAACATCTGTCGATCAATATTCCCAAACATTGGCTCCTTGTTGAGAAGATATATCCGATGATTCACTTCTTCTAGACGCCTCAAAGCGCTTCACAGAATATATTGTAAAGTGAATTGACTGTATACTTGTGGGCGAAATGCAATTATGTCCCCGCAAACAGTCGTGGATTGAAATGACCAATTCTATTTTTTTTGGGAGGAATTATTATTAGGCGTGTGGAGTAAGGAAACTTGCCCAAAGTTTGCCCAAATGACACAAATTTCATTGAGATCAGACTTTTAAAGTGCTTCAAATATTTCAAGTTTTTTTTGTATTTGATAAATAGTACTTCTAAAAGCCCATCCACGGGACTTTGAATGAAGCGCAGCGAGTGCGTAGTTTGCGGGTGAACTCAGCGGGTAGTCGGAACTCCGTTTTGCGTCTCATGTACACGATAGCATCTTCCACAGTGCAACACTCCTCCCCCAGTTCCGCACTGGAGTGTCAGCCGAGAATACGAGCTCAAAGTCCCCTGACTTCCGATTCCAATCCATGAGTCAATCAGGCCAATGATAAACACCATTCCAGTGCAGTACGCTCTAGAACACAGCGTTCTAATCGGAAGAAAAGAAGAGAGTTTTTTTAAAAAAAGTTCCTCTGCCCATTGCCTACGCCGAGCCCCCTCGAGTTCCAATAACAATAAATTAGTGAAACCTTGTTTTCTTATTTTGGAAAATAAATCCTGCTGAGATATATTTTCTCAGCCCATTTCACCGCTGAAGCCCTCTCTGCCTCCAGGGCTGGCAATCAATAATTTCTTTTAAGTCTGGCAATTCAAAGAGCACCGGTCCTTGAAACAACATGTGCAAGCATGTCTCTGCCTCTCATTACAGCGTCTTATTTTGGACCGAACACCTTCCTTCAATTAAATTCGGGAGTGAGCCGTGTCGGAAGAGATGACTCATTTAAGCCTTTGTGTCCGAAATCCAGTCATGTTTCAGAAAAGCCATTCATCCAGAGAAAAAAAATCACGTGCTTTGTCAAAATAAGAGATTTACTGTACTTCTTCTTAAACGTTTGATTGCTTCACATTTGATTTTGGGGGGAAAATAAAAAAAAAGATAAAATGCATGAACAGTCTTTGGATTTCCTAGGAAACATGACACCAGAACACCGATTCCAGTCGATTGTGATTCTGTTCCAATTGGGTCTAACACTACAAGAGAGTGAAAGCCCCAACTCCTAACATTCACATAACGAATGACGAATTAGTTAACAATAATCGGAGTCAATAATCTATACCTCGTGAGGAATTTCTCCCTCTTTTGATGTTAAGTTCCGGTTCTGCACACACCAACGTTTAAATAAATCAATTTGTGCATTTTCAAAGCGAATGCTAAGTTAATCTGATATTGTGTAAATTATTTTGTCGCGTTATTTGGCAACGAGCGCATTGTAAATGCCAGGATCGATTTCACTCTTGAGTTATGCTGTCTGCTTTTCAATATATAATTTAGTGATGGTTTTTTTTAGTCTTACTTAATTGCACCACTGTTGGATATTGATGTAATACGTGCTGTACTAATCTTTCAGGAAAACTGTTGGAATTGTTTAAAGGGCAGCGTTATTGATTTATATCAAAACGCTGAAGTTGCGACACTGATTCTAAATCATCATGGAAAGAACGATTTTAGTGCAATATTGAATAATCAAATGACCACATCATTACCCTCCGTGACTAGTTGTTTCAATGTACAGATGACTAATAACTGGTGTCAAACATTTTTTTTCTGAAGCAATGCCACATCTGTATTCGCTGCAAAAGTGTATTTCTTCTTTACAATAATAATCCATGCATTTTGACAGAGCGCCTTACTTTGTAAGTATCTGTACCTGTGATATTGAAATATTGGTGACTTATCAGGCAGCAGTTAAAAATGATTGTAAGATAATAGTGCCATGTGCAGTCTGTGAAATGATTACTTTGATGTAATCACATTATCATACTTAAATGTCGCACAAGGTATTTTGCCATGGCAACACCAACTCTTTAAAGTGTGACTTACGGCTAGATTAAAGGTGGTAAATTATATTGTAAGATTCCTCTTACAAAAGTTTATGTGGCTCAGTGCAGTAATTAAGCAGGAAAGCATTGTAAGTACTGTATTTAGGCATTGCATTGTGCTGGACTCTCAGCAAAATCTAGCCACTGTAATAGTAATGTAACATGTTCAGGTAGTATGTTTACATACGGTGTATATCGCCGACAATAGCCATTCCCACGTTAAATTACAATTAAAAAAACAATCTATGCATTTGATGTAATGCCTTTCATGTAAAGAGGAGATCTCAAACCACCTCACAGGATTTGTGATAAAGTGTAGTGACTGTGCGCTTGGCGGGCAAATACCAGTGATTTGGACTATTTATTCGCTGCAAACCTAGACTACAACAAAGTTAATAAAATATTAAAAATAAACCTGGTTTATTTCTACTTGCCGCTCTCTGAATAGAATCTGTCTATTTTCATTTGCTTGCTTAACAGACTGGTTGGTGGGTGGGGGAGGGGGGTGGGTGGGTGTGGGGGGAAATAATTGAGATTCCATGTTTATGAGCTGCATTCCCGTGAGAGAGGGGACCAGAAACTCCCAGAAATTCATCAACGTCAAGGATAAACTCGCGTTGACCTGAAAACTGGAGGTTTCCTGAAGGCAGGGATTGCAAGTTTTAATGTGAAGAACTGACTTCATTCTTGAGGCATGAACAGGGGTAGCAACAAAAGCATCCTCTCTAAGGCCAGGGATTACAACATACTATGGTAGAGTAAATTCAATTTGTACACTGTACACATTCACTTCTCTAGTAAATAAAGCATTGAGCGATTAGCTTACAATATCCCAAATATTTTAGCAGCCATTTGTCTTGCGCTGTTAGTTACATGAGTATGCAAGATAGATGAGCCTGTAGGAATACATTTTAGTTTCATTGCACATCATTCATGCTTAATGATATGTTCAGACGGGGTGGGGAGGGGAGTGGGGTGTGGTTGGGGGGGGGAAGTAATTTGCGTCAATTGAAACTGAACTAGGAAAAGCATACACACTAGCAAGAATGATACAATATTAAAAACTCATTCTAAAAAAAAATCACCAGACTGAATAAAATATCACAAATGAATCAGAGCATCACCATCCACTGATGCCTTTGCGAAAACACATAATAATAATAATAATGATGATGAGAATTAAAGTCTCTAACTTTAAACTCAAAAGTATTGATTTGTGCGTCTCCGAAGGACCGGCTGAAGGAGAATGCCGCGACGATTCTACAGTGAATCAGATGTAAAATGAAGCGTCCAAGTAGGAATGCGAGCGAGGGCCTAGTCACTGATCATTAAAACGTTAGTTTATTGTGATCGCTTGAACTGACCCAAATGTCGGTTTCCTGGGTAACCGCGACATGAAAATAAATACCGATGGCACATTGGCAAACGGTAGATACATAAATATGCATTAAGTCCACGCTGTTACTGTTGAAGTGGTCTTCGCATTATCTTGTCAGCACCGGCAATGAAGACAAATTATGCTTCCAGTTACCCACTTTGGAACAGGGCTAAGCTGCTTTCTTTCGTACATCATAATGAACATTGTTATACCCTCCGTCGTTTAATTCTCTTGGCCCTGAATGAAACATTAAGAAGATTTAATGGTTCATATTCCAACAATTCAACAAAGGCTTACAGCTTTTTCCAGAACAACGCTAATTGGGATTCTTGTTACTTTTTAAAATATATTACGTTTGACCGCCTGCCACCGAACGTTTAACATTGCCCGACTAAAAGGAGACCAGCTCTCCAGGTTTCAATGCTACTAAACATTAAAACAGCACAGAGCTAACATGTGTTACAGTAAAATAGATTTACAGCCGCAACCCTGAGAGATAATGGAGGAGTAAAGTAATTAATGTTCAAGTGTGTAATACACCCAAAGTGCTGACATACAGAAGATGGCTAGATTAAACAGGTTATAAATATAGTCAGTACTTAAGTTACAATAATTATATTTTTTGAAAACCTTTCAATCACACCGCAGAAAGTTAGTAAGGTCACGATTGGCGTTGGATAATGCGCGGAATATTACAGTACCTGATAAAGTCCTACCTTTGTCTGGCTTATAGGAAATTGGACGCGCAATTTCAATGGAGCAATAAGAATAAAAATAATCCTGGCGTTCGCTGTGGCGCCTTATCCCGTAGTTGAGACGTCTCAAAACGCTCCACGGAATGTATCGTAAAGTGGATTGACTGCGTATTTTGTGGGCAAAACGCAGCAGACCAATTGCACACAGCAGCATCTCTCAAACAGTCGTGGAAAGCAATCCGCCAATATCGACTAACACCCAGGTTCCAACCACGGTGATACTCCTTGAAATTGTTACTGAAACGTTCATTCCAAGAGTACAGATGCTGTCATGGATTTTTATTCTTTTTCGACGCCTTGAATCTCCCATGTCTCTTATGATTTGGGAAGACATATGACGGCTGTCGTTTCTCAGCAAACATCTGTCATCACAGGTTATCTTTTACAGATCAACCTCCTCTTTGACTGAGTGACTCGACCACTTTCTCCGCTCCCCTGTCTCCAGCTCAATAATGGACATAATATATTGGATGTTATGACCCCATTAAATCTTTTTTTAAATATACATATATACATATATATACAGTATATAAAAATATCTCTCTTCACGAACTTATCTTTCTATTTCATTTCTAACACTCTTTCCCTTGTGCATTGATGGAGTGATCTGACATTGCTTCCAGTCGTACTGTACAGGGGTTTGTAGTGAGAAACCTAAGTTTCAATGGGTCAAAAAACATCAATGTAACATCTGTACACCGACCTTTTGTATTTATTCATCGGATTACGAAATGGCCCACGATCGTTGGCTTTCCTTGTGGCAATGTCACTTCTGTTTTTCTTGTAGCAGAGTGCGTGCATTTCTTCTGAAATATTAAATAAGTCTGCGCCAATACTGTTATTCGCATAAAATGTGGTCAGCAAAAAAAATGATGATTTTTCTGCTGTTTCTTCAATGTGTTTTTTTTCTGTCTGATGTTTGGATATTACTGAACTCTGTTTGAGGTGTATTCATTGTAGGTGGCTTGGGTTTTTCTGCTTTCTACCAAAGGCCAATCCTCTTATTAAAACCCAAATCATTCACAGTTTGAGGTAAGTTAAAAGGAGCTAATGTATTCTTTTAAGGATTTTTTTTTCATCAGTAGAAGAAGAAAGTCGTGGTAACATTTAGAGCTTTTAAACTGTCGCGGAGTGTATCCAAACCCTATTTGAATAATGTGGTGTTTGCTTTTTCATGGGAAATTAATCGCTCTAATGTACTGCGCCCTAAATTATTAATGGTTGCATAATCTTATGGTGTTTGATAAATTGAATCTCGTTCATAATTTTCGTTCCTTTTAAAGATGGGATTTCTGAGGCAATTTGTTTGATGTGGAATTGATTCTGTGTGATGGATGCTTTTTAAGTACAGTACTCCCGGAAGCTGCCGCATTTGAAGGACAACATGTAACCGTGAGCTATTGTTGTTTGTGACTTTTTTAAAAAAAGAATATATACCAGTAGTACATATTAACTTGACGTGTTTTTGTTTCTATTTAAATGAGCATTTAAATCCCAAATCAATTTCTATGTATTTTGACAGCCTGGCTCAGTGAGTAATCTTGCTTTTAAGTCAGAAAGTTATCCTTTTGTATATAAAAAATAATCCTTTGAATTGATACAGGACAAGAGGTTCACGGGGAATACTGTAAAGTGTAGTGACTGTGATTTTGTAGATGTCTTCTCAGCCTATAATAATAAAAATAATCCATGCGTTTGATATTGCTCTTTTTACGTCTCCTAGGCGTCTCAAAGCGCATCACTGAATATACTGTAAAGTGAATTGACTGCATACCTGTGGGCAGCCAATTGCGCACCCACAAACAGTCATGGGTTGAGTGACCAAATTATTAATTTTATATATATTTTTTTAAAATTCATGCCACAACAACAAACAACCATGAAGTGACCAAATGGTTGAAACACGTTTAAAGAGCAATGCGCTTTACAGTCCACAAACGACACAAACGCTACTTTCATCTCATCATTTGAGATTGCCAAATCACTTTTCATCTTCTGCCACTTTTGGCATGGTGTGTGTTGACAACGTCAAGGAGAACCACTGGCGTCGAAACTCTGATATTCATCTTTTCTGGCTATTTAGTTTACAATTTTAAGCTCCTGGCCTGGGATTGGCTGTGCTGCTTCTGTGTCTCCGAGCTTTCCGGTGAAGTTCCTAGTTTCTCTTTTGGTGTTTCAGTCACTCTCCTATTCGCTTGACATGTTGTCACATTTTTTTCCCCCCCAATTGCTTCGTAAAATCGCTTGGGCTTCCACTCAAACTCATGACATCTTCTTTCTTGAGGGGATTGGCTGCTGTGACGGTCCCATTCATGTGTTTGTCTTTTCACTTCATCCAGAAATGAAACACAATGTTTTTTTTGGGGGGGGGGGATTTGTTGTCCTGCAATGCAGTGGTTACAGCGTTCTCCTAGCAAGTGAGGGTACCTGGGTTCAATTCCCGGGCAGGACGAAACACTAGGCAAGTTTCCTTACTCCACATGCCACTATTTACCTCGCAGTAAGTAGAAACCTGGTTGTTAAATCAATAGCAAGTTGTTAAGGTTGTTTGAGCTGTTTGCTGATAATTCTGAAGGATAAACCGATTGTTTTTTTGTGCTCTCAAACTATCATTTCTTCCTATCTCACCACACAGTGCAAATTGGTCATCAGACAACTTCACGCCTCCTTCAACCCAAACTTTTTCACTTGATTTTTCTTCCCAATACATTACGTGGAACATTCTCGCCTGCATTAATCATTGGCCAAGCAAGTAAGGATGGACTACGGAAATACTGCAATCATGCTTCTCGAGGTCTCGGCCGCAAGTAAAATAGCGTTTGATAAAACGATGGCTTGTCATTCATGTATCCACCATTCATTTGTTATTACTATAATTAGTTTTGACATTGTAGCCTTCTAGCAAGGTAAGTCTTCCGAGCAAGATGAAATACTGAAATCAACTGCGAACGCCATATATGTTTTGAAGTCTATTTTCATTGGCTTGGCATGATTTATGTATAAGCAGATAGACATTTGCATTGGGGAGAAATAACAAAATCTGCCTGAGCTGAAGTTTGGGTGGATAAATCAAAAAAAATCATTTTTGTGGGAGCGAGGAACCCCAAAGTATTATTGTAAATGCAAAGATTAATGTTTTTTTAAAAAAAACCTGACGCTTTGTGACACACGAAAAAAACAAACGAGAAAGATAGATTCGATCAGAACCCACCCAGAATACAGGGTGCTATTTTTCTCTCATGAACACTCGATTCTTTGTATATTAACAGGATATAACAGTTAATAGACTTAATAGCCAGAGATGACGAAATGGTGCTCGAAGCTTCGGATGTCGCCTTTGCCTCGCTGTCCATCAACACATTGACGGTGTTTGAAGTGAAGCTCAAAGCAGCAGCACTGCCTGTAGAGTTCGACCGACGTCAAAGCCTATTTATTTCTCGGAGTGTAGGTCTGACAAACAGGGAGGGAGGTGCTTTCCGCTTGCAAAACAAACGTCGATGTCGTCGTCGTCGTTGTTTCATTTCCATTTCACTTTCTTTTTCCTCACGAAAAGCCTGTGGCCGTAAGACAGCCTCACTGCTGGGAATGTCCACAAAGGCTCTGCGTTTTTACCAGTACTCAGGGGGTGTGGGGGGGATGGGGGCAACTTCACCAGAATCATACAACAGCGCTACGACTACAGTACTACTAATAATAATTACAGCCTAATAATAATTTGTCCCCCCCAAAAGAACACAATAATAAAAATTGGTCATTTTCAATCCACGACTGTTTGGAGGACGCTGCTGTGCGCAATTGGCTGCCGAGTTTCGCCCACACATATACAGTCCATTCGCTTTACAGTGTATTCTGTGAAGCGCTTTGAGACGTCGATAAGATGTAAAAAACGCCGTATCAAATTCTTATTCTTATTTAGACCTGCAATGCACTTTAGGCCACCTGTGTTTCTGTGTTGATGGACTTCCACTCCGATACTCGCATGTCGACTATCATATTACACACTGCCGTGTGAACTCCCCTCTCCGACTCGATCTTTCAATGGCTCCGAAACGTTACTTTTCCAACTGTTTGCGGTGGTATTTCGACAATTATATTTCTCCGGTGGGAACATTTCCCACCCTCGGGTTGAAGCGTATTATACAATAGTGGGAGGGGTGTGTGTGTGTAAAAAAAATAGAAGTTGATTTTGTGATATGTTCACTTGTTAATTTGTGATACAGCGTGACCACAAAAATGTAGCGCCATTACAATGAAGCGTTTGCGGAATGCTACCTGGCGTGAAGGACTGTATTTGAATGCAAGCGCTTTGAGACGTCGATAAGATGTGAAAAGCGTTATATCAAATGTAAGGATTATTATTATTATGTGTTTGTTGCTGTGTCGAATGAGCTTCAAAGAAATTATGATTTTTTTTTAATATCACAACTTTTTGGTCAACGCTAACAACTTGTATTTATACAGTACCACCTCGCGCCCCCGGGTTAACGTCCCAAAGTGGTCGCTCTGTATTTTCCCCCCAACAAATAGGGGGAGAAGTGATTCTGAAAAATTGCCAGTTTCTAATTGCAGTACCTTTTAGAAACTGGAGTTGAATCACTCAGGCTCGCAAGGCTCCAAACATGGTCTGAGCACAACCACCAACACATCGCTCAACGCACGGACGTGGGATAAGTCTGATAAGTCTAACAATTCTGTAATCGTTTTCCCTAGAGTGTAAAACATTCCGGAAAAAAATAGGAAGAGTGAGGGCAATTTAAAAAGAGAGAGAGATCGCTTGTTTCGGAGACAACCCATCACTTTTAGAAAGCCAGGCAGTCTTGTCTCGTTGTTTTCTATAGACACGCCGTAGATCATTGATAAGCAACTTCGCTTTCATTGCCTCTGACTGGTGGCAGTGTGGGTACTGCTGATAGATTGTTTGTTGTGTCGCAGGTGAAAATGGATCTCTCCACATCTGATAGCTGGTTTACCAGCTTTGCCTGTCAAACAAGCTAGATAGCTGGGGATAAGAAAGCAGCAAATGTAGCATCGATTTCAGCGTTAAACGGTTTTCGCCTTAATTCAAATGACTTCCAACTTCTAATGAATTGGTCACTGGATCTTTCAGATTGCCCTGTCGTATTTTGTAGCCCTTTTCCGCTGAAAGCTCGAGATTTATAACCGAGCTTCAGGTGGCTGGTGATTAAAAGAATTAACGTTTTATCGAAGGTATCCAGGAACTCAGTGCACCTGGTTACGGGTATACGATTGTTTCTGAAGGAACCACAAATGTTGAGGCTGACACCTAGAAGAATCTCTCAATCTAAGTTACTGTGTTAGTGGAGGGATTAACAACAACACCAATATAACACGCGCTTACATTGTACAATTCATCCAGGAGAACATCTCAAAGTGGCTTCGCAAAGAATAAGCAGGAGCACAAATAATAATACAATAATAATGAGTGCCAGAGAAGAGTTTAGACCGGAAGAAACTGATGGCACAGGCAGGGCTGAGATTAGATGTTTTTGTGGGGGAGAGTTTTGAAAGCAGAGTGGGATGGTGGGAAGGTGGAGTGATTTGGGCATTTGGGAGTTCCACAGAGAGGGATCGAAGAGGCCGAATGCGAAGCATAGGGTGGGGGAGACGAACAGCGGGAGGACGCAGAGATACGGTTGGAAACTGGCATTGTTCTGTGCAAAGGAAGCAAACAAAATCAGAGGACTTCCCCAAGATGCCCAGAGCTTTGGGACTTCCTTCCGACCTGAAAGGCGCTCTCCAAACGTAATTTTGTGTTGGTTTTCAATATTGAACGCAAAGGAAAGCGATTTGGTAAATAGAGGGACGAGGAATTATATTGCGATTGCAATTGGCTCCAGCGTCTTTACGACATACGGGCCGTTTATTTATTCTTAGTGCTGAGGCTTAACAGAGACAAGGAAATGTCTCACTGTGCTCTGGGAATTTGGTGGAATTGGGTTTTTTTATGGAGTGAAATAATTGACGTTTTAACAGACTTTCGAGCGGATGTCAGAGGGAAATTGCTTTTTTCTAATTTGGACGGTGATTTGTCAAAGCGTTCCTCATAATAAAGGGGAGGATGAGTCAAATGTCAAGGTTATGAGGTATCAACGGCAAAGGGCCACATCAGATCCTCGTCTTGTAATTGCGATTGTGGGGGGTTTGTACAATCGAATCACAGCTCTGAGTGTTCGGCCGCGTTAAACGAAGTCACTCGGAAGTAGAAAAAAATGCTTTTTCTATTCAGTCGGATTTATTTTCGAACGCAAGTATAATAATAATAATAATCCTAGAATTTATATCTCGCTTTTCGTGTCTTCTAGACGCCTCAAAGCGCTTCACTGAAAGTACTGTAAAGTGAATTGACTGTATATTTGTGTCATGTGAACCTATCAAAGTGTACTGTACACACTGGCCTCCGCGGTTGCGTGCAAACAGCATGTATTTCTTGCCGATGTTTCTATATAAACGAGATGCTCGATTGTGCTGACAAATTTGCGTTCGCAAACTCAAACGTGGTTGAGATTCCATTCCAAGCGAAACTTGACGTTCTGAGCACAGAAGACACGGACGGCATCAGATGCTTCTCAGATAAGTTCCCCGTGGCGGCTCGTGTGCGACATTATGAATAGTTTTTGCGCATAAATGATGCGCGCAAAACCCACAACGTTGATCAAAAGGCTGTTAATGGGAATCTTCTGATGGATTTTGACATGTGCAAACTAGAATACATTAAGTGCATCAGTGATCAATGTTAATTGAAGGTCAGTGTGTTGTAGGCCGGGCGTTTCATCTCTGTCAACAGGACAGTGTCACAGTTCGCCCTCCTGTTTTTTTTCCTTGGCTCCGGCACTCACCTTAACAGTTTTACATTCCCTTCCTGAATAAGAAAATTGCTCTTCTGGATGGCCAGCTGGTGGTATTCTTACGGGAAAAAGCTTCCATTTGAAATCAAAATAATAATATTAATAATTCAGTCACTCAATCCACCGGTGTTTGTGGGTCTGTGGCTGTGTATAATTGGCTGCCGCGTTTCACCCACAAAATACACAGTCAATTCAAGTTCACAGTATATTCTGTGATGTGTCTCGAAGACGAGATTAGGTGTTATATCAAAGGCAAGGATTTATTATTAAATCCTAGTTTGTGCTCAATTGGTGGTTAATTGTATCACGATTAATAATTAAGAATCTTTGCATATAATCAAACGCTTTTCACATCAGGAGGGCATTAACTTTAGAGTGTAGTGACTGTGTATTTTGTAAACAAACTTGATTAATGTTCTGTCAGTATTCAGGTCTAAGTTACTTTTGGGCACATTGCAATACAATTTATGTGTATATTGTACTACAATATTGCATTGTGAATAGAAAAATACTTGCTTCCCTTGATCTCTTTGTTCTCTCTCTCTCTCGCTATCCCTCATCCATACACAAGCACCCAAATAATACTAGCCTTGAAAGGTTTACTTACCCAGAAACAGCAGTTTAGAAACACACTCACATACACAGCACCAACTGTCCAGAAATTACTTTATATCAAGTGGTACATTTACATTCCACGACCGAACAAAGCTTTCTTTTTTAATGTGACTTTTTTCCACACACACCCCCCCCCCCACCACAATCTGCATTACATATTAAGTAGTAATGATTTAAACAATTGAATTGTGAGATTACACAGCTCCAAATTCACCGAGAGCTCATTTATTTTACTAAACCACACGCTGTTTCTATTTATTCAGTGGGAGAGCTGATGAAATATTCATGCAGGCACTTGCCGTGTATATGTTATAATTTTTTCAATGCAAAATGATAGATGCAGCGCTGTTATTACAATGCCCCAAACTTGTCCTTGTGTTCGAAATGATGATAATCACATATTTCATTTGGTATCGTGTGAATGTGCCTACTTCCCACAGTGAAAATGATGCATGAATAACATCCCGACTACAGGGATATGAATTGTTTTGTCTGTCTATCACATTGTTACCCTAGCCACATACACACAAGCCCACACACACACACACACACACACACAGGAGCCACTACCAACCAAACTTGTACGCACAAGTCAATCGATAACTCAGTTGGTATATCAGTCATACTTTAGTTATGTTGAATGGGGGAATCTCAGCAACAATAAACTTACATTGATAGAGCGCCTTTCACGTCGTTGTTTGGTTCAAAACAAAATAAGCGATAAAATTTGATTTGGTGTTGGGTTTTTACTTGGTCTCTGGCAACCAAGCTTTACAAAAAGGCAAAACTTTTGTACTAACCAGTTTCGATTTACGTTTTGCCCATAAAATACACAGTCCAGTTCACTTTACGGTACATCTTGTGAAGCCCTTTGAGACGTCTCAAATCTTAAAAAAAAGAAAGAGATTGTCATCATTTTTTGGCAAAGATGACTGTTTTTTTGGTTAACTTTCAATCTGGCAAAGTATGTGACCGCTGACAGATATGCAGTAGTGAGCGGGCTGTTATTTTAAGGATTGAGTACCTTTTAATATTCTTTGCTTATCCTCCTCTCTATCTCATTAAACGATGCTACGCAATCTAGATATTTTGTGTGGTTTATAACGTACTTGCAATTACGACTAAAAGCCCGTTAATGGGCCATGAATCTCATCCACCCTCTGTTGCTGAAATGCAAAGAGCCTTAAGGAACGGACGTAAGGCAGTGGGATGAGATACGGGTTTCCAAATGTTTGCTGGGGCAACCTTTGTTTTCCTGTTTTCATGGCTATTTTATAACGAGGAAGAACTTTCAATGCTTGGATTTAAACACCAGCCCTGTTTAAATCCTAAGGGATCGGGTTCTTATCGTGAGATGAGGATCTTGCTAGTTGTCGGAATTACCGGGAACAGAACCGACCAATGCAGGAGAAATCTTGAATCTTTGCCAAGCCGCTAATTGGTTCCTTCTTGAATTTGTTGATGTAACCTCCATCTCACCCACTTTCTGGGTAAAATGATTAAATCCCGAACTGGTAATTCACTTTCACTTATCCGAGTTTGAGTCTCGATTTGCTGACCGTGTTCAAAGTATTGGGGATCCATCTATTTATCTCTGTCCTGTCTCGGAGAGGTTTTTGAAGACTTCAATACTAGTCTTTCCTTGGATCCGCTTTTACGCGATTACTCAAATAGGAGTTGAACTCACAACTGCGTGAGTAAGCACTCTGAGACACTGCCTTGCGCAACTGAGTGCTACAATTGCATCCTGCAGCCCTACAGTAAAGCGTCCACTGCCGATGAAAAGTAACGGTAATTAATGTTCCGACAGCAACAGAAACAATTTAGAAGTGCAAGTGCAAACGATGGCTCTTTAAGTAACAGAGAATCTAATTAGCTTAGCGGCATTTTTGAGTTTAGCTGGAGTTCTGCTCAGTGTTTTTTTTCCTTGTTTAGAAAAAAAATGAAAAACCTGACTGCTGATACCATAGAGATCTTTAGTACTATTACATCACCATGTCAGTGAGGTTACGTTAATCACAGTCACCCACAGAGCACAGAGATAATGTAATTGGCAATTTCCTGTCAAACTCCACCAGCAGCCTTGACAATTCTGTGGAATTCTGAAGATACTTTTCTTTTCTAAATATTAATATCACTATTATCAAACAGAGAAATCAGTTGACATGTAGCCCTATAATTGTACGGACGTGCTTAATTCCTCCTCCCACCTCAGAAGCAGCGTTGGGATTTTAAATGGTTTGAACTCTCACTCGGGTTCTTTTTTTACCAGCGACTATAATCTTCCTCTCAGATAAATGATTAGCGAACCTCTCCGTGTGTGTGTGTGTGTGTATATGTATGTGTGTGTGTGTGTATATGGACGGTATCTAGTGATTAAGCCGCCTGTGGTAAAGTAGTCTGGTAGTAATATTGTTCGGAGGTTCCCAGTCTATCCCATTATTATTCACCATCTCACATATCATACATTTCATTCACACAGATGACAGATAAATTGCTACCAGTCACAACTGATCAATCCTAAACCATTCCGACAGCGGACGACGCAGAGAACAAACACGGTGTGAGAGGCGACATTGGAAAAAGGGGGGGGTGGGGGGGAGGAGGGGGTGTGGGGGCAGTAATATTATTTACAAAAGGAAGCGTTTTTTGAAAAATCTTACCCTAGTGCAAATGATTTGTAAAATCCAAACCTATCCCATTTATTGGGGCACAGGAACGCCAATGGGAGTGATGTTCACAATGGCTTCTCTTCGCCACGAAAAGGTTTTGCTCGTTCTTTGATTTAACCACAAATCACTATAAGAACTGTTTGTGGGACACTGCTGTGCGCAACTTGGCTGCCGCGTTTCGCCCCCAAATATACGGTCGGCTTTCCTGCTCTCCTTTCCCCCTGCCCCGATCCCTCCCCTTGCCATCTTTCCCCCCTTTTATCGGTACCATTTATGACGCCGGGCTAATTCAGTACAATGTCTTTCCGAAGGTTACTCTCGTCAGATGGACATTCAGAGTGTCGTGTTTTCCATGAGCTGGAGTGGGAGTGGGCGTTCTGTAAAGCTGTGACCAGATGGGCTGAAGGAAAACCTCACGCTCAACACATCCCTTCATTTCGACTTCATTTTCCACTGAAGTTTAGAAATCGATATTTTTGGAGAGGGAGAGAAGTGAGAAAATAGTCCTTTTGTTTTGTTTTGGCAAAGCAAACAGAGCCACATGTACAGTACAATGTACGTTTCCTCAAATGGCTAACAAATGCAAGTGATAATAAATAATACTGACGTTGATTTGAATAGATTATTCCCTTCAAATGGCTTGACTATGAGTCCTCGTTTCACAGAATTGTCCATATATTTTGTCTTATTCCAAACCTCTTTTTGTGAGCAGTGAATTGTAATATACTCTATCACCACATGGTGCCTCCAAACCACAAATTATTTTGCCACATGCTTTACCCACCCCCTCCCCGCCTCAAATTTTATATTAACATATCACACCCGGTCCCTATGACATTGATCGTGTGGTTGTAATTAATCTGGTTCGATTTGTTAACTCTCACGATCAAAGAAGGAAACATACAAAAATTCCTCGAAGCCACGTTTAACGACAACAACAACAACAACAACAACAACCATTTATAGTAATGATAATAATACTCCTTGCATTTGACCTAGCGCATTTCGTGTCTTCAAGCCATCTCAAAGTGCTTCACAGAATACACTGTCATCTGAATTGGTTGTATATTTGCGAGCGAAACATGCACAGCGGTGACCCACAAACAGTGGTGGACCGAGTGACTAAGTTATCACTGCTGTTTTTTTCTTGAGGGTTTATTATCAGATGCGTGGAATAAGGAAACGTGCCCAATATTTTTCCCTGCCGAGACTTCAACCCAGTTCGCTCGCTTGCAAGGCGAGTGCTCTAACCTCTGAGCTCCAAACTATATAAATATGAATTTATATAGCTCTACTCATGCAGTGTCCTAGAACACTTGAAATCCATGTTTAATCCATAACCAAGGCAGCCTTTTTTTTGGTGGGGGACAGACACAAATTGCTAATGGGTGCAGTCTTTAGTTTTTGCCTCATTAGTTTTACAATTTACAAGAGTTTGAGCAAAAAAAACTGGATCGGAGCCAGGATCCTGGAAATCAAAGTCAGCCATTTGGAAATTGCGTCACAACCTTAACCTGATCCAAAGTTCACTCAGGCAACTTTAGCTCCTTCGCTGCAACACACAAGGCCTCATTAAATAAACTCACTAATCTATCACCAGTTGAGCAATAGGTACAGAATGCCAGATGTATTGTTTTGGCTGCAAATATACAGTCAATTCACTTTTTAGTATATTCTGTGCAGCGTTTTGAGACATCGCCAGATATAATAAGGCAAGGATTATGATTATTATTATTATTATTCTTAAGCAGAAAATGTGTTCTGAAAAGAACAGCATCTTTTTCCTTTCGACTCTTCGAAATGAATGTAAGAATTATGGTAAACACGGCAACTCTCCCTTCCTCGACTGAATGCTTTCATCCTCATCAAGTTTGCCATCTTGTCACGCCGTACCAGTTGTCTCGTTAACGGCAACGGCAACTTCTGAGTTTACTGAGTTGAGTGTTGTTTTTTTAAATTCGTCAAAGTGACCAGAAGTGGGAAACTAGTTTCACGAGCAAAGGGGCAAATGGATTTTGTTTTAGAATGAGCTTTACTGCTGTGTTAAATATTCCTTCTTTCGCGTAAATCTGGGATTCATTAGAAATGCTTTGCAATCTAGAGCAACGACTAGCCATAATAGACTGTAAATGTTACCGGCGACATCATCGCAACATTAATTAACGGAGCCGTGTGGGTCAGGCCCATTGTGACACTGGAAGCTCTACAATAAAACACTTTGATGGAAAACTTTTCCTTTTTTGTTAATATAAATGTCACCCACAATAGCACCTTCTGAGGACACGCTTGATATCAAATCAAACACGTACTTCATCAACCGAATTGTCGCACGTCAAGTTAGCAGAAAAAAACAACCTTTGTCTAACATTTTGAAGCAAAGAAACTATAGAAAAAACACCTGTGTGAAGGTGCTACGCGTCGAATCCGAATTGTGAGGAAACAGCAACAATAAAAGATTTTGTTCGCAAAGCGCCATTCATGTCGGAAGGCCCGAAATATATTGCGAAATATTTACCAGGTGTTTTTTTCGTCGATTTGATTATTTCTTTTTTTTAGAAAACATTTCGTCATCGTACTATACAAACAGACACAGAAGTCACTTTAACCCAACCTTTCGGAGGAATTTTTATAGCATCCAGGTAAACGAGAAGACAAAACCAGTGATCGTTTTATTTTATGTGGGTTAATTACTCTTTCATTCCCCCCACTCC
Source organism: Hydrolagus colliei (assembly GCA_035084275.1). Classification (NCBI taxonomy): domain Eukaryota; kingdom Metazoa; phylum Chordata; class Chondrichthyes; order Chimaeriformes; family Chimaeridae; genus Hydrolagus; species Hydrolagus colliei. Next base: position 989,326 of record CM068759.1, read on the forward strand.
CTCCCCCCCCCCCCCCACTCCTCTCCCCCCTCCCCACTCCCCCCTCCACATCAACGCAAGAAAGGACTGAAAATATATGCCAGCATATTAATCTGCTTCAGATCTTCTCGTTGTGAAAATGACTCGGACAATCTATCCTCTGAGTTTTGTTTGGATGTTTCAAATGATAGCTTTTCCTTTGGAAAATAATTGACTTCATACTTGAACCTCATTGCCTACACGCTTGGAAACACTGGGAACACATGGAATCGCTGACTGACTTGTCAGTGGATTATGAGTTAATTGGCAGTGTCTGTTGACTGGCACCTTACACTCAGCACCTCACATGTTGATGGGCTGAGAATCACTTACAATTACATAAACGCGTACCACAGTCCTTCCTTTGAATATTCCTTTGAATCTCAACGCAAAAGTGACGACCCCCCTAACCGTTTATGACTGGGGTTGAGAGCCGATGTTTAAATAAATACAACGCCAGTTGATTTGAGACGACTAGTTTTACACTATGTTTGCTAAAGAAACGCAGTGTCCCACCACTCACCGACCCCCCCAACTCCATTCCTCTCCTCCACCCTCCCCCCCCACCCCCCGCCACCCCCCCATCCCCACCACCACCAATTATACACCAGTTTCTGTGTCTGTTAACCTTTCGGGCGAGGACTGAAATAAACGGAGTTGTGATTTTGAGGGCAGGTGAAAAGTACGGAGGTGACATTTTAACGTTGGAAACCCAGTGACGAGGGTCATGTTTCCTATGGGGACACAGAAATTCAGAAAGGCGGTAACAGTCAGAAATGTGGCTGGGAGAATTACTCACGTTGCCACGACATAGTCTATCCCCGTTCTCGTTTTCTTTTCAATGACAGTCATTGTGAAGGATAGCATTGCACACTGAATAATGGAAGGTTTGAGCGGTGAGTAATAAACTTAAACACGAACGCATGCCCGGATCAAATTATAACCATTGCTCACTTTCTTGCACTTATCTGTTATACTATAGATTATGTCCTTAATGAAATTAACACAATGGTAACAGTTGGAAGCCGTGCCCCTAATTACATTGATTGAAGACTAGGAGAAGCTATTGTGATGTAATCAATGTGCGGTACTAGTTTGTGATTCATGGAATGCATTGCAGTACGTTTATTAACGCTAAAGTCTTCACTTAACTTTGTGACGCGTGTCCTATCTATTCGCAGTTTCCATTAGCACCACAACCGCCAGCCAGCCGGCCAGCCAACTCGAAAAAGAAGGCATTTCCCACTTTCAAGGAATAATTGGAGACTAACGTCTTATTATCGATGAGTCCTGTAGCTCAGTGGTTAGAGCGCACGCCTTACAAGCGAGAGACCCGGGTTCACTTCCAGGCAGGTCAGGATAAAAAGCTTTCGGCAAGTTTCCTTACTCCGCACGCAGGCCTGATAATAATCCCTGAAAAAAAAATTGTTTGTTTCAATCCACGACTGTTTGTGGGGACGCCGCTGTGCGCAGTTGACCGTCGCGTTTATCGGGTTGGTTGATCCTCTGAATCAAAAATCAGATTGCTGTGTCTAATCCTCTGTCAAACAGCCAATCATTTTTTTTTATCATATGAGCTCGCTTGATGTTTCATCGACAACATGAAATTTATTTGAAGACCGTGGTATAATTTGACGCGGTTTAGAATTACGCAGTAACTTAAAGACGGATACTCCTAGTGTATCCATCCTTGAATACACCAGTTATTTTGGATGGTAAATTACAGAGGAATGCACTCACCATTCAATAATAGTACAAGCAATTTAAGGAATTTAGATAGTGAATTGAAATTCATTAGACACAAGGTTTTAAAGTAAACTTGTACGAATGAACACACACACACACACACATACAGATCCTTGAAATGCACACATGCCCCCGAATGTTTTTTCATGGAGGAATATTTTATTCCCACAATGAAATGCCGGTACAAAAGCTAAATAATTGCAATAAAATATTAAAGCGATTTAATTTATTTATTAGGGCCACTCACAGTCCCATGCATGCCATGCCGTCACTGTCGGGAGAATGTCATTTTCTAATTCCTATAGTTACAATTGGTTTTTTCCACATTAATTGAATTCCTCTTGACTCCCCACTCTGAGCGTGGCAGGCTGCCAAACGTTGCCTTACGTGCACTCAGATCACCACTGGGACTGCAAGAGGACAAATTGGTATTTTGTCTACATTTTACAGTTTCCCTTTAAATTTTTTTTGGGGGGTTGGGGAGTGGGGGGGGGGGGGGGGGGGTTGGGGAGCGGGGGTGGGGATGGTTTCCACAATCATTCATTCACCCCAAAAGGTTCAAGTGAGAGACAAATACATGCAACATTTAACAGGTGAGCAGCTGCCGTGCAGCTCGTTGGAAATGCTCAACCTCTTGTGCACCCGAATAAGTCATTTGTTGCGATGTTTTCCTGTTGTATTTTTTTTATAATTGCCGACAATCTTCTGCCTTTCTGAGTGGTGGTGGTGGTGGTGGTGGGGGGGGGTGGGGGGGGGGGGGTGGGGGGGTGAACGATTCTGTATAAATTCAGATTAGTGTTCCTCCTCCGCCTCCTCCTCCTCCTCAAACAATTAAACTGTGATTGTTTTATAATCCACTTATAATCTGAATCCAAACAAATCCGGTGAAGAATTTCCCCATCTACTCACAACTATTTTTACCCGGTGGAGATGGAGCCAATTGTACCATTCCATCTACATCCCAAGGTTAGATCGATTAACTCGGTACTGTCCAGTGCTACAACAACAACAACAACAACAACAACATTACACTTGTATAGCGCCTTTCACGTCAGGCGGACGGACGTCCCAAGGCGCTGGACACTCGTCAACAACAATAACAACAACTTGTGTTTTTGTTTACAGCGCCCTTCAGACGGGGTGGGTAGCGTCACGGAAAATGCTGGGTATTGTTTGATGAAAGGAAGTGCGGGAAGGAAGGGAATGTGTATCAAAAGTAAAGGCAAACGTCAACTCAGGTGAACCTGCTCCAATTGTGCCGTTTAATTATTTTAATCAAACTTGGGAGTGTGTTTCCAATGGAAATGTAACCGCCAGCCAAAAATCAGGGATGGGACACAAAGTCTTTTTTTGAAAAAAAAATGGGATAGTTTACACTCTCTGGCTTCCTCTCAGACTCTGAAACAGTGGGGTTACAACACAGGAAAAAGGGCTAACTCCAATCAATGCCTGATGACGCTCCAAGCAAACAGCTGTCGCTAAATGAAAGGAGAGGTAGACCTTTGCTTTTTACCGGTTGTTTTATTTATTAAACTTGAGTTTCAGCCTTGTATTTCAGACAGGAAACAGAACACCCGCTCTAATCCCAGGTCAATCTGCTCTCAAGTCTACAATTCTTAAGAATGTTACTTGTCATTCAAATTTTTTTTTTAACCAGGCGGTAAAAATATATATAGCGAATGGCAGAGTTCTTATAACATCCCTGTTGCAGGAGATGTAGTTATAAGATTATTCTTATAACTAAATATTATTTAGTTATTCTGCTAAATATTTAAATGACCTAAGGAATCAGAAAATTGAAAGACACCTTTTAACTAGGGTGTTAGACTTTCTTCATAATGTTACTTTGGGCATTTGAAAAAAGAGTGTCTTACAGGAAGGAATGTATGTGGAGTCTTGAAGTTTAACGGTTAGAGCACTTGCCTTGCAAGTGAGAGGACCTGGGTTCGATTCCCAGGCAGGGCGAAACTTTGGGTACGTTTCCTTACTCCTCACGCTTCTGTTCACCTATCTGTAACTAGTATCCTAGATACTAGGTTAGTTTATTAGCAGATTGCTTTTCCGGGAGTAATAATCCCTCCAAAACTAATAATAATAATGATGATAATAATTTGGTCACTCCATCCACGACTGTTTGTGGGACACTGCTGTGCGCAATTGGCTGCCGCGATTCGCCCACAAACTATATTGCCAATTCACTTTACACTACATCCCGTGAAGCGCTTTGAGATGTCTCGAAAGTGCTACATCAAATGCAAGGATTATGATTTTTTATTATTCATTTTGTTGCTCTGAATAATATAGATTTTTTCATAAACTACATGATAATGTTGATTTATTTTTTATTCCATTTCCACAGTTACATGTCCTTCACTCCAAGTCTATAAATAAACACCGACAGCCCCAGTAAGGATTATCATAGATTAGTACTGTCCTGTTTAAAGTTACCTTGCATGAAAATAATCACATCACTATAAATATCCAGCAGGTTACACAGCCCTTGTTGGATGAGTAGAAGAGGAATTTTTTTCATTTGGTCAGCCAGGCATCTGATACCCTTCACTGCGGCTTAAGAGAATCCACGTTATTCTGAATAAACCTGGTTTGGTTACTCTTCAGTATGGTGATAGGTTTCCGCATGTGTCAGACAGCAGCCCACCCCTCCTCCCCACCCATAACCCATCAATAAAAATGACCAATTTATTACTGTGTTTTTTTGAGGGATTATTATTAGGTGCGCTTGTGTGTATGTGTGTGTGTGGAGTAAGGAAACTTGCCCAAAGTTTCGCTCAAACCTGCCTGGATTCGAAGCACAGGTCTCTCACGCTTGTAAGGCAAGCGCTCTAACCCACCGAGCTACAGGGACTGCACACCAGTAAATGGGAACAAATTCAGTGCCAATTAATTCTTCCTTTACAATGAAGATCTGATAAAAGGCCCACTATAAAATTACTTAACGATGGAGGTCATTGAACGACTCTGTTGCCTTGGCATTCCCAATACGCTGTAAGCTCTGCATCTATCCACGCTCAGTGCTAAAGTTCAGCGTTACAGCATTGACACCGCTAAAGTGATTCTATACTTAGAAATTTTCTTTACAAATAAACCGAGCACTGTAAAGTGAGGAACTATCCAACTGATAGTTCTTGCCTCAGAACCTTTCTCTTGTAAGATGAACTCAACAGGAGGGATTTGGCCGAATGATTTTGTGAAGTGTAATCTTGTGGATGCTTGGAGTTGAGCTATCCCTGATGTTACCATTTTGGTGTAGCTCTGTCCTCAGTATTAAGGTCGAAAGGGCAATTCGCTTTTTACTTTTTACAGTAAGACTGTAGAGGGGAACAAGTTAATGGTGAGACTGTACAAGTGGAACACTGCGTGGGAGATTCTTTGTTGACATTTTGTTGATCACCTACCCACACAATCCATTCACAACTCCATTGTGTAAGAACGGTGATAACAGTGTCCTGCAGTGATTTTGTTTTTCCTCTGTAAAGCTAGAGTTTCACCTTTGTATTCTGAGTATCTGCTCAGATCCCCTAAATATTAGCGAGTTCCAGCTTGCCGACTGCAAGCCGAGAGACTGTGGAGAGCGGTGAGGAAGCAATGGCTTGAGCACTTCTAAGATTCAAGCACGGTTGCCCGCCAAATGAAGCCTTCTGATTGGTGAACTCAATTGCCCCGTCAAGAATCCGTTGCGTTCATTCTGACTTCCATGTCAAGCGTGAGAGAGACCTGTGTTTTGAATCCAGGCACACACACACACGCGCGCGCCTAATAATAATATAATAAGCCGTCCCCAAAAAAACTCCACACTAATAAAATTGGTCATTTCAATCAACGACTGTTTGTGGGGATGCTGCTGTGTGCAATTGGCTGCCGCGTTTCGCCCACAAATATACAGTCACTTCACTTTACAGTATATTCTGTGAAGTGCTTGAGATGTCGATAAGATGTGAAAAGCGCTATATCAAATGCAAGGATTATTATTATTATTATTTATGTGCTATTAAGTTTACCCAAACATTATTACTGTATGAAGATCTGCAACCCACAGGACTATATACAGTAAGTGTTATTGGCACCAGAGAGGCTGAGTGTGTACTTTCTTAGTCTAAGACTAAATGAAAGTGGAAGCTACTTTTTGACTCTGATCAAACCTCAATGTTTATTGCTCTGTGGGGGGTGGGTGGGGTGGGGGGGGAAATGGCCGCTCAATAAATTTTAACGACGTTTCAACTAAAATAAAACTTACTTTTGTTCGTCTTGCAATGTCTTGTCACAAAAATTTGCCGCCTCAACAGTGTGTGTGCATTTCTGCAGGGAAACAGTCAGAGCAATGTTACAGCACAGCTCTAAAGTGCTTCTTACTCTGAAGTGACCCATTTTTAAACGGCGCACTACCGTATCATTGGTACAAATAATTCAGTGCGTTCGTCAACTTGGTTATTTACTGAGATCGTGAAACTATCGGCTGCGGCGATAATATACGATGCGCATTCGGGCAGAAACGATATTCTTTTTGGCTCTTGCCACTTGCATGTGGTGTAATTCACCACATTAGTGACACACGATATCACAAAACATTGCAGCTTTTTTTTAACCTCATCATAATAATAATAATACTAATCCTCCTATTTGATATCGCGCCTTATCACGTTTTAGAGACGTCTCAAAGCGCTTCACGAAAATATACTGCCCAGTCTCGAAGACTTGGTGAGGTGCGATATCAAATAGGAGAATTAATATTATACGATTGTCATTTTCCGCCACTCATATATATATCTAGTATATATTTTTAAAAAAGCTGTTTTTGAACAGGTAATACTTGAACAAGTAATACTTTGGTAATACTTGGTTAGATTCATTTTACTGATCCAGATTGTCGGTCTCGATATTTTTTTCTAAGATCAACTTGTGGCATGTTATCAGTTCCCCAGCTCAATGCTGCGCTGACTGTATTGCCGTGAGTCCGAATGGTATCGAGAACGTGTACTATTTCACCACTTGGTGGCACCAGATATCAGACTCTCAATGACTGACGTCGTGTGAGCAATGAGCTGTCGCACAAAAGTCCCCTTTTTAACGCAGGTGCAGGTCTGTGGCCGAATACTGTTATTGCATTTTACGTGAATTAATCAAACCTTGATCTGTAAAACCATCCGAGTGCGTGGAGTAAGGAAACTTGCCCAAGGTTTCGCCCTGACCTTCAAAGCGCTCTGAGACGCCGTCCGGTGTGGAGGGTGCCATATAAATCAAAGTTGTTGTTGTTGACCTGCCTGGATTCGAACACAGGTCTCACACTTGTAAGTCGAGCGCTCTAACCACTGAGCTACAGGAGCTACACAATATAAATCTGTTTGACGGAAGAGGCAGACAGGCAGACAGGCAGACAGACAGACAGGCAGACAAGACAGACAAGACAAGACAGACAGACAGACATACAGACAGACAGACAGACAGACAGACAAGACAGACAAGACAGACAGACAGACAGACAGACAGACAAGACAGACAAGACAGACAGACAGACAGACAGACAGACAGACAGACAGACAGACAGACAGGTTGAGCCATTGCAGAACTATTCGCTGTTTCACTCCTTGCGCGAAATTACTTTGGGTGACTCCACGTTTCGGATTTCACTTGACTGTGCTGTGGCTCAGAATTCCTAATTGAATTTCATTTGATCAGAAAATGTATCTCCCTCCACCGCCGCACATCTCCAAGCCAGCTGTTTCTTTCATGTTCAAAGCACAAAGAACTGCTCGGCCAAATGTGCCACCGAATGCCTTCCTGTACAGCTGTCGGGCCGATCCAGAGTAAATACAGTAAACTAACTGTATTTATTAAAAGAAAAAGTCACACAGGATTGAAATACGCGTCACTATTCTACAGTCGGAAATATTTGTCTAGCTTCTGCACAGAACCTCTCCATGTTGGCTGAGATCAAGAGCTCCATGTACAAAGCCTGGGGCACGAAGCCAACGATACTACAGCTTCTAATAATAACCCTTACAGTTGATATAGCGCCTTCTCACTCCTTCGAGACACCTCAAAGCGCTTCACGGAAAATATACTGTCAAGCAAACCGACCGCGGTCGCTCACACTTTCTGCTCGTTCGCTCGCTCGCTCGCCCGCGGGGTCCCGTGACGGGAATAATCTTGTCCCTTTTTGTTATGTAAAAAAAAGTCGACAAAGTTGCGATATAACCTCGACGCGGAATCACAAGACTTTGTAAATAAGTGTTTTTCTTATGTAGAAATCGTGGCGAAGTGCGACGGGAAAGAATGCGACCAGTGAGACTTTGCCATCTATCACTAACTGAGGCATCTGTGTGTCTCAAAACCGCAGTAAAATCAGTCTGTGTGGGGCCTTTGTTCCACTCCACAAACTTTGCTTGTGAAACTAAACTCGAGAGAACTTAAATTCAATGTCCGAAATAAAAGAAAACTAGCTGGTCGGATAAATGAACGCTGTTGAATGTCGCTTAATATACAGCGACGGAAACACTGGCAGCTTGCAGAAAACTTGGCGTCTGTTTAAAACCAAAGATAAGCCACGGAAATATGACTTTTCTGTTATATTCCTGCGTTTCCCCCCCCCCCTCCCCCCCACCCACTCCCCCCCCTACCCACCCACCCACTCTCCATCCTGAAATGTTCTCTTTTCCACGCATGTCAACCTGCTAATGGATTTCCACCATTGCTGTGTACATTTCAGATTTAATAATAATAATAATAATACTTGCATTTGATACAGCGCTTTTCACGTCTTCTAGACTGTGTCTCAAAGCGGCTTCACAGAATGTATATACCGTCAAGTGACAAAACACTAAATACTACAGAGGCTGGGAATCTGAAACAAAAACAGAAGTGGCTGGGGAAACTCAGCAGGCCAGGCAGCATCCATGGAGAGAGGGAAAGGAGTCAACGTCCACGGATGTTCCACCCACCCCCCCCCCCACCCCACAAACAGTCGTGGGTTGAAAATGACCAGTGTATGACAATTTTGAGGGAATATTGTTAGACATGTGTGTGTGTGTGTGTGTGTGTGTGGAGCAAGTAAGGTTTTCTAGTATCAGTGGGCGTCAGTTGCTTTCGATCGTATAAATGTGGCTTTTGAGGGAGTTTACAACTTTACGCAACTTTCTATGCATTCGTTCGTTCCTTTAAATATTTTAAGCCGAAACACATCACAGCTCTGAGGGCACTTTGGTTTGTCTGACGCCATTTGTTTCCTTTCAAAAAGTCCCTAAAACAATGTTAAAATTGTTAAATCGATTTGCAGCTCACTTTTTCGGTGGGTGGGGGTGTAATAATCCCTTTAAAGCCATAACAACAAACAAAAATACAAACAATAAATAAATCTACAAGATAATAATAATTTTGTCACTCAATCCGTGACTGTTTGTTGAACACTACTGTGCGCAATTGGCTGCCGTGTTTCGCACACAAAACATACAGTCAATTCACTCTACGGTATTTTCTGTGAAGTGATTTGAGATGTCCCAAAGATGTGGGTTCTTGCTCTCCCAACAACAGTTTAAGAGCGTGCTGTAAACTCTTAATAGTAATAATAATAATCCTTGTATTTGATATAGCGTTTGTCATTGTCTTCTAGACATCTCAAAGCACCTCACAAAATATACTGTAAAGTGAATTGAAGAAATATATTTTGCAGGGTGGAACGCGGCAGCCGATTGCACACAGCAGCGTCTCGCAAACAGTCACGGATTGAAACGACAAATTTATTATAGTATTTTCTGAGGGATTATTATTAGGCGTGTGGAGTAAGGAAACTCGCCCAAGGTTTTGGCCTGACCATTTAATTGAATTGAATTCATTAATTTTAATTTAAACAACAATTTCCATTTATTTGTTCTGTCTCCATTGAGTACTCATAGGTCAGTGTGAACTACCTTCATAAACGGCTGAAGAACATAGCGCAGGGAACTCCATCCTACGTGAATCTTGAACTTGCCTGTCTTTATTTGGTTTGTTTCAGTACATTTAAAGTTTGTGTCGAAAAATACAATGTCCCTAAAACAGCAAAGTCAACACTTGACAGGGAAAGGGGGATTTTACTACACATTACTCACTAAACTATTCATTTATCCCTGACTGTCCAGTGACTTGGGATGTCCTCCCGACATGAAAGGCGCCGTGTGGAGGGAATTTATTTAGTGGTTACAGTCCGTCCGTAACAGAATAGTGGAATGCGAAACATCAGCGACAAACAGAAAGTGGAAGTGAATGGTTTCGCTGAGATCGGTCGGAGTTTGAAAGTTTTTCAAAGTATTTCCAAACAACCTTGTCAAAAGTCGCCCCTTTGAAACAGAATTACAGTGGTGTGTATTTGTCCTGTGCCCCCGAGCTAGTTAGGGTATGATATCATTGTGCACTCATTCGGGAGCAATGAAAAGAGTTTGCAAATGTTTTTTGAATGGACAGCATTTTTCATTGTGTGCTGAGTGTCTATGGCAGAAAGTCAGGCTGGAAGTTTATTTTTCTCCCCCCCCCCCCCCCCACCCAGTTTCCAACATCAGCTGATGTTTGGAAAGTTGTTGAGATGGTGTCATTGTTTTCGTAGTTCCGCCTTGCTGCTGCGTGCCATCTTTTGCTATCTATGATGTGGCTTGGAGATCTTTGGTAAGTTCGGGGGACTACTGTACTTCCTTTCTGCCTTTCCGCACCCGATCTTAACAGCTTCGCAGAATGCGTGACGGAGCATCGCTAGGCTCAATGTGGAAATTATTCTGATTGTTGTAACCGTTCTCGTGCGTTAGTGGTTGCTGGCTTCACCGGGCCCCTTCAGTGTGTGTGTGTTTATAATAAAAAAAAGGTGCTATGTGTGTGTGCTGTGATCTGTGTTTTGACAATGTGTAAGAGGCAATATCAAGCTCCACAATAAGCTGTTTTCACGGCAGGTTCCACCGAGCTATGCTAACCTTGTTGTAATATGTTAATTTGAAAACAATTGTTAAATCCATGTTGTTGTTTCCAATCCCACATCTTTATTTGTTGTTGCGACACTTAAGCTATTTTCTACAAATCTCATCAGAACATAAGCCCAAAGCATTCATGTGTAAAATGTCAGCGTTTGCTACAATTAGTGGTTAAGCATTGAAGGACCTTTAAAAACAACTATTTAATTGCAGTTTTTAATGTGCCTTCGCTGTAGAGGGAAGGCAGTGCTATAGTATATGACCTGCGATATTGTTAAGAGGTCCATTTAATTGCTTTCAAATTAAATCTGTTGCCAGACAGTGTCTCCTAACTATGGATGAATATAATAGTTTCTCTTCTCTCTGATTCAGGCCAGAATGAAGAATGTTAAGAACCCGATTGCGATATCTCAAGCTGGAACCCAGGAAAGTCTCAGTCAGACCTTGAAGAACAATAAAACACTGAAGACTTCATTGGAGAATGTCAATGACATAAGTTTTGAATACCCTGGAAAGGGTAAGTGTGTTTCTAAAACCTTCTACCTTGTTATTTCTGAACGCAGAGTCTTACACTGTACCTTCCTTTCTGCAACAACAAAAAAATTGTACTTTTTCCAGCTAAGTATGATAGCGCAAAACTGGGCGTCCCCTGAGCTCCCATCTCGGTGATATTTTCTGAAGCGTTAACATAGCGATTCTTCAGGTTTTAGAGCATTCTAATTTCCTGCTAAGCCAGGACGGTGAGTTTGGAGAGAGACGCCATTAATCCGTGTGTCAGAGTAGGAAAGCGCAGTCTGAAACGGCTCGACTTTATTTCCCGCCGACATTGAGCAGCCTGTAGAACCGTAGGCGAATGTTGGGGGCAAAACCCCGAGAGGTGCTGAGGATAAGCGACGCGGATAAGGTGCCTGGATGAGCGACGAGCGAGCTTCGCATTCTTACTTTTGTTTAAAAGAGAGCGGGGGAGAGAGAGAGAGAGAGAGAGAGAAAGAAAGGGAGGGAGGGAGAGAATGTCCGAGAAAAATCTTATTTAACAAAATGGTAGCATTGGTTGGAGTACCAGACATTTGTGTGCGTCGCGATTTCATTAGAATTACTGAAGTGTATTACTGGAGCAGTGTTGAAGGACCCACGGTAATGAGTATTTTCACACTTATGAAGAGGTGAATAAGCCAATTTGAAGTAATAATATACCCAATGTCCCGTTATAAAATGACTGTCACTGTCAAAGTATGGGGGGGTGGTTTGCAGAACTGAAACAGCTCAATCACCAATTTACAAAAGCCAATTTTGAACCGAGGCCCTGAAGATTTTGGGAGCAAAGAAGTGGACTGGTCACTGTGACTTTCTGATCATTTTTTCCACCCCCTTCCTCTCTTCTAGACATTTCAAAGCAGCTTCACAGAATACACTGTAAAGTGAATTGACTGCATATTTGTGGGGGAAAGATTTTAAACTTTCTAAGTACAGTAACTTGTTGGAAATTAATTCTTTGAGGGGTCCACTATTTTATTCAAGAAACAAGATTTAAAAAAATATATATACACCGTATATAATTCAAACCCACAGGTGCAAATGTGTTTTTAGGAACCTTTAAATGTTTGGTCGTGTTAGGAAAAATGACTGTCACTGTCAAAGTATAAGCTGCTCTTTCCAGTGGCTTTTCATAGATACTGGGATATAATTAGAGGATTGTATTTGAGTTGTTTGTTAAATTGAATGTCTACTTGCTATCTAAAGCTAGCCCTCTAACAAGGTCTCCAAATTTAACAGTGGTTCCTTAGACTGAAACCAGTGAATCTGGCAATGGCTCAATAACAGTGGGAATAACACTGACCCAATAGATCAGTGAATGTATTCTAGCACAGATCCGCATTCAGTTTCTATGGCCTTGTACACACACACGCGGGCAACTTCTAGCGCAGGATTTTAAAACTTCCTTCAGCAAAATAGCTCGAAAGGTAAGTACATTTTTTACGCATTAAAACACTGCGAATCTTGTAAATTCATTGTCTGATCATCAAGCCCTAATTAAAGGAGTAATAATAATAATAATAATGTTTGCGTTTTATATAGCGCCTTAACACACTGCGTCGAGACATCTCAAAGCACTTGGCAGGATATACTGCTAAGTGTTTTTTCGATGGTGTTCTATGGACAAAAGGTAAATAAGAATGACTGCCTAAGTAATACCACGTCCAGATATCTGAACCTCACTAAGTGAGCGTTACTGTTGTTAACGATTCTAATTCGGCTTTTTGCAAACCTCTCTGAAGTGAATTCAGCTTGTCGTTTGAAAAGGAAACAGCGTTGGAGTTGCAGATTTTCAGCAATCACTTTGTGTGTGTTAATACTTGCGTTGGCAATCTTCTTTTCTTGCCTCCTCCTGGATCCCCTTTCCTTCCCCATCTTCAGATCGTGCCTGACCTCCTTCCTCTTTGTCCCTTTCTTATGGCTACCCTCTACCCCCTCTTCCCCTGGCTTGGGATTGTGCTCCGTCAATGTCAAACGCTCTGGGCCGCTACCCTGTAACTAAGGCCTCCGTATCAATGCAAGTTGCCGTTGCCGTCGTCGTAACACAAAACACAACATTTCGCATCTGAAATCGGAAGAGCGAAGGCTTCAGAGGTTGCATGGTTGATTCCGATATAAACCGGAAACAGAGGCGTTGTCGTAATAATAATAATCATAGCAATAATAATCCGGGCATTTGATACAGCGATTTTCGCGTCTTCCAGACTGTGTCTCAAAGTGTTTCGCTGGGTTTACTGTAAAGTGAATTGACTTTATACTTGTGGGCGAAACACGGCGGCCGATTGTGCACAGCAGCGTCCCCCACAAGGACTCGTGGATTGAAAATGACCAATTTTTATTATTGTGGTGTTATTTTGAGGGATTATTATTAGGCGTGTGTGTGTGTGTGTGTGCGTGTGTGTGTGTGTGTGTGTGTGTCGAGTAAGGAAACTTGCCCAGGGTTTCGCCCTGAACCTGCCCGGATTCGAAACACGCAGGTCTCACGCTTGTAAAGCGAGCGAGCGAGCGCTCTAACCACTGAGCTACGGGAGCTCCACACCATTATCAGTTATCCGGGTCGTCATGACCGATACTTAAAAGTGTTCCCACACCACACCCTCGTTCGCATCGGCGTAAACAGCGGGTGGGGGGGGGGGGGGTGTGGGGGTGTGTGTGGGGGGTGTGGGGGGGCGAACAGTCTCGGCCTCTCCGGTCTCGCGGCTGCCAAACCAATTGCGACCAAGAGAAGGGGGAAGCGGCTTCATTAACTGCTTTCCAACGCTGCAATTTGCGGTTAGTGAGATTTCCCTGAACTTAGACTGACAGCACATGACATTTTCACTGAGCGGTGACACTGTGATGGACAGCCATATGACAGCAGCTACATTCTCTCCATGGGTGGCCACGTTATTATTCCCCTCGAAGGAAATACTATCCATAACACCGGCCTGATTAGCGTTCCCCCTCTTGTTGTTTCTATTAAGACATTAACAATGGGAATCGTTAATCGCGGTCGCGCGATAAACATTTCGATGGCGGAAGATACTGTCTTACACCTCTCTCCTTCCCCAAAAGATTGTATTGAAGAGCTCAGTGTCGGGGCGGGGATGAGGGTGGTGGGGGGGGTGAGGGGGGAGAGAGAGAGAGGGAGAGGACTGTCGAGCGTGCGGACCGAATGCGGCAAGAATTCCGTATGCCTCGTCAATTCAATGTCTGCCGCGGTAGGTTCTAAGAGAATCGCTGTTGAGAGCTAACCTTTTGAGCAGAGGAATCCGTCGCTGACTGACACACAAAGAGGAGGTGGTGTGGGAGTTGGGTCAAGAAAAGCTTTGTAAAGTAGTTTTCTTAAAGGAGAATAAAGATGCCGGCGTGCCCACAGCTCCAACCCTTAGCTAACGTTGTCGAGTTTGTTTCCGGGCCCAAATAAAAAGTGTCCGTTGCCTGTCGAGCTCCCCGAAACGTTACCCAACGGGTACGAAGGCAGTTATATAAGGTTACTCTCCTCTTCGATGGACCCACTCTCTAATCCCTCTCCACTTCCCTCCCTCCGTCCCATCCCCCAGCTCGGGTCTGAAACAGTGACTGTCCAGCGCCTTGGGGCTTCATCCTGACAAGTGTCATTTGATTGTTGTTGTTCTATAAGTAATTCCAAAAAAAGCTCATAACTAGCCAGACTCAGTTAGTAACTGAGTAACTGTTGGTGTGGTGTGGTGTGGTGTGGGGGGTTGTGTGGGGGGTTGAAGCTTTTAGCTCCTTTTTTTTTGCCTCACACTCTAAAGGATAATTGTTTTGTTGCCTTCAGGTGTTATAACCCGCGATGTTGTCAGTCTGTTCGGGTAGACGGTAAGAAAAATCCCACAGGGCTATTTGAAACAAACACCGGGGCCCATATTCCTCTCTACATCTAAATTCACCCAGAAAAGTAATTAATTGATTTGTTGTCTCATCGCGGTTTTGCAGATTAACTGCTCATCAGGCTATAAAGCAGCAGTCAAAGTAATTTGGTCTGTGACTAGGAGCTGTTGCTGAGGCTGGTATCAAAGCGATTGAAGTTAGACCTGATATTACACACTGATCCAGGGTTTGGGGCTGGCATTTACTTCCTTCCACAATGGAAGTACTTTAGGCTCCTGTGTAAATACTTAACGTTCAGTAAATAACAAACGCCAGTCTCTGGGTGGTTTCTCTCTGTTTGTGGTTCGCTCCCCCCCCCCCCGTGTGAAGGGCCGATATATATAAAAGCTAATAGTTGTTGTTGTTGTTGATTGGTAAGGGGAATCTGTTGCCAGATCTCTCTCTCTCTCTCTCTCTCTGTCTCTCTCTCTCTCTCTCTCTCTCTACTGATGTCAGGAACACTCGAGTTATCTTGCCCTCCAACTTTGCCTTGGCTCTGTCTCCGTCTGAGGGCGACACCTCTCATCAACTCGTTTGCCACTTTGTACACGGTTCCATTTCAAGCAGTGAAACGTCCCGACTCCCCGAAGACCGTCTGATTCCACTGTTATGACACAGCTCACTTTCTGTTCCTCGCTGACCTTTTGTCGAGTGACTGCCATCTGGCTTGTGTCTGCGTTGCTGCCCAGTGATTGACAGCCAAAGTGCTGGTGTCGGACGTACCGAAAGATCCAGACTCTGAAATAGACCTGTATGTAAGGTATAATGATAATCATAATCATAATAATAAGCCTTGCATTTGATATAGCGCTTTCCACGTCATCCTTCCAGACGTCTTCAAAGCGCTTCGCAGAATATACTGCGAAGGGAATTGACTGTATATATTTGTGGGCGAAACCGGGCAGTCAATTGCGCACAGCAGCGTCCCCCACCACACAAACAGCCGTGGATTGAAAATGACCAATTTTATTACGGAATTGTTTGTTTTTGTGTGGAGGGATTATTATTAGGCGTTTGTGTGTGTGTGTGTGTGTAGAGTAAGGAAACTTACTTGCCCAAGGTTTTGCCCTGACCTGCCTGGATTCGAACACAGGTCTCTCACGCTTGTAAGGCGAGTGCTCTAATCACGGAGCTACACAGAGGGATGTAGGTGGGGAGGAACAGGAATGATGAGAGTTTTGTGTAGAGTATAAACATTAGCTTGGACCGACTGGCCTGCATCGCTCTCT
Source organism: Hydrolagus colliei (assembly GCA_035084275.1). Taxonomy (NCBI): domain Eukaryota; kingdom Metazoa; phylum Chordata; class Chondrichthyes; order Chimaeriformes; family Chimaeridae; genus Hydrolagus; species Hydrolagus colliei. The sequence continues at coordinate 1,005,674 of CM068759.1, forward strand.
GTAAATCTAAATGTAAATGTAATAGTAGTGAAAGAACTTGTACGTACACAAATGTTCCCATTTGTGTCGGACTGTTCACCCCACCCACACAGTACTTAATACACACTATAATTCTGCAAGTGAGAGCACCAAATCGACTTGACTTCAGACGAACTTGTTTCCAGAAGAAAAAAAACGCACACACACAAAGTGCAGCGCAGAAAAACGATGGATTAATTGATCTGCCACTTCATCAATTAAAGTTATGCCGGATGGTAATTAAAGCTTTTCCCAGCTTAGAAGAGCAAAAAGAATATTAAATCAGAGGCACAACACAGAAACCGGTAGCAGTCCGGGCAGCTTGCGCGATGTGGAACTGGGAAGGCGATGACTCCACACAGCAAATTGGGAGAAGCTGTTTTCATCTGGGAGGGATGGAGCGAACATAAAACCACTTTCACCTCAGTGCAACAAAAAAAAAACGGTTTGGCCTCCAATAATTGTTAACAATTCCTTCAGAAGCTTTCCTTAAAACTCCCCTAAGAACCCTGATATTAATCAATCAGAATTTGAAAATATGTAACATAAAAGGATCACAAAGCAACCTGCTGGATACCTTATTAGATATTAATGAATTGATGTGTGCATCAAAGCCGTGGGGGAAACCATTTAGATTTGACAGATACAGCGCAGCGCTATAAAGGACCTGGGTAAGTTAGGTAATTTGTTCCCCGATTTGTGTGATTGTATAAGACACCAGCTTCAGAATTAATGATAAAACAATCATTTGGATTTCACTTTGTTTAAGAAGTGAAAAATTCCCCGAACTGCAGGCACAATTATTGAGGACACGAACAGCACTTTCGAGTTTAATACCTGATTGGATGTTAGATACGTTCTCAGTTACAGTTTGATTACAGTTGGTTCGCGACTTGGGAATCTTGGCAATGAAAGAGCAAGGAGATATCACTTGAAACATTTCATTGGAAAGGTCATTATGCTCTCTCTTTCTCAACAGGGGTAGAGAGTAACTCAAACATTGGAAATAATAATAATAATAATCATGCTTGCATTTGATACGTCTTCTAGACGTCTTCACAGAATATACTGGAAAAGGGAATTGACTGTATATAATTGTGGACGAAACGCGGCAGCCGATTGCGCACAGCAGCGTCCCCCACACAAACAGTCGTGGATTGAAATGACGAATTTTATTATTGTCTTGTTTTTGGAGGGATTATTATTAGGCGTGTGGATTTTCCCAAGGTTTTCTCCCTGACCTGCCTGGATTCGGACACAGGTCTCACGCCTCTACGCTGTAATATTCTACGACCCTAGTACATTCCTCTATGTGAAGGGCAAGAGATAAGTGCAAGTTGTTGTTATTGCATTGGGTTTACTATCATCATCATGCGAGTAAGTGAGACGTTTTTTTTTAAAAAAAATTGGGATGACACCTTCAGTGAGTCAGGTGTATTTTCTGCAAATCTCTATCCCCCAAATGGGGAAACCTTACAAGAGGTTGTAGTAAATCTCTCAGCCCTCCCAACAACTTTCAACAGATTTACCGTGTAAATTGTTGGTTTGCTTGCCAGCCACCGAAGCAAAAGTCGGATTTTGGGGGGAAAATTGAGTGAAGATTCTTGGCTTCAAATTGCCGGAACGGAACGGAGGGAATACAGTATTCCATTACTTCCGTGCGTCCGGCCTCGCGTAGAATAAGGTAGGAACCCAAATTCATTATCTCATTTTAAATCTCATTCCATATTTATTTACTGAGAGAGAGAGAGGGAGAGAGGGAGAGGGAGGGGGGAGAGTTGCAAGCGCACTGCTTTAAAAATGCATTAGTGGAACCCTCACATCACTTCAAAGAAATGAAGGTCACGGTGCTAATGCATTTACTTTGCTTTGTGCAGTGAAATGCAACACTGCCGTGTACAAAATTCAATGCGAGAGAAATGGAAAATAATTACCCGGACCCCGAGCCCCAAAGACAAGGTGAAATTTTGGCACATTTTTAGCTGTTGGCCTGTTCAAATTATACACTAAATAAATAGCCATGCATAAAACCAGCTAAATAATTAATGAGCTGGAAGGACTGGCATTTTTTTTCTTCCGCACAGGAAGTGGAGATTTCAAGAACAGTAAGGCCTTGTATGACTATTACAGCTGGCAGCTGTGGTCTTTCTGAAGTAATCTGTGTTGACTTTTACTTCTTACCCAAATTTACACATCCTTAGTGCTTGTCAGATCATCACTTTAAAATTTCAACCGTTTTAAATTTTTTTTTTTTTTTTATCAAAGCCAAGTGGATTGGTTCAGTAGATTTAAAGCAGCCTTTCTGTGTGTGTGTGTATTTTTTTGTAAAAAAAAGTTTTTTTTGTGTGTCCAGCGTATCAATAAAGAAGATACTGTGATATTGTTCACCCCCAGTTGCTGGTACCCCAGCAAAGAAGGGTTGTTGGTAACATCTTGAGTATCCATCCGGATGTATATGGAATCATTCTATGGCAATCTACCTGAACAAATAAAATCCATTGTGTTTGCGCGGTGTATGCTAATGTAAAAGTCCACAGCTCGAAAAATATCAAGCTTCTAGTTTCAATTGAATGTCATGATTAATTACAATGGCTTAATGGCTAAGGCATAGAGACAAGTCACGCAGTGCTTCAAAACAAAACAAAACAAAACACAAGTGTGCGAGGCAGTGTGACCCGCTAATAAAAATAACCCTTTATTTGATGCGGCGTCTTATCACATTGCTGAGACCTTTGAAAACCCTCCGCAGGATACTCTGTGAAGTGGATCCAGTAGAGTAGCCTTTTGTCCTTTATCTCTCTTTTTTTAGGGAACTGATGGATATTATTAGGTAGGTGTGTGTGTGTGTGTGTGGAGTAAGGAAACCAAGGTTTGGCCCTGACCTGCCTGGATTCGAAACACAGGTCCCACGCTTGTAAGGCGAGTGCTCTAACCACTGAGCTAATGTGCGAGACTGAAGTGAATTCTAGCTGAGTTTGGGCCACAGTCAGTGTTGACTCGGTCAGCATCTCTTGCCACTACAGCAGAGGCCAGGTCCGTGAAAGGGAATGATAAGCCCTTACTATTATGCTGATTCTGTCAGGTGGAAGTCAATTGATTTCGCCTCAATTTTGCCTTAAAAGCATGTCTAGCAACCCAGAGGTCTCAGTGCTTCTCCCATATGGTGCACAGATAATCTCGCTCTTCCTGTTGACAGGGTGTAACTCCTTTAATTAAGTAAGACTGAGAGGCATGTAATGGTTTAATGGCCTCGGACTGCTCTCTCTTGATCTTTATCCCTGACCCTTGCCTTCTTCCTATTCATGGCAGTGGGGTTAACACCAGCGATCTCCCAGTGAAAACTTTATTTAAGCGACATTACAATACATCAAAGCCAAACCTGGAACTCTGCTGTATTTTTTTATTGTGTGTGTGGAATAAGCCGACAGAATAGGAAGTTTGGAGAAAGACAAGTGTGTTTTTATTAAGTAGGCAGTGTGTCTCGATCTTCCCAGGTGGACAATGGCTTTCGGGCCACATTGCGAACAAACGTTAAGGACTGAACAATTAAGGAACAATTTTAAGAACTTTGGGAATGAACCATAATTCATCCCTCCCCCACCCCACTTACCTCCCCCCCCCAATAAAATTGGTCACTGCTGTTTATTCCACTTTAAAAGTAAATCCCGTGGAATCCTGTAGCTCAATGGATAGAGCGCTCGCCTTGCAAGTGTGGGACCTGGGTTCGATTCCCGGCAGGTCAGGGCGAAACTTTGGGCAAGTTTCCTTTGCTCCACAAGCCTGATACTAATCCCTCACGAAAAACAACAAAAAGCAATGATTTGGTCACTCAATCCACATCTGTTTGTGGGACACTGCTGTGCGCAATTGGCTGCTGCGTTTCACCCACAGAAAAATACAGTCAATTTACTTTACAGTACAGTAAATTCTGTGAAGTGCTTTCGGACGTCTAGAAGACGTGAAAAGCACGATATCAAATGCAAGGATTATTATTATTATTATTATGATTATAAGCACTTTGGGATGCCCTCCCAACATGAAAGGCACTATACCAATTGCAATAATTATTATTAATAATAATATTATTTATTAGCATATTACCTTTTACTCCAGCCACAGTTTGTTTTGAAATTGGAATACTTGGGAGGTGGGGGTGGGGGGTGGGGGTTTAAATGTTGAGTGCTTTCAAAATGACCCAAACAAGCTGAGCTATTCAGTATGAAAATGAAGTACAGTCTATTCCACTCACGCATGTTAAATGCTTATCTCGGTTAAGTGTTACACTTTTTTCCTAAAATAAACACCCAACATGTTTGCCTGTTAATTTCTATCAAACCCTGTTGTTAAGTGTACAATAATAACAGTGGTTCTGTTTCAAGTGAATACTTTTGTAGTCCATTAGTTGTATGGCGACTTCATTATCAACACCCAGTGAGCGTGAATATCCTGATAGCTAATCAGCAATACGAACAATTGAGGCAAATCAGTTATCTGAGCACTTAACGCGAGAACATTGTATTCAATCGCTGTTTAAGGGTGGGTGTAATGCAAAAAACATTAATTCCTCGGTTATTTTTTCATATCGGAGTCCATTGAATGTGGGCCCTGCATTGAATCAATCCCCAAATTGGTGTATTAGTCCTGTTTAAGTGACATTGGCTCGGCAGACAGACCTACCTATGCAGCATTTTATTGCAATAAAACTGAACCGATGAGAGGAGATTTATACATTTAAATGTTATAGATTTGATCCACAGTGTGTGATTGATTACAGCAGTTTAGTCTCTTCAACATGTTTATAATAATAATAATCCTTGCATTCGATAAAGCGGCTTTTCACATCTTATCGACGTCTCAAAGCGCTTCGCAGAATATATTGTAAAGTGTATGGACTTATATTTGTGGGCGAAACGCGGCAGCCAATTGCGCACAGCAGCGTCCCCCACACAAACAGTCGTGGATTGAAATGACCAATTTTTGGGGAGGGATTTTTTGGGGGATGGATTATTATTAGGCATGTGTAAGTAAACTTGCCCAAGGTTTTGCCTTGACCTGCCTGGATTCAAACACAGGTTGTAAGGCGAGCGATCTAAGCACTGAGCTACAAGAGCTCCACGTTGCAGACTGCTTCTGCATTTGTTCCTATTGTCATTAGCTCACCCAATAACAGAGCGTTATATTCATGTGGACATAATATCTAAGTCAATTGAACTTCCTCACCATCCTTGGTTAGGTGTGGTTGAGAAGCAACAATTAACTATGGGCTGTTTTTCAACTAGAGGTAACTTTTTAATGTCACTCAAGGATGGTGGTCTAATTAAGCGTCATTGTTCCCAAACAAACTGCAATCCATCCTGGTCACATACAGTCCATAGAAACCACACAAAAATATGTCTTGCGTGGCTGCAACTTATTTTATCTCGGTTTGACACCACTGTTTGTTACATTGTTTTGATGTGGAGTCACCGTAGCTCAGTGGGTTAGAGCACTCGCCTTACAAGCGTGAGACCTGTGTTCGAATCCAGGCAGGTCAGGTCAGGGCGAAACCTTGGGCAAGTTTACTTACTCCACACACACACACACACACACACTCCTAATAATAATCACTCAATTTAAAAAAAAGTGGTCATTTCAATCCACGACTGTTTGGGGGGGACGTTGCTGCGCGCAATTGGCTGCCACGTTTCGCCCACAAGTACACAGCCAATTCACTTTACAGTACAGTATATGCTGTGAAGCTGCTTTGAGACATCTAGAAGACGTGAAAGGCGCTATATCAAATGCAAGGATTATTATTATTATAACACGCTGGCATAGTGTTCGTGATCAATGTTAGTTTTTTTTAATATGGTATTTTTGCACACATGCTTTTTCTTTTTCTATACATTGTTAAAGAAAGAGCTCTTAGGTACTGGATGAATACTGCTAATGATAATGCAGCACCATTAAGCCTGGAGATATTATCTCTATCTTGGTAATGCGGACGTTTCGGACGAGCAGACCTTAACTCAAGACTGTTTTCCTCCCAATAATTGATTCAAAGTTGTGATTCGTTCGAGAAACTGTTGGTTAATGAAGTTTAACAATTGTTTCCGAGACACAATTCGAACAAGTTTGTTAAATAATTTCCCCTTGTTGTTGTTGTCGTTGTTGTTGGTAGAGTTGGCGATACTCCTCCTATCCCCATTCTCCATTCACAATCTTGTATTTTATTTGTTCTCCAGGGCTCTGGCTGTTAAGGGCCTCATGGAATTTAAATGTGAGTGCATTTGTACAGTGTGATACGCAATAATTGTACTTGTCACCTCGGATTAAATATTATTTACCATGACCTCAGGGACTGGGAAGTTCTTAGACATGTGTATTTCCATGCATTTAGAATTGCAGCTGATATATGCCGGCTTGCCATTGATGCCTTGCATCACAACGTAAATGAAAAGTAAGCTTCAGTATACACGCACACTCTCATTCCTGATTGATAATAGTATCAGTAAGTTACAGACTGGTCACAAACAGAAATACAGTTGGTGATATCAGAATAACATTTAAATTCACTCCTTTATTGAGGTGATGCGGTGATCATTTTTTGTTTTAAAACCGACATCCGAAAACGACCTCCATGAAAAAAAGTTCTCTTTAACTTTCCAAACGAAAAGGGATCGGCTCTTATTATGAAACGCTCCTTCTATATTTAAAATTCCTCCTTTCAAAGTGCTCCACAATAGATATTAAATGCTGTTTAAATCACTGCACGGTGGCTATTTGCGCTTGTTAAACATTTGTCTGCCGCTGGGTTGTATATGTTGTGAACCGATCTTTTGGCTTCGGCTGTTGAACAAAAAAACATTTTTTTTTCTCCACCCCCCCACCCACCCTCCACACCACCACACACATTAACGTTGTTTCTCGATAGTAATATTTGTCGGTGTCAGAGTGTGTTCACAAAGCTTAGTTTATTTTCACACTTACTCTAATATTCATTGATTTTTATGAAACCTGTTAAAGACACAACTGGGTTCTGTTGCTGTTCCATTTCCTTTTTATGAGTCTGTTCAAATAGACCAATGTGAAGAGTAAATAAATTACACGCTGCTCTGTTGGCTTTTGCAGCAGCAGGCATTGATCCAGGCAGCTGCTTTATTATAGATGCAGTCCCAGCTGAACACAAAACAGGCAGCAGGCTGCACACTCCAAGGTCAAAGGTTTACAAACTGATGTCCTCATTCATCACTGAAAAGTTTTATTAGCCTCACACACCTCCTAATTCTTCGCGAGTTTCGGCCCGGTCTGTCAGTGGCTCGAACTCGACAGCTGAAATTCTGGGGGAGAATTTCAAAGAAGAATCATCTTAGCCCCATCCCCTCCCCTCCCCTCCCACCCACCCACCCACCCACTTCACCCCCGCCACCACCGCCGCCCCAACAGAACAAAAAAAGAACTAACAGGAAAAGTGTCCGTAACTCTAGTCTCCAGCAAAAAAGAAGGAACTGCCTCAATTGGGAATTTTGATAGTAAAATGTGCCTTCTCGCTTTTAATGACAAGTGCCATTTTATACCAGGTGATAACTGGTTGCCTTTCTCCTTGGCTGGACTGCACACAAGCAAAATGTGTACTCGCACTGTGCACCGTGAAGAGAAAAAAAACACACCTCACAAATGATTAAGCGAATCAGGCATGGAAAAGTGTCTAAGTTAATGTTGTTGTTTTTTTGAAATTCTGCCCTTGTAACAGGGAGCTGACATGACTCTCCTTGGAAGAACCAGACAAAAAAAAAGCCTGTTTATTAAAGGCATTTTTTTTTATTCCACCTCCTCCTCCTCTTCCCGAAGGTAACACTGGCTTGATCGTGGAGTGAGCTTGCTGCTATTCCTAAATGGTGTCAATAAGAAACAAGCTTTTAGTTTTTGTTGGCGTTTACGAGAAAGTATCAAAATTTGGAATTCCCTCTCCCCACACCACCATCCCCCCACCTCCAAAAAATCAGGTTAACAACAGATATGGGGCAAAGGGGCGTGTAATTAGGACTTGAGGTACAGATAAGCCATGATCTTAAAGAATGGCGGAACAGGCTGGAGGGGCTGAATGGCCTCTTCCAATTTCTATATTCCTGTTGGTCATTGATGACATAATACAGTACAGTAATAATAATAATCCTTGCATTTGATATAGCGCTTTTCACGTCTCAAAGCGCTTCACAGAATATACTGTAAAGTGAATCGACTGTATATTTGTGGCCGAAATACGGCAGCCAATTGCTCACAGCAGAGTCCCCATAAACAGTCATGGATTGAAATGACCAATTTTATTATTGTGTTTTTTTTTGAGAGGGTATTATTATTAGGCGCGTGTGTGTGTGTGTGTGTGTGTGGAGTAAGGAAACTTGGCCAAGGTTTTGCCCTGACCTGCCTGGATTCGAGCACAGGTCTCATATTTGCATTCAGGAGTATTTCAGCTTCCCAAAGCAGCTGTTGAGACATCTGAACATTATAACTTTGCAAATCTCTGAAGGAGAGAGGCAGAGAGGCATCTTTCCCTAGCATCGGCCTATGATTAAAGAAAAACAACTTACTGAAAACTGGCTTCAAAATGGGGGGGTTGTCTAAAATTTTCACTTTGTAAAATTCGTTTTAAAAAAGTATTTTCTTTAAACAAATTTGCCTTCAAAATACACCTGCCACAATTGCCGACAAAATACATGGTTGCTGTATTTAGCAGAATATCTCGTAAAATGTCCTGCCGACGTGAAAGGTGCTATACAAATCTAATTTGTTGTTGTAATCTGAAATTACAATTCATTGGAATGTGATTTGGAAGAGCTATTTTGGGGAGGTGGGGGTGGGTTTGGGCGATTGGGGGGGTGGGGGTGGGTTTGGGCGATTGGGGGGGCGGATGTGTGGGGGTAGAAGCTGGAGAAGAAGTGATAAGCAGCTCAATCCGACAATAGCTCTCGATAAACACAACTATCTTCATGTCATTATTTTCATACATTGAAGTAACCTTTAAGACAAAAAAAACCGTACATGACACAAGCATTACTTTCAATGAAGATCCTGGGACCCAGAGGTTAAACGGCCACATTTAGTAAGATGCCTGGGAGACAGCAAGTCCATTAATTGAATTGTAAACAGTAGCACTAGCCAGCAGGTGCTGTCCTAAAATGTCTTGCAGACGGAATTATTTGTTTTGTAGCTAAGTTTTGCCCTCTTTGTGTAAGCTAATACGTCATTGTGTGGGCTAAATGAAGTGTTCCCCAGGCAAAGTTTTGCGCAACAGGTGTTTTACAAGTCCACTTACACCTGATACTGTGAGCACGGCAGAACGCGAGCATCTGCAAAACAAGAGATAGTGGAAGAAAGTTGCTGGGGAAGTCTGGTGAAGCAGCCATGGCTTAAGAGTAAATTGAATCCAGAAACTAAATCCCTTTTATCTGTTTTTGTCCGTGACAAAAAAAACCAAAATAACGTTTTTATCAAAGGCTAGAGGTCTTTTTAAGAATGGAACACGTCTTGCACTGATGATTAAATATTTATATAAGAGGATTTAATCGCAGCTAGCTGTAATGTAGAAAGCATTTGAATTTGTAGAAGTTACATATTTTAGTCTTTATCTTCAACTCACAGTAGGACATACAATTTATCCAGCAACTCGTTGTTCTTAATCTAATAACATTTTAATCTGTAGTTTAATTTTTTTTTCCTTTCCCCCTAAAGAGTAAAAATCTATTGCAAAACCTTGTTTTTTTTGGCAATTTGATCAAGCCACTACTCTACAAAACACAACAGTAATCCCGGGGATTAAAACATCAGAAAAGTGCTAGGAGGTTTTAACCAAATCACAAAGAGGTATTGTTTTTCGAGTTCAAGATAAATAACAGTTTGTTTCAAACAATAACACTGGTAGATGTACTTTGCTTTATCTTGTTAGCGTTGCATTTAGATTGAGTGTCAGGATGGAAGGAGGCCTGACTATGCGATTGAGGTGGTCAGTGCAGTTTATTTGCAAGAGAAATTGAAACAAACGATCCCTATATACTGTATATATATATACACGTTGAATATCAGGATCATTTTGGGGGAAGGAGAAACCGGGCCCCAGAATTTGTATATCCTAATAAATGTACAATGTATGTAAAATCAGATTGTTCTGGTGACTCTATAATAACATCAAAATGGTCCCTTGAAATGTTTCCGATGACCTATTGAGTGTCTCCATTCAAACATTTATTGGTTGTGAGAGGCACTATTGCTATATATATAAATGCAAGTTGTTGGTCTAGTTGTTGGACGCGTAAAGATTACCGCCGCACACCATTAGATTGGAGAACACCGAGTGACCCAGTTATTGTTTCCTCTTTTACACTCGATTGAGTTCATCCTGTTCGGCAGGAATATTGCGATAGAAACACTCATTAACATTACCACTGATGGCATCAGGGAAGGCTGGTGTCAAGTCTTGGAGTTTGAGGCCCAACTAAATGGGACTTGATGATGGGCAGAATGTTGAGGGTGGTTGCGTAAAAATCTTGTTTGTGCCCCAAATTAAAAATTACACCACCAATGGGAGAGCAAAGGAAGAACACAAAAAATTCTAAGTGCTTTGAGAACCACCTCCCAATGTGAATGGAGCCATATCCAAAGGTAAGATTATTCTCATTTTTAAAAAAAGTCCTAGAATTGTTTTGGTTTCAGATGCAGGATAGTGAAGAATGAAGGGTAGGTGTCCCTACCCCAACAAAAGTTCTTCTTACCCTCAGGACATGTAGAGGGTGAGTGCGTTCAAACTACTTCTGCAAGCAATTCATAACCATTTATTTTTATACGTTTGGTCCGAAAGGTTCGAAAGGTTCAACGACTTGGGACGTCCTCCCGATGTGAAAGGCACTCTGTAAAGGTCATTTTGTTGTTGTTGTTGTTGTATTTTGTTGTTCTTGTTAATACCATTAAATGGAAGAGATTTGCTGAAAGACAGCAAAGAGTGTTACTGTGTCACTGGCCTGCATTCTGCAGTGTGTAATATCTTTCTACTCTTTTAAATGAAGTTTGAAACACAATCCCATTAGTGCGGATGCAGCACATACAACAATAGCAAAATTACATTTATAGAGCGCCTTTCTTGTATATAATATAATTTAATACTGTTCCAGTTAGAGAATGTTTCTGGATATCAACGAATTTGATCTTATTGTAGCAAAATAAAAGCTGTCGGAAGATCTACTCAACTGCTTCTAGTCTTATGGAAATGAAAGTGGGCAAATCTATCTTCCAACAAAGAATACATTGGTTAGACTATTCTAAATTACTACCGGCTGGTGAGAAACGATCAGTACGAACAATGTTAGACACATTCAAACATGTTGCATTAAAGGGATGCGTGGAGTAATCTTCACACCTCAACAAGACGTTAGAATTTGTGTCTGCTTACAATGTGGGTCATGCGTTTCAGGATAGGCCAGAACAGCTCGATTGTTTGCTTTCAGCCTTGAACAGAGAGGGGGACAATACTATGATGTGTGGAGGCTGATAAAAAAAAAGTTTGATTATTTTTCTTGCAGATTTTGCGTTTTGTTTTATATCCTCCTTTTTCAACATCACTGTAATAATGTGTGCTATCAGCGCCGCGAGTTGTGGTATGTGCTTGAATGCATTATACTCCTGTGTGCTGCGTTATGTATATTTGGCAAGTGAACGGATTAAACTGTGAGGCAGATGCAGTCAATCTGAAACAGAAACAGAAGTTGTCGGGAAACGCTCGGCAGGTCGGGCAGCATCTACGGAGAGAAGAGGAGGAAAGTGAGTTTACGTTCCAGGTCCGTGACCTTCCTTTCGCCATAACTCAAAGGAACCATTAAGGAATACCCCTCCATCCCACATCCCCCCCACCCCCACCCTCATGTTAAAGGTAGTGCCAAACGTGACACAGGGGTAGTCACGTTACAATGATGTTCATTTCTGGAACTGACTAGTGTGTTGCTCAAATCTGTAGAAAGTCGGGTACCTATAATATAATATATAATCGGTCATTTCATTCCACGACTGTTTGTGGGGGACGCTGCTGTGCGCAATTGGCTGCCACGTTTCTCCCACGTTTCTCTCAATTCACTTTACAGTACATTCTGTGAAGCGCTTTGAGACGTCGATACGGTGTGAAAAGCGCTGTATCAAATGCAAGGATTATTATAATATTATTATTATTACCTATGGCCATTGATGAACCAAATGACTTTGCTTTGCAGCCAAAGAAAATGACATTTAACCTGAAGTACAGTATTTTGAAAGAAATGTTTTTGTGAACTGTGGTGTTAAAGTACAATCCATTCAAGTTTTAGTTCAGTATCTTTACTAATTACAGTTAAAATAGCTTGCTTGTTCAAGGATTAACTTTCATGTTTTTAAGGTGCTTCTGTGATTGCTGTAATTGTTAGTTATGGTCTTAAGGGTATAAAATACCATTAAAGGGAAAAAATTATAGCTCTGTGGCTGAAAGTGCATTAGAATACAGCACTTTAGAGAGAAAGAGAGAGAGAGAGCTGGCTTCAGTACAGTTCTGATGAATAATTCATGTTGTATTTTGAGTGCCTTCTGCTAAAATGGATAAAAAGTCTGTGTTGGGTGCATTTAAGACTTTGAATAAATTACAGATCTGAAAAAGAAACAGTTTTTTTAACGTAAAAAGAGAATATGTAGAATATATATAAAAATACAATTGTGAAACAAAACGCAAATGGACAGAACAAACTCAAGTCTCGCTTGATGGTTTGTAGGTTGAAAGTTTTTCTTCCCCCACCCCCCACCCCCACTCCGCCCCAACAAAGAAAACTTGAGCTTGAAACCGTGATCAGGCGTGCGGAAATACAGTAGCGACTAGAAGAACTACAGCGGAAAAGACTACTGAAACTCCATAGCTTCTTGCCATAGCACCTCTGTGTGCAAAGTACAGTACTTTCACACCCAACACCAGGGCAGAATGTGATTTGCATACAGATGCCCAAATCTCTCTCTCTCTCTCTCTTTCTCGGCTCAAGGAAAGGGCTGTTTGTGTGTGTGTGTGACCACCCAAATCCCCTGTAGTACATCAGATTGCTGACTTGGGTTGCCCAGGTGGTGGGACAATGACCATTCATATAGACTATTATTTTCCCTGCCCCCCCACCCCTCCCTTTGCCTGTAGTTGATAATCCTAAAAACCCAAGATGAACACATGGCGAGGCATTATGTTTTGGTCTGTACTGATTGCTTTTGGGGATTTTTGGGGGAGGGGTGGTGGTGGTGGAGGGAGGGAGGGAGAGGGAAGGAAGGGAGTTCGAAGGAGGTGTTGTTAGGATAATTGTCATTGGCGCAATGTCTGATAGCCTAATTCACTTTCTTTCCATGACTGAAATTTAAAAGAATGCCATTTATTTTTTTGCCCCCCCCCCTCTGAAGTGTGCCACATTACTTTGGGACATCTGCTAAGCTGATTTATAGAGCTTAGCTGCAAGAATATCAAGCAGATTATGCGTCACTACAACTAACGCAGCAGCAATTTCAGTCTTTCATTGGAGAGGTGCGAGAAAAGTTGAACTCTTTTCAAAACCTGGTGGGCAATTTTCCTGGAAAAACAAGTTGCGTTTACCGCCTTTAGAGGGGCCTTTCAGTTCATTGTTTGCTTTTATGTTTAGAAAATTAAAACAAAGCTTTTTAAAAAATAAATTGTGCACCCACAAAAATATACAGTTAATTCATTTGACAGTACAGTATATTCCTTGAAGCGCTTTGAGACATCTCAATGACGTGAAAAAGTGCTACATCAAATGCATGGATTATTATATGTTATTGTTATTTCCTTCGAGCAGCTTACACTAAGTAGGAAGGGGAGGATGGGAATCGAGCAAAAAGCGTACATCACAGTAAATGTGCCTCATAATAAATGTTGCATCGAATGTTTGGCTTTTGAAGTCTACAAAGTGACTACAGAAGTATCATTGAAGCTTATTAAGTCAATGTGTCACAGTCATACAGTAAGTGACAGATCCCCCACCCCCACTCCCGTCCCCAACAAAGAAGTGTGATAAACTCTTACTGGTTTTGTGCTTGGCGGGTTGTTTTATAAAGTGATGATTTCAATATTAACTACAACTCCCCCCCACCCCCCCCACTCTCCCCCTCCCCCCCCCACCCCCCCCACTCTCCGCAATCCCAACTTGATTTTTTAGTACTTTTTTTTTCTTTTGAGGAACGCAATCAGTAAATTGTGCTCAATTTTATTTTGTGTGTGTGTGTTTTGTATTAATTGCTCCCTTTCACTGGTTGACCTGAAATCCACAGTCTGGATCATTTTGATATTCTATAGTGACAGCTGGTAATGGAAGCTCAGAGTTCTGCATGAAGCCTATTAAGTATGCTGCTCACTCAATGGCCTGTGGTCTGGGATAGAGAGCTCCTCCCAGAAGTGTGGCAAGCTTTTGTCATTCTAATTGGGCTGTGTTTGCTGAGTGCTGTCTGTATTTACTCTTTGCCAGGGCTGATATTTACACAGCCTGTTGGGGGTCTTGATGTGTGTCTTCTGCCATGCCTCAAACGCATTCGAAAATACAGCTAGGATGCCTTTCGGGCACTTGTGCTTTTTCTTGCAGGGCTGCTGTGTGTGTGTGTGTGTGTGTGTGTGTGCACTACCCTTGTCAAGGGCTACATCCAGTGTGTGTGTGCGGCAGCAAAGGGGGGTAAAGAGCCTTGGGTGGGGTTTGGGAAGAGTTACTAGGTTAATGACCCTTAGATTTGGGGGATAGCTGTACAAAAGGTGCCTTGGCCCCTACGAGATTTTTTTCTATAATAATAATAAAAGAAAAAAAAACTATCCAGAGACATGAGCTGGCCCTCGCTCTTTCACTCAGCTCATTCATTCATTCATTCATTCAGGAAGCAGAAAGCACATAGCTAGCAAATTTAATAAGCACTGCATCCATTACACATTTAGCTTCTACCATAGCAACAGAGTCAGGGGCATTCAATCTCCTGTGCTCAACCATCATTATCTCCTGAGCCATCTGTTATAGAAGAGTACAATTCCATCTTATTTAAATGAAGGCAAGCCAGCATCTCTTTAACAGGACATATGCCACACACATACATACATACATACATACACAAACACACACACACAAAACACACACATACACAAAGTAATAAATCAGTATGGGTCTGATCTGTTTTGTTTCACCTCCATCCCCACCCACCCGCCCCACCACAACCTCCCCCACCCACCACAAAAAGTAGAAAAATGTTTGCGATCGACAGTGTTTTTACAAGGCGGATGGATGAGGAGAAAAAGTATGAGGATTCATTCGGACATCCATTCTGACAGCAAGTAACACAGTTAGGGTGAAATGCGAGCGACTTTGTGTGTCAAATCTAACAGATGCCAACATAGCCCGGTGAGTCGGCCCAAACCTCCCACCTTTAGTCAACCTGAAAACAACAACAACAACAAAATTACATTTGTAGAGCGCTTTTCGTGTCGGAAGGACGTCCCAAAGGCGCTGAAAACCTAATGGAACAACAGCAACAACAATAAGAAGTGACCATGTGCCTGCGTAGTGTGTTTGGGATGGCGGGAGGGGGGGGGGGTGGTAGAGTTTTTTGGGGGAGGGGTGTGGGGGGTGGGGAAGAGAGGGTATTGTGTTGATGCTTGAATGGCGATTGAGTTGTGTTACACAGCATTCCCTGCCACACCATTGGCTTCTGTGTGTTGCATTGAATCTTAATCACATGCCGACGTTGGCTGTGATTGGTGCAGCTATCAGCCAGAACTGTCCCTTCAACAGATAAGTTGTTTGCACTTGGCAGTAAACTTTACAGGAATGAGCCTCACTTCTCCTCCACTGTTGTTTTTGCTGGAGCCACTTCAGCCAGAGATAGAGTCGCAAGAATGAAGTTGTGCAGAACATTTCTTGGTTTGTACCCCCACCCACAAAAAACACTTTGTTTTGTTGTTATTGTATTATTTATATTATAGAAAAAAACTTTAACTCACTTTGCTTTCCTTCCAGCCCTTAGAATCTCAGAGAGATCAGGATTGATTGATTTGTTGATTTCTTTCTTGGGACAAATGTATAAAGTTATTGTTTTAAAGGAAAGCTGAGAAACTTTTCTCTTGACTGTGTCGTTGAGCATTAAGTGCTTTACTGTAGTTGTGGATGATTTTTTTGTGTTTAAAAACAAATACAAAACAAAGGCTGAACTGAACGAATCAAGTTTATTTCTGAAATACTTTTGACAACATTTTGCATGATGAAAGTAATGTATAATTGTGGACTTTTTATATATATATTTTTAAAAAGCTGCACTGAGTGAGTTTATTGCTGATTACTTTTCCGAACAAAATGTTGTAAAGTTAATGTAAAGTTGAATTCTTTTTATTTATATATATATGTATTGTATGTATATATATATATTTAGAGAGAGAGAGTTGTTTGATTTTGCCTATGTTGCAATGCTTAGCATTTAACTTTTGTGACTTTTTTTCTCTCTTTTAATACCACTTTTTAAAGTTAGAATAGATTAATTCTGTGTTGCTGAGTGATATGGAGTGGCCACTAAAAAACAAGTCGTGATACCATTACAATGTGTAATAGGTCTTGAAAGAAATGATGAATAAATAAAGTTATTAATATTAAGAAAGATAATAATGAAATAAACGGTTCCACAACTGATTTTTGGGGTCACCCCTGCACATTTTTTTAAAAACAAAAACACCTGCCAAATCAGGCATGAAGATTTAAAAACTTTTAAAAACTTTTACAGTTCCTATCAAACTTTCTTATAAAAGTTCTTATAAAACTTTAATTTAATTTTGTTTCTGTGTGTGTACATGGGGGTGGGGGCTGAAAAGAAAAGGTAAAAGTGGGGGGGGGGGGGAGGGGGGTGGAAGGGGGTGTAATTTTGTCCCAGAGTCATCAAACAAAGATGTTTTGTACTGTTCAGTGATGCTGATATAGCAGTGACAGGGATCATTAAGGCACTGTTAGCCTGAAGCCTTATTAAAAAAAAGTTTCTGTGGGTACTGGCTCCATCTGCCAGCGTCTGGCCAAGGGCAGGTTTCACTCCAAACACTCAGCTGTTACATATACAATATTAATGCTGACCAGTTTCCATTCAGCCTACAACAGGACTAATTGTAATCTGGGTGCATTAGAGTTTTGTCCATCTGCATAGGTTCAAAGTCTTGTGTGTAAGACTCACAAGAAAAATGAACTCAATCCCAGCTGGTAATCAGAGAGAGAGAGGGGGGCAGAGGGGAGATTCCATTTATTTGACTGTGTGAAAACTTTTTAGTTCTTGAAAAAACTGTGTCAAGTAAAACTAATTCCAATTAACACTCGGGAAACTGAAAACAGTTTGTTTTTAAACAGAAACTGTTTCACCACAGTTTCTCCCCCCCCCCCCCCCCCTTCCCAATTAAAGAACTGTAAAATAAAGGAACTTGTAGAATTACAGTGTAGATGGAAACTTTTTGTAACATCTCCATTGTACTGATGTGATCGAATGTATCCCAATTTGTACATAAAATTTGTGTGTTTAAATAATCTATTATAGTTAAGTCTATATTGTACAATTTAGTCAAAAGTCTAATACAGTACTCTTGACTATCCTTAACCCCCCCACCAAAAAAAAACGCAGATCAAATTATGAACGATTTACTTAAAAATCATTATTTGTAGGGGGGGAAAAAAAACACTTAACCTGTTAACTAGTTACTGATGTTGTCTAGTAACCGTGTAAATAGTGAATAACCTAACTTGGAACAGCGTTTGGTCATTTAAAAAGTTTTGGGGTTACCTTCCAAACTTTTTCAAATATATATATATATATAAACTGTTTCAAATGTTTTTCCTAATAAATACAAAATCTGCAGCATTTTATTTCCCCCCACAGGAAATCTCCACAGTCATTGTCAAAAGTTTTTTTTTATTTTAAAAAGAAGTTTATCCCCAGTCCTAGTAATTTTTTTTTTTTTTAGAGAGAGAGAGAGAGAGTTGAGATAAAAATTCAAGTCATGTTATTGGTAAGGGGCGGAAAAGAGAAATTGAGCTTTGTGCAGGAAGCAGAAACAGAAATTCCCTGGAGCTTTGCTAAAGTGCTGAACCATGTATTTGTCCTGTGCTGATCAGTCAGGAGACTGAGAGGAGCTGTCCATGGTACCCACTCTGTTAAAGTACTGTATTAAAAAAAATATATTGTACTAGTTTTGAAATTTAATGACATAAATTATATACCCCCTCCCCATATCCTAATCTGAGGGGTGGTGGGTGGGGGGGGGGGATAGATATATTGATACAGTTGATAGAAATTGCTGTTCTTTCAAATATTCCTTGTACTGGCATTCATGATTGATTGATTGAAGCCTTGCTGCCTTTCTGAAAACAAATATTTTTTTCCCCTTCATTGCTCCCCCCCCCCCCCCACCACCACCAAAAAAAAATTAGTTATTCTGCCATTTGTTCACCTATTTGGTTTGCCGTGTTACACCACAAACAGTTGTGAAATGCCAGTGGTTTTATTTTAAAACGAAAAGTGTGTGGCTGAATGACAAAGTTTATATATTTTTTGCACACTTCTCTCTCTGGATGAAAGTCAATCGCTGCAGTTCATGCTTCGTGGTGTGTCTCTAACTAGGTTGTTTGTTTCTTTGTTATTCTTTTTTGTAAAAAAATACATATATAATTTTAAAAATATTTTTTTTATATTTAAGAAAAAGACACAATACAGTCTGATCCACAGTAGACACCGCTGATTGATTTCAGCCATAATGCATAACAAAAGAATTGCAATGTATAATACTGCCTGGTGTTCTGAGATAAGAATTTAATAGAATTTTGTCAAGGGGAGATTGGCTTGTAGAAGCTTACTGTATGCACAACCTGGTAAAGTGAGATAGAAAAAAAAATGGCATTTGAATGCAAATCTCCAATGATCTTAATGAATGGCTGCTGTCCTTTGCTTCTAATAGGGTTTGAAGCCAACAAAGGAAGTAGGTTGGATAACCCAGGGCATCTGTCATATCCTGGGCTGCTTGTAGTGTTTCTAATAGGAATCCTCGGACTCTACCACAAATGTAGGGGAGAGGAGGGAGGTTGACAGTGACAGTTCTGACATCAACAACCTTTTTTTTTCTTCCTGTAGGTAGCAGGCAATGAATTGAACTCAGTCATCTGGTGTATTCAATTTTTAATCAGATTGGACACCTTAGCCAAGGCAGTCTTTAGTGAGAGGCACTTTTTTTTTCTTTTTTTTTTAGGTGGAGGAGAGGAGGAGGTGGAGGAGGGGGGTTAGAGGCAGAGAAGGGTGGTGGGGGGGGTTGGGATGAGGAGAAAAAGAGAGAGAGAAAAAAAAAAAGTAGACATTGGGACATTTGAAACTCTATGTTCATGGGCTGTGATGATTCCTGGGACCAGCTATTAGGTAGTATACAGTAAATTTCATTTCTCCTCATAGAGTAAACAGATATATTGCAACCCCAAGGGTTTGTGGGTAGTGTATTTACACAGGGAAAAAAAATGCATCAAGCTTTCTTGTGCCATCTAACTAATGAGACTGGTCATTAAGTAAATGACACACACACACACAGCCACAGCCTTGATCAAGCAGGCTCACACACAACACAACAACACCACACTGGATGGAGTGTCAAATGTTTTAATTCCAGCCACACATGCCTCCTGGTCGGTTGTGAGGAGCCTTCAATGGCCCAACCCTTGTTGTAGATTTTCATGTCTTGCTTTTTTTTTTTTCCGTGATGTCATTTCACTGAGGTGGACAATAGCTGTGGGGAGGAAGGTAAGTCAATATTAATGTTCTCACACTGACAAAGGAAGACAAAAGCTAAACACACACACAGAGATAGACACACAGAGAGACACACGCTCTCTCCCTCTTACCCCTTCTTGTTGGAAGACTGATAGATGTGTGAACCATAACTGCTGGTTCCTGTCTTGTTGGGTGAAACAATTTGGTGTGTGTGTGTGTTGATACTGGGACAGCTTTTGCAAACCCAGACACACACACAGAGAAGGCTTTAATTTCCTTCAAACCCAATCCTAGCTCCAGTGTTTCATTGCTCTCGTGTTTCTCTCAGCTTTGTATGGATACAGTTCATCTGTTTGTCAACAGAAGAGAGACTTCAGGTTGAATTTCCCAGCACTTTGAAGTGGGGGGGTGGAGGGGGGGGGGGGCTCCTTTCTCTCTCTCTCTCTCTCTTTCTGCTCTCTCTCAGCAAAGCTGTCTTTCTCTCTACCCCCCACCCCCACCCCCCACCATCCTCTATCATCGGCTTCCATATGTGGTCAGTTTCAATTTTTTTTAATCCTTTCACCCCCCCCCCCCCCCCCCACCTCCTCCAAACAATAACTAAGTCGGGAGTCAGTCATGTTTACAAGCCAGAAATAACCTTTGGATTGAAGTTAGAGACAGAGAGAGAGGGGAGAGAGCAATATGTATGTAGATGTATGGTGAAGCTGTTTTGATATATCAGCTGTTTGTTGTACTTGAGCTATCCAGGGTGCTGAAGATGGGGGAGAAAAACAAAACCTGTCCTGTACTGTACAGTGTGTAGTGTTGTGATGGGTTAATACGGAGTACAGAAGCAAAGGTCTGGTGTGACTTTTGGGATGTTCTATGTGTCGAGTTTTTTTTATTATTATTGATAAATCAAGCTCCCCCCCCACCCCCCCCCCCCCCCGCCCCGCCCCCTCCCCCACACCAGATGAAATAACCTTTATTAATATATATATATATATACTGTACTGTATATCTATCTTTATAAACACAGAGCAGACAGGGTAGGATATATCAGCCTTTGATTCCAGAGTCGGTTTTTTTGTTCCCTTTTGCTCCCAACATTTGCTTTGTTTCCCTTTCTTGTGTTCATCCAGTTAATGTTTAGGTCTGTCGCAAATGGAATTGTTTTATTTATAAGATGGCATTTCAAAGGGAAATCTCTTCGTATCTGATATGATTTTTTTAAAAACTGAGTGTATACATATATGTATATATATATTATTTTTTAAACATGTGCCTTGATATATGACACAAAGAAAAGTAGTTTGCCTGATGTAACTTTTCCTTTTTAAGTGCTACTTGCTGGGTAATGGTGTATGTGTGGGGGGGTGGAAAAGTCATATATATTTCTCAATAAATTCTAAAGCTGATTGGATTTTAATTATTATTATTTTTGAGACCTCTTAAAGTTTCACTTGAACCTGAACTGTGAAGGCACGCGTTTTCGGTGTTAAACCAATTACACAAGTCATACAAAATATTATCATTATTTTGTTCTTGGATTTCTTTAAAAAAAATACAATCACGATTTTTCTCATTCTTATTAAAATCCCATTCATCTCACTCTTTAATGTTGTGGATTCCCGAAGAAATGTGCACTTTTTGGGGGCAGTTAAATGCTAAGACCAAATTAAATGTTACTTTCTTCATATATTTTTTTTCTCTTTTAAAAAATAAGTCTTGATCAATATCAAATCATAGTTTCAAGCCTGTTGTTTTTTTTACAGTTCTGCTTCCCATCTTCCCGATTTTGTTTTTGTATTTGCATTGGTTAGCAAAATGGACTCAATGCCCTCAGATAATTTTAATGTCAAAGCATTCTCACAGTCCTGATCGGCTCAGATTTGTTGCTTGTATGATTGGTGGGAAAGTGGTTGATTTCTCTCATTGATTACACAGTGACAGGAACAGGTGACTTAATAAAGATCTAGAGAGAGAGAGAGAGAGAAGAGGGGGAGTGGGGGGGTTGGAAGAGAGGGAGGGAGGGAGAGAGAAAAAAAGCAATTAGCTCTGAGAATAGACCAGCTGTTTTAAGCAGCTTCCAGTTTTCCTGGGAGAGTGGTCAGAAATCAGTGAAATACACTTGCCCCCGAGAAAACTCTACTATTAATGATACAATCCCAGCCAAGAAACAAAAAAAAACACAGCAGTTATTCAGTGTACTTGGGTTCAAATTGATGGAGAATGATTTCCTCTCTTTTTTTGTTACAAAAAAAACAGTCACACACACACACACACATACAAATTGTGGCAGGGGGGAGGGGGAAAAAAAATATTGTGTGTGTGTGTCTTGGTAAACGGTTTTTGTAGGTAGCTAGGTAGGTAGTGGGGAGAAATAGGATGTTTCCTTGACTGTACTGTGTAAGTCATGATAAGTGTAGTGAATAGTAGAATGGACTGGACACACTTTGTTTTATTTATATTAAAAAAAAGGCTGGTGGGGGTGGGGATTGAACAGTGAGTTGCAGTAGTAGAGAGAGTAGAATTATTCCAAGAAGCATTTAATGTCTTCTAATTCTAATTTGAAATATCAATGACTTAACACGTAGCGGGGTTTGAAGCAAATTATGTGTGTGTGTGTTTTGAAGGCAAGCCTGAGAATGTAGAGCTGTGTACTGTACAGCCATAATCCAACTGGTTTAAAAAAAAAAGCTACAAAATCACCCACATTTACCAGAAAAATGAGATCACATGGTCCCTGTAAGTGTAGTCAGCGGGAAGCCTTTGTTTAACCTCATCAGACTAGTCACATTTCCAATTGAGAAATCTGCAGAACACAGGAAGAGCCAGAAAGGATTGTTACTGTCTCTTTCTTTATTCTCTCCCCCTCTCTCTCTCTCTCTCTCTGTGTCTCTCCCTCTCTCTCTTTCTGTGGGTCTCTCTGTGTCTATCTGTGTGTCTGAATGTCTTTGGCGATGGATGGTTTAGTTAATTTCGAGTAAAAGGCGATTTTTAAAAAAAAATCTCAAATGTTCTCTCAATAATCATTCAGTAACTACTAAAAAGTTTCATTCTGGACCAGATAAAGTATATATATATATATATATAGAACAAAAAATAAGGCTCTTTTAGTTTATAAAGGTGAAATGTACCGACCTCTGGAACTTCTATTAATACTTTGGGATGTGAATCATGTGATTACCTAAGTACCTTGATGCATTTGTGTTGATTTATAAGGGTTTTTTTTCGCGCAAGTTGCAGGAAATTCTGCCCCCCCCCCCCCTCCCTCCCTGTTTATCAGAGTAAGCTATACTGTACTCCAACACACACAAAAAAAAACATAGTTTGACCAGCATTCATCTGAGTTTCTGCTTAAACCAATCTAACTTGGTCATGATCTGATCTAAATCTGGGCCAAAATGTGCAGATGGTTTGGTCTTTTGTATTTCTTAATTCGTTAATGGATGGATTTAATTAACGAATGAATACAGTAGAAATTAGACTAATATCATTTGACATTATCTTTGACTGAAGTCAAGACTGTCATCATCATTTCTTCCCACAAGAAGCTAGACAGATACAACCCAGAGTTTCACAACATTGTACAGAACTTGCCCCCACTCCCCCCCACAAAAAAAAACTTCTGAAAAGTAAAGACATATTCTCTCACGGACTCTTTCCAGAGTATGTATGTCTGTGTGTATGTGTTTTTTGTTAAACCAATAATAAAAAATCAGCCTCCATGGAGGTTAAACTTTTGAGCAAAGGGGTAACTGTGAACTGTGAGCCAGAAAAAGGAAAAAAAAACACATTGAAAGACACAATAATTAAATCTTAACATTGAAATAGTTCTCATAGTTCTCATCATTTATATATATTTGTTATTCCATTCCTTAAATTACATAGTTCTGGTAGCATTGAGCCAATTGTGTTTTGTGTTTTGGGCTGTGTAGTGAGGCAGTATATTATTTATGAGAGAGCTGAGATGAAATGTTCGCTAAATATCTACTGGTAGTTCGTTCAGTTGTCTCAGTTCAGATGTCTTGAGTTCCTTGGTTTCCCAAATATAAATCTATACGTGCCCCCCTCCCCCACTTCCCCAAACCTCCCCCTCCCCACCCATACAACAACAACCATAGTACTTGTGTATCTATGGATGCAGTTATCTTGTGAACTGATTTGCTAATGAAAATGGCTTCCAGCTGCTACCCACACTATTGAGGGAGGGAGGGAGAGAGAGAGAAAAAAAATTGATCTTTTATCATTCATCTGCAATCTCTAGTAGCCAGGTTTGACCACAATTTTTTCTTCTTCCATCCAGTCTTGTACAGTCCACACCAACTTTTTTTTAGTGTGTGGATCTATCTAATTTATCTATCTATCTATCCTCCAGTAGAACTTGTCTGATTGTTTCTCAAACTGTCGGGAAACTAACTTGATTCCAATTGTGTCCTAGTGTCATATGGTAAAATGTACATACATGGATTACTTTGGACAAGGGTAGATAGTAACCAGGCAAGGTTGAAGAGTGAAAGAGCTCAAAGGCCCAAGAATAACAACAAATTTATGATTGTGGTGGTGGGGGTTTGGGGAGAAGGGTGGGAGAAGGAGGAAGATGAAGCCATAAAACTTGATAAATCAGAACTTGTTTAATGTTTGTTAGTGCTCACATCTGTGTACCAGGCGGTTAGTTATCAGCTGTGTCCTCATCTCTCCCTCCCTCCCTCCCTCCCTCCCTGTGTTCGTGGGAAAAGGGACAGATGGGGGAGTTTGTGGCAAAAGCTTGGTGTTTCACTCAGAAAATTAATCATATGCAGCAATAGAAGTAGTGATTTTCTCCCAAAGTGCTTCATTCACCACAGGGAGCAAAAGGAGCAGAAAAGTGTATGGAGGGGGTGGGGGGGGTGGTATTTTTCACGTGGGAAAAAAAAGTAAACTAAGAGTTAGAATAATTGGGGACAGAAGCTCACATGGAGAAAACATGGACTTGTATTCTTCTATTGGTGACCTATCAATTAGACTCTGCAAGCTGTGGATGAATATCATTTAGTTATTTCGATGTTTGACTGATGATACTTTTAAAAGGAGAATAAACTATTTTTTTCTCTCTTCCCCCACCCACCCCCCCCCCCCCCCCCCCCCCCACCACCCCTACCTACTTACAACTCATTTTCATTTCTGGATAAGTTAAGTCCCACGCATTTGCGTTCGGAATCCGCGTGCATCTAATGATTGTTTTGAAGGTCGATTAATTGGCGTGATTTGTGGCTAAATGAATTTCAGCAAGTTTTACGAAAGTCGCCGCTAAGTTTTGCTAAGCTAAGATTGTGAGGATTTATACAGAGAAGAAGATTGATTGAATCTATCTACCTTTTTTTTGGGGTGGGGTGGGGGGGGGGGTCATAATCCGTCTGGAATTATAGACAAGAAATGGAAACTATTCAATTTTAATGTCAAAACTATGTGACTTATCTTTGTGTATCTATCTATCTACCTGCCTTACTACAGTAGTAGCATTTTTGGCTCTAGGTCAAAAAGTTGTGGGTTCAATCAAGCCTCACTCATTGTTGGAGTTGCTGTTCTTCGGATGAGACATCAACCTGAAGTCCTGCCTGTCTGTTCAGGTGGATGTTAGATAGACATCCTGTAGCACTATTTGAAAAGAGAAGGGAGTTTTCCGTTGGATTTATTATCAAGTAGACCTACTCCTGATCTGAAAGGCTCTACACCAAAAGCAGAGATGATTGTTGTCATTATTATTATTATTATTATTTTGAATGAAATAAAGTCAAGGTAAAAATGTTGACTAGAACATTTACGTCAACATAAATTTAAACCCAAGAAACTTTGGCACCCCATAGACAGTAGTTCGTACAGACCTGCCAAGCCTAATTTGTTTCCAGTGAGATTATCTTTCTTCTAAAATAAATAACCTTTCTCTCATCGTACCTTTCTGTAAATCAACTTGAAGTCTGTGCCACTTAACGCAGCATTCCAAACCTATCATCAGTCCCGCAAGTCTGTCCAACCTCCACCACCTCTGACTCCAATGACTTTTGTTCTCAATTCTTCTTTGTCTGTCAGCAATCTGGTCCTCCCGACGTGAAAGACGCTCTATAAATGTAATTTTGTTCTTGTTGTTGTCTTCAACATATGAGCTAAAGCGGAATTGTCACATCTCTGTTGTTTAAAGCAGCTTCCGAGAAGCTTGTTTCCCCTCTATTACGCCAACAACTTTCAACTCACTCCAAAGACCAATTTTGTTCAAGTCTTGAATCCACCTCCTGCATCTTGGGAGCTTTGCCCAACACTTCTCTCGCACTCCCAGGCAGTATGCAAGAAAATAGGATACCTTTCCTCTATGTCAACCTCTCCTCCCCAATTCTCTTTAACTACTGCCTAAAAATCAATAACCTCTTCAGCTGCTCCTTCAGAGTATTGAAAACGACTACATTTCTAAAGAGTGATCCTTTCTTCTTCTCTGATTGCCGTCCTGTCACTGACATGACCTACTCTACGTATCCTACTCTATTCTGCCTGTGTTGACCATTTCTGTAAACATTTCCTCCCTTTAAAAGAAAGGTGGACGGTTATGGGGAGAGATCTGGGGAAATGGGATTGACTTTGAATAGCTCTTTTCAAAGAGCTGGCACAGACTCGATGGGCTGAATGGCCTCCTTTTGTGCTGTAGAATTCCATGATTCTTCCCAATCTGCAAATAATTAATCTCACACACTCTTTATTCTCCTTGCGCCCTCGCTGTGTTGAAATGAAATGTCAGTGGCTTGTGTCTTATGCTAATTTTCCCAGTCTATTGGCAATTGTGCAATCTTCTTTTCCCTTACAACGTCCAGGTTTTTAAACTTGATTTTGGCATCATCTAAACATCTCTTTTGGACCCCGCTAATGTTTTGCTGAAGTGCTGTACTACAAGCCATAGCACAATTTTTGCTATACATTACGTGTATATAATATAGTGAGCGCACAACTGTGTTTTGTATTTCAGCATCTTACTTATCTGGGACCTGAGATTTGCACTTCTGTTGCCCTTCATCCAATTACTGCCTTGAGTATGCCTTGATCACTAGATCAACCATTTCTTGGCTGAGCTGGTGAAATGTATTAGCAAATGGAGTTTCTTTTAAATCATTCTTTTTATTGTAGAGGCATTTGTTTGTATTTATCTTGAAGGATATTTCTCATCATTACTCAGTTCATTTTGATATTCAGAACTCTGCTCATGTGTTTTATTGGTAAACTATTTCCCTTCTTGAATTACTGGTACAAAGTTTTTATCTCAATGCATTTCTTCATGAAGGTTTAAATAACTATCTTAATGTCGATACAAATGATTTATTTATTATTGCGTGAAGCGTAGGAGAAAGCATCGCAAAAGGATCTTTTTATTCCCCCCACCCACCCCTGTCCATGGCAGGAAGTAATGCAAAAATAACTGCTTGGGCAGTTACCACTCCAATTGTCGTGTGCAGATAAGAGGCTGGGTGTTCTGTAAGGCTGAGATTAAATGGGCCAAAGTGGGGCCTTCTTTCTTCAGCCAAACTCAATCTTGTCATCCAACAAAATGGAAGATACGACATGCTCAAAACCGACTGGAAAGTAGCACACAAAGTGACCCTATGTGTCTTTTGCTCCTTTTTTCGTTCCTTTAAAACTGCGGATGCCGAAAAAGTTTCAACACACACGCATTGGGGAGGAAATTGTTTCATCAAAGTCTTAAGAAGTTTTACGAGTATCTCGTAAAGTTTTCCTTTTGATTAATTTTGTCGAAGGCCGCCTGAAAGGTCCCATTACCGCGCGAATGCATATGCTCTTGCAATTAGTCACACAACTGTCAAATGATGTGAGTAAGTTTCTAGTAAATGTTATTGCTTGATAGAGATTTTAAATGTTATTTCAATCATTTGTACAATGAGCTGGAAGAACGATTAAAATGAGATGAGTGATCTCATTAATATTATGCAGGATTCAGATAGTAACAGCTGTGCTACTTACTGATGGCCAGATAGCTAGTTTGCATGTTAGTATTACTCAATACATAGCAAGTAAATTTATTTATTGATAAAAAAAATTGTGGTGTGCCTGGCAGCTTTTCAGATTCAATGTCGCGTTGACCACAAATTGTCTGTCAACTAGTTCTGTTTTAACGGGTGGGGAAATGTGTTTTTTGTTTTAAATCTATGCAGAAAATGAATTTAGAGGTGAGCTGCTGAACCAGACTTGGACTGAAGGTTCCGAAAAACTCAGCACTTGTGAAGCAGACGGCAGTGTCCGCAACAAACGCAGCAAGGTGACAATTTATAGTAAAATAATAATAATAATACTCCTTTCATTTGGTACAGCGCCTTATGTCAGGTCTTCGAGACATCTCAAAGAGTTTCACGTAACATATTGTTAAAGTGGATTGACTTGAGTATTTTGTGGGTGAAACTACGCGCGCACAAACAGCGGATTGAGTGATTGCTGTTGTTATTTATTTGAAGGGATTATTATTTGCCAGAAACGTGATTTGCCAATCGAATAACAACCGGGTTCCTACTTCCTGCTAGGTAAACAGAGGTGTGTGGAATGAGGAAACTTGCCTAACAACAAAAATTACATTTGTAGAGCGCCTTTCACGTCAGGGGGATGTTAAGGTTTTGACCCTGCCCTGGAATTGAACCCGGGCGCTCTCGCTTGCGAGGCAAGAGCTCTAACCACTTTGCTACATGATCCTAGACATGTTTGATAGGAAAGGGGTGAGGGAGGGAGAGTAAATGGAATGAAGTTGGTGACAGGGCTGAGGATGGGTGGATGGTAGTTAAAAAAGCACAAAGAGTCAATGAAAAGGAGAGACAGGAGGCAGCCATTCAGGGTCAGGTGATGGAACATGCATCATCAGGCCTGTGGTGGTAGGAGGGAGAGAAGGGAAGGGAGACACAGGGACACCACAGAATCCAGCCCCCGATTCCACCCCTGTCACTAAAACCATCCCCCTGTTGCTTTCCACCCCACAAAAAAGTTAACCTCACGTTTTGTTTCAAATCCGTGGAGACTGGAGGGAGGGAGGGAGGGAAGACACAAATTAAACTTTTATCCCCCCACATACACAGACACACACACACGCACAGACAGAAAATCTTTTAACCCCCACGCCCCTCCATTCCGCTCACAATCTAAACCTTTTCACAATATGGAGATTCTAATGATAATAAAAATATAATTTCATGCGCTAATGTAAATAATGGAAGAACTCTCCAGTTTTAAAGCCAGAGTTTCCTATCGCTAATGTAAAAGCCTGGCTGCCAATCACAGCAAATACTATTGCACTAAGTCTAAATTCATCTGTGCGCAAGCTTTCAGCAACTAAGCTTCTAACCTCTGGAATGCCCTCTGTTTCGAACCTTCCTCCCCAATTGTCTTTAACTCCTGCTGAAAAAAAATCAACAATCTCCTGAACTGCACCTCCTGTCATATTTCCTGCCACGGCTATTTGAAAACTGCTACATTTAAAATATCTTTTGCGTGCTTCTTACTTTAACTGCTGTGTTGTTATTTGCTCTGCCCATTTATTGGTTTCGTATTCATTTGAGTGTGACCCTGTCTGACCCTAAAACGCTCTGAGATATTATTCTACGTGAAGGGCACCATATGAATGCAAATTGTTGTTGTCGTTATTCCTATAATCGCACTCAGTGACAGTCCTCCTAAATCAGCCGCACCGCAGCGAAAGAATCAACTGATTTGTGTTAACTTTTGTAAAATTGGCATGCGAACTCATTTAAAACAAGATAATAGCTTTAAGCTATTATGTCACACAGCAGAATTCAAATCAGCAAAACCATTCTGTATTCACAAAGTTTGTCATATCAAATTACCGATGCAGAAAGGCAGTCAAAATAAACATTGGTTATCTGTGTTCTTTACTAAAAATGCATCTTCTTAATCCTCAACTAACTTTACTCTCACTGGAAGAACACCCTTTTGTATTTGTTTGGTTTTCGCTAAATCGCCCTGTCTGTAAATCTACCGGATCATGTGTGCTACATGTAAGATTTTATGTGGCATTTATTTTAAATAATTTATTTGCTGAAAGAGGCAGTTGCCAAGACACAGTGCATTTGCATATTTGCATAGCTGCCAAATTTCAAATATATGTGAATAAAATGCTAAACAGTGGTTTAGCCGAACTTAGGCCCCAGTAATGAAAAGTAATAAGTCTATTGTTGAAAAAGCCTTTGAGAGCATTAAATTTCTGAAGAGCAGTGTATTGAAAGCCTAATAAATAGAATTGCAGTCGATTCCCTCACACCTGCTCCACTGGTTACTTGCAAAACTGTGTCACCAACGGGAATTTGCACTAAAAAATAAAAATTAATTGCGTTTTCTGTTGTTGCCCCCATGTGCGAACACAGAACTGCAATTCCTTCCCTTCAAATATTTAAGGCTTTAGTCCAATTTAGACTGAGGGGCGTGCCTTTAGAACAATGAACTGTGCAAGCTGGGTGTGAAACAATATACACTGGCCATGTTGTGGTGAGGATTAATCCCAGAGTTTATTAACTTTGCCTTTCACAGATGAGTCAAGATGTTGATGAGAAGAGGTTGCGTACACGCTCAAAGGGGATTAGGAGTAAGTGTGACTGTGCCTTTAATTTGCTGTAATTTTTTTGGGGTAATGAAGAACTGCTAATTACTGGAATGATGGAATTTCAGAATAATTTTGCTTCTAATTTTATTACTGTAAGTTCATTAACCAATGCAATTACATTTTAATTTGATACAATTGACCTCGCAATGCCCTATATACAACCTATATCTACTGATTATTCCGTTCTCCACCTTGCTTCACAAAGAAATAATCTACTTTATAGATTTATCAATCTATTTTGCTTGTAACTTTTTTTTGCAATGATCTTTTTAAGATAATATTTCATGATACAATGTAAATGTTGGCTATCTATCGGTATAGTGGATAATAAGTTCATTAGATCTTGTGTTTGATATCAAGTGTCTGATAAAACGAAATCATGTTCATTCATTGTTCTTTGTCATAATTGCTCAGTACCAGTGGAACCTGTGGGACAGGACGTAAGGTATGAATTTTACCTGTCAAATTACCTGTCAATTGCGCTGTTGTTATACATCTTACAATATTTAGTGTGTATTATTTTTTTCTTATATTCTATAAGATCGCCTTTGGGATGCAATAAAGCCATATTCCAAAATAATTCTAATTGAGATACATTGCAAGCCAAAAGTGATGTAAAACTAGAAACGTAAAAAATCACGGCTCCTGTAATATTGCTGACGCCAAGATCTTTTAACTTTGTCACAATTTTGTCAGCAAATTACTTATTCAAAAAAAAGAAAACTGTGTTCACACAGCTGTCTAGGGAGAAGGGGAAGGTGGGGGTGGGGGAGTGGGGTGGGGGGGGGGGGGGGGGGAGTGGGGTGGGGGGGGGCAGGGGGGAGAGGGCACTGATAACAACTTCTCAAGGGAAGGGGTAAAAGCCAGGCCATTCTAATCACTAAAATCTGGAGTGTGTGATGTGACGTCTAAAACTAAAATACATCAGGGTGGCTCCATCCTCAAAAGCAATCAATTTGTCTTCTGGAATTTGGCTGCTGAAAATACAATTTTAGAAGCCAAGTAAAACTCTGGTTGAATCGAGCCATATAAAATGTCACCTCGTACTGCAAGCCAAGCAGCCATTTGTAACTAAATAAGTATGTGTGGGCACTAATTCAAACTATAGCAATATTGGCCACCAAAATAGTGGCAACAAAAAAAAAATGCTTGTGGCTTTTAGCTCATATCAGGCAGATAAAGAGGTGCAATTACAAACATAGTAAGTAGGACATCTCAGTTTTTTTTTCATTGTTAACTACTGTTAGAGACTTTGCCTAGGGTAAATGCATGTCAATTTACTCCACACTCCTGATAAAAATAATCCCTCAACAACAACAACAACAAAATTGGGCCATTTCAATCCACGTCTGTTTGTGGGACACTGCTGTGTGCTTTTGGCTGCTGCTTTTCGCCCACAAAATATACAGTCAATACTGTAATTCACTTCACAGTATATTCTGCGAAGCACTTTGAGATGTCGAGGAGATGTGAAAAGTGCTATATAAAATGCAAAGGGTGTTATTATTATTATCATTATCTGCTCTGTGGTAAAGTTACCGATGTTGGCAAATGCCATTGTAAGATTGCGCTGTCCATGGTACTGATGTTCAGAGAATTGTCTCCAGAACAGTCTACATTAGAAGCACTTTTTTTTTGGAGAGGAGCAAGAGACAGAGAGAGAGAGAGAGAGACTCTGGATGATCTTTCCTCTCTGCCTTCCTGCCCCCACACTCTTATCCCAGGGATTCCAATGGGAATAGGAATTTCTAATTTGCTAGGTGGGGGGATGGGTGGATGGAGAGACAGAGGACTTGAAGTTACTTTCAGGTTGAATACTTTATTCATTTGCTTACAAAATACGATTACTCCACTTCAGTGTAAATGCAATTAAGCGCTTTGAGACACCATGTGCGAGGCTGCCATAATTAATTTTTATCAATCGTAGTAATAATTATAATTTTGGGTAATCCATTGACATTTACGTTTGTTGTAAGTAACATCTCTTAATTCTGATCTTTCCTCGCAACAAAGTAGGTGGGAAAAAAAGATCAGATCAAAAGCTAGGAGTTATTAGCCTATCTTGTTCTATTGCATAGGGTCAGCGTTCGTCAAAGTAGCAAATTAAATCCTCTCTCTCTTTCTCCCTGTTAGACTTTGCCACTGTCAAATGCTTCCCCCATGTTAAAGGGCACAATATGAATACAATTTGTTGTGGCTGTTGTTGTATTGAGTAAAACTATTAACATCTTAACTGTTTCATAACTATTTTATATCGTACAGCTGTCCCACCCCAGGATGCAATGGCTCAGGTCATGTAAGCGGAAAATATGCCCGGCACAGAAGGTAAACTACTGCTTAAATTATGTCAGTTACAATCCACAGTGCTAAGTCAGTAATTTTACAAATTGTATAATCCATGCAATGATAATAATCCTTGTATTTGGTATAGAACTTTATTACATCTTTGAGACGTCCTAAAGTGCTTCACAGAATAAACTGTAAAGCGAATTGACTGTGTATTTTGTGGGTGAACTTCAAGGCAAGGATTTGAAATGCAACTTGCATTTTTACAACTTTTTTTTGTAAAAACAAAAATGAATATCCCCACAGTGCTTTGCAAAATATAATGTTGTTTCATAGGCAATAGGCAGATATATGTGGATTGAGATTCCAGTGTGTTTACACGATTTTAAAAAGCTGCCTTTAATGCTAATTTATGATACGCAATTTTGTTTTAATGGAAAGTTCGCAAGGTTGCCCATTGGCCAAGAAGAGAAAAATACAGGAGACTGATTCAGATCAACCTGCAACCAAAAGGAAATCTCACCCTTTGAAGCTGGCTTTGGATGAAGGTTACAATGGGGACAGCGATGGGGTAGATGAATTGGAGATAAAAGAGGAATCAGTTGTGGATGAATCGGAAGAAGCACTTGAAGAGGACGAGGAGAAAAAGTTGGACGAGGCAGAAAGCACTGAATCAGTACCAGGTGCAGTTTAATTGAGCGCAGCTCACATAAATACATGAATTAAGCAGAGTATTGTCGCATATTAAGCAGTGTGCGGAGATATAATAAACAGTGTTAATTTTGAACTAAGTGAAGTTTACACAGTTTACTGCCTTTAGGCTGAAAGATCTTGCAAACATAAATAACCTATTATACTGATAAAGCATTAACCTGGCGAGCCTCGTGAAACATTGAATTATAAAGAGGAAATGTTTAAATTTTGCTCCTTCAGTCGTTTCCAAATCTGATGCTTTTAGGCACTTTTCTTTTTTGCCTAAACGGTGCAAAAATTATATTCTAGTACATCCCAAAAGGATAAACGGTCATCTTCTGGATCCAATTCATTATATTGCTGGCATGAATGTCCGGGGTCTGAAACTCACATTGTTTACTACTTAACATAAACGTTTGTGAAGGAAACATGTATTTATTGAGGGGGGGGGGGGAGTAAATAGGGAATGTATTAATATTAATGATAATAAATAGGACACTTACTTGTATCAGTGATGATAATGATAGCATGCCACTTTCTTTCCCCCTTTATGTTTGTGGGAACTGCGAATTCTTAAACGGTAAAATTAATTCACGCTATCGTCTTGTACTTGCAGAAGAAAGGCACAAAAGTCCAGATGATAAGCACTGTTGGGACGATGCAGCCAAGAATGTCACAATTCGAAAGGACGATATTGTTAGCTATCAGGAATTAGTTGCCAAATCACTTTTAAACCTTGGCAAAATAGTAGACGATACAGCGATCCCTTCTTTGTCGGGTCGAAAGCCAACTAACAGCGAGCCGCAGCTCCCTGAGACTTGTCTTTATACAAAAGACAGCGCACATCAGGAGGCGACGGGCGAGGACAATAACTCTGGCAAAGAAGTCGTCGAGAGCGAGCCTGTGACTACAGATGCTGTATCCGAAAAAGAAGTTGACCTGGATTGTCACTCAGCCGAAGAAAACACAGAAGAAATTGCACTTCCGTCTGCTGTCGAAAGAAGTGAGGAGCGGGATAAAGAACCCAAGGATAATAGCGATTCCTCCACTTGTAGCGATCAGATTGTTGCCCTCCAACGCGAATACGATGAGGCTGATAAACCGTATGCGGAGGAGGACACGTCCGCTGGCGTGCAATACAAAGACAATGCTGAAGTTATCGTGCAGATATCACAAGAGACTGAAGAGGAAATTAATTGTGAAGGACAACCAAAGTCAGGGACCTCGGCAAATGAGGAGGATAATCTGGAAGAATGCACTGATCAGAGCGAACGTTTAGTTCCCAAGTCCGCAATCACCGAGGAGTCGGAAATTTATGACATGATGACGAAAGGAAACCTTGGACTCCTTGAGCAGGCCATTGCCCTTAAAGCTGAGCAGGTAAAGATGAAGAGAGAGGATCCGAACAGAGATCCTGGTAAATTATCAGGGGAACCAATACGACACATCCAATCGGAGGAAAAGCCAAATAAATCTCTGGATTCCATCAGGAAGAACCTTTACAGCAAAGGTAAATTGTTTACACACCTCCAGTGTGTTTAGTTTAGTGTTTAAATTTTTAGTGTGTTGCCCGTAGTGTTATTCCACTGCACCGAGCATAAATTGTTATGGAATATATGTAAAATAACTCTTGAAGACTTACTCACACACTGAGTAAGTCAGATGTGATCTGTATCTGCAATAATACTAAAAACCTGTAACTATTGTCCACACACTGCGGAAAATATTCTCCCACAAAACTATTCAACCCTGATTGAGAACACACAATGGCTTGTATTCCTACCAGCAACAGTTCATTTATAATTGTGTTCGTTGAAGATCAATGGCTCCACTTTTTGTGTCGATCTAAGACGTTTTTTTCGGAGGGTTGACGGTGGGTGGGGGGTAGGGGGAATGCATCGTCTGGTCTGGTACTGTGTGACAGGCCAATATGAATGAGGGCAGTCGCTGGTTGATCTCAGATGGGGTGGGGAGTGGGTGGTGATGGTGGTGGTGAAGGAAGAAATGCTTTTGTCTTGGGAATGCCCCAGATGTTGGAGGCGATAGTCTTCCTGATTGCTTCCTAGGGACTCTTGTTCATTGGGTGAGGAAAGGATTGGACCCTGTTAATGATGGGTTTATAACAAAAGAAAAAGGAAAGGAATGTAAACTCTCGCTATCTAAGCACACACACACACACACACACCTTATGCCTTTGTGAAACTATACCTTCACAATTGTAGTTGCCTTTAGCAACGAGAAAAGATGGGGGTAAAGGGATTGTTTTAAAGTATAAAGTAGGATCCCACTTGTTCTTTGAGCATTCTATTCTGTTTCATGGATGAGTGATACAAGTTGAAAGAACAGCAATAGTGTACCATCAATAATGCACGAGGCTATTTATTCCATGGGTGATTCATCTCTGAGATTTAAACCCAGCCGGCAATGATTATCGAGTAATAATTTGTTGGAGTGAACTATTTTTAATTTCACTCCAGTGAATCATCACATCAGTGAATAGTGGAATTATAATTTCTGTCCTTGGAATAATGGTCTTTTACATTCATTATCAACCATAATCAACTACTACCCATGTAATTTTCTGTATTTAATTGAATTACATTCTGTCGACTGAAGATTGTATGAGCAGATGATTGTTCATAATCCACCTTCAAATATTCATAATGTACATATAGTTAGTGTCAGCTCTGTGCGTTTGTGGATAAAACTTTCAAAAACTATTAACACAAACGTTATCTGTGATTAAGCTTTACTCCTGTGTTTTTCTAAATAAATCAGCTGTCAGTCCAGCGTGTTAGAACAGAAAAATCACCTTGTGAGTAAAGAACATGGTAATACAGACCAGACGGGATTAGGTTTGAATGATGGTCTATGTTGAGTTGGCTGATCTAAGGTGGGACAGTAGTATGATGCTACAGAATTGGTCTCCACACACTCAGTCAGGTTACTGGTCAATCTGATAGATCTCAGTCATTTACACGACCATCAGCAAAGCAGAGCCAACAGTGTAAGTGATACGGACGTGTGCACAGGCTCTCGTTACAGCTCTCTCTCTCTCTCTCTCAAAAGGTACACAGGATGCACGTGCCTTCCTGTGACCTTATAGGGTTAATAAGCTGACTGTTCTGCTAGGGTGAGCTGGAGAAGGAAAATCTTAGTGTTGGTGTTTTCTGCGCTCGCAATGTTGTATAGATTCCTCGAGACCGGAGAAGCGAGAAATCAAGTGCCCGACCCCAGGCTGTGATGGCACAGGGCACGTGACAGGACTGTATCCACACCACAGGAGTCTTTCTGGCTGCCCGCACAAAGACAAAATACCTCCAGAGAGTGAGTAAAGCACCATTTGCTGATTTGGGGGGGTTTCTCGTCTGATTCGAACCCTTTTGTAGCTCTGCCTATTCGCCCGCCGTGTTGCGTTGTCTTTTTCAGAGTGTAATAAGTTGCGAGGCCGAGTTCACATCTAGTTTGTCTTCCACCTAAAAAAGTTTCTGGTGGACCATTTGGCGGTAAATTCAACTCGTTCACGGGTTTGGAGCGTCACCGGTCAGTGACTGTTCGGCAATGTAACAAACAAGTGGTCAAGAGAGATGTCAGCTTGAATGCTGAAGTTTGATTTGTGAAGAAAATCAGTCCATGAACGGGCTAAAAACATAACACTCCCCCCTCCGCCCCCCCCCCCCCCCCACCCCCAACCACCTCCCCCCCCCAAAAAAAGGAATAGTATTCCAGCAAAGTCTTCCATCATAAAAATGTAATGATTTTCAAGATAATAATAATAATTACACCAATCCTCGCGTTTGATGTATTGATCACATTATCCTAGTCGCCCCCACCCACCCCCAAAGCGATTCACAGAAACTCACCGTAAAGCCTCGCGCATCGACTGTCTCAACGCATGGTATACAGTATACAGTCGGCTTTCCTGCTCTCCTTCCCCCTGCCACGACCCCTCCCCTTGACATCTTTTCCCCTCCATTTCCCCTAATCTCATTTCCATGACTGTTTGTGGGACACTGCTGTGTGCAATTTGGCTGCCCTGTTCACCCACAAATATACAGTCAATTTTCCTACTCTTCTTCGTCCTGCCCCGACCCCTCCCCCCCACTGCTCTTGTCCCTACCTGACTGTACAGCGCCTTGGGATGTCCTCTCGACGTGAAAGGTGCTATATAAATGTAAGATTTGATTGATTGATTGACTGTATATCGTAGACAAACACATTGTGCCAAAAAGGGCCAATGAAGTGAATGGCTAATTTTACTTGGAGAAACTTCCTTCACTATTCCAAGTGTACATACACATTGAGCATATGCAAGGATTATTATTATTATATTATTATAAGACTGATGGTCATAGTGATAGAACATGGTTTCCATATCAACTGAAATATTTTGTTCATGGAGGTAAATCGATGCTTGAGTGTTTACATAGATGTTAAATATTGGTTCCAGTGGTTGAAAATCTTCCTTGGAGTCTCTGTCTGATCTGCAATGTCTCAGTCAGTTAAAGACAATTAATTCTTAGTAGCAGTTGATAAAGAATCGTGATCTTGTCTTGTATTTACTTGTGCAGAGATTCAGATAATGGCAGTCTCTCTACAAACTGCTCTCGAATTGGAGGATAAACTCTTCAGCACTTCATTTTTTTTTTACATTTAAATGAGTTGATTCATATCATTGCTGTGGTTCTGCGCTGTGGGATCTATCACACCAATCACTGAAAATAATCCTTGTTTTCCATACAGCGCATTGTCACATCTTTGAGACGTGTCTCAAAGCAATTGGCAGAATGTACTGCAAAGCAAATTGATTGTATACTTTGTGGGCGAAATGTGATTGTTTTGATGCATTCCCATTTTTAAAGGCACGACAAATAAAAAAAATCACTATTTTCAGCCACCGATTTTGTCCGATAGACCACAGGGAGAACTCGTTTTCCAGCTTTATCTGAACCCCTGCATAGAGTGGGATACAACACGGCCAATATAAATGATACGAATATCAAAACCAAACAGCGGGAATCATTTTTTGTTCTGTGTCTCATTTGCTTACTCAGTCCTGGCCATGCATGAAAATGTTCTGAAGTGCCCCACTCTAGGCTGCACGGGCCAGGGTCACGTCAACAGCAATCGCAATACACACAGGAGGTAGGAAGCTTTACTACCGTATGAGCTCTGGTTCGTTCATTATTATCTTTTTGGGGGGGGAGGGGGTTTGTTTTCAAAAATCATTTACAGGCTTATAGATGTTGTGGAATAAATTGTGTTGATTCTTCAATGGATGTTACAGCTTGCCAAGACTGATTCAATTTGTTGATGAGTTTTTGAGTGCTATGTGATCTCTCGAAAGCCTTGTTTTTCCCCAAAAATAATGGAGCGTGGCCGCCACACACACACACACCAATAAAATAGTTTTTGTAGGTGAATTGGCCATTCCCTCCTATTAGTCTCAACTTAAGTCTCCCAAAGCCTATGCAGGAGCAATTGTGAAATGGGCCCTCCTTCCTGGAATTACCCACATGTTAGATGATGAACAGGATGCGCTGAACTGAGCAGATAAAGGCATTTCGTTGGAGCAAACAATAATGAGCTAGAGGGCAGGCAGTTCCATGTGGCCTCATGTACTTTCCGCTGCTGAAGGCAGTTACCTGGGTGGTGGTGTGGGGGGTGGAGGGGGAGTGGACTTCCCTCCTGAACAAACCTCTTGCTAAGGAGCTGCGCCCGACAGGTTTTTGAGGTTTAGGCACGATCTGCAAAACTCATATAGTCCTCCATCCTTGGAGGAAAGTGTATCAGCCTGACATGCTGTGCGGGAGCTCTAGTACTGCAAGCTCCTCTGTTTTCTGCTCGGATTCTGTCAATCTGCAATGACCTGGACCGATAGAGAAGTGGGGAAGTATTAGCTGCCCCAAAAAAATTGCCGGGAAAATTCGCAGAGTGGTTTTTTTTTTTGGGGGGGGGGCAATATAACTAGATATTTACTCCTGTGAATAAGAGGGAATCATATGGTGCCAAATGCTACAGACTTCATTTGAATATACTTACAATAAATCAACTTAGAATTATTATTATTATTCTATTTTTTGGTGGGGAGGGCGGGGTGTCATTTTTGACTTTGGGATTGACGTTTGTTTGACCGCGGTGGGTTTAGCCGTGAACATCAATGGCTGTTTTGTTTTGCTGCAGCCTGTCCGGATGTCCCATCGCAGCTGCTGAGAAGCTGGCAAAATCTCACGAGAAACAGCACAGCGGCGAATCTCCCAAGAGCAGCCAAAGTTCGGACAGAGTGCTGAGGTACGTCTGTCACACCACAGGGTGTAATGCAAGCGGCAAAAAAAAAACGCTGCCATACTAGAAGTAATGATGGTAAAATCACCATAATAATAATAATACTTGCGTTTGATAATACGTTGATTTGAGATGTCTCAAAGCGCTTCGCGGAAATGTACGGTAAAATGAATTGATGTAACATTTTGTGGGTGGAACGAGTGCTGTGAACCATTGCAGATGGGGGGGGGGGGGGAACGCTTGCAGAACTGATCCATAGGCTGAGTGAGATGTGGGTTGCTTCACGGTGAATATTCGTCAACAAGATGCCCGAATGAAACATTCATCGAAACAGATTGTGTTAGACCATTGTGTGCCTGTCCAAGCAAAATTTCTTACGTACGGTATTTAAGTTATTTACAATTTGGGGCCTCCTTGATTGCAATGGCCCTTAGATAGATAATGCGATACATTATAGTCCTGTGCAATTGTGATTAATCTGCTGATATCCTTCAAGAAATTAAAACTGGTGACACCGTGGCTTTGTATATATTTTTTATTGTGATAACCTTTTAACTTCCATTTGCTTTTCGAATCGCTTTTTATCGTGGTTGCACGCGTGTTAATTTTGCCTATGTGTGCACGCACGCACGCGAGGCGAAATGGACATTCAAGATTCACTCGGCAATATCACGGTTAACGGAATCAGATCAGAGAGGAACGCTTGCAGAATTTTTTTTTTAAAAGAGCTTTGCCACTCACCTTTCACTTATTTTGTTACCCTTCGACCAGGCCGATGTGTTTTGTGAAACAATTAGAGATTCCACACTACAGCTACCGACCCAACATGCTGCCTGTCACTCCCAGGGCTAATCTAGCGAAAGAGCTGGAGAAGTATTCCAAAGTTACCTTTGATTATGCCAGTTTTGACGCACAGGTTTTTGGGAAACGTGTGATTGCTCCGAAACTTCAGGCGTCCGAAACCTCACCGAAAGCCTTCAAATGTAAGTGTAAGTGTGTGTACGCGTGTAGTTTTGAAACAGGAGATAATCAAACGTTGAAATTAAAGTGAAGCCTGAAACTGCAGCCTGTGTCAGTTGGCATTAGGAATGACAGAAAAGCAATTTATTTCACGCTCCAGATTAAGTTCCACTGAATTGATTGTGTTGTTAGCGATGGAAATTCTGCATGACTAAAACGACAAAACTAATTCTTAGAGAGTAATACAAATAATAACTGCAATTTTTGTATTCTTTATTATTATTATTGCCAGTTGTATCAAAGTCAATACATAGATACATTATATATTATACCCCCAGAAGGTTAGAATCGTTCACGGCAAAAAAGAGTTTGCTGAAATCAGCTGTATCCTTGATATGATCCATATCATTTCAGGAACTGTGGGTCTAATACTGAAATGATTTGAAATGGAATATTGCTGAACTGTTTAATTTTTTTTTCCCCCACCACAGCAAAACCATTCCCAAAGGCCTCCTCGCCAAGCCATAGTCTGTCTAGTAACTATGTTAAAAGCTCATCTTCATCTGGTGGGTACGACTATGCTCATGATGCAGAGGCAGCACATATGGCTGCCACCGCGATCCTCAACCTATCCACACGTTGCTGGGAGATGCCAGAGAATCTAAGCACTAAGCACCAGGATCTTCCCTCTAAGGTGAGTGAGTCTGATTCAGAAATAATAATCCTCGCATTTGATATACAGTATGGCGCCCTGTTGTGGCTTTTGAGATGTACTCAAAGGGTTTCACGGAATCATAATAATAATCCTTACATTTATATAGCGCTTTCCACGTCTTATCGACGTCTCAAAGCGCTTCACAGAATACAACAACATAATAGGTTTGGGACCAGAGTAAGGGCAGGAGGGAGAAGACAAGAGGGAAGAAAGGGGGGAAAAGATGTAGGGACCAGAGCAGGTGGGGAGGGGTTGTGGTTGGGGGAAGGAAAGTAGGAAAATTGACTATATTTGTGGGAGAATATACTGTAAAGTGACTGGACTTGACTATGTTTTGTGGATGTATATTTTGATTGCAGCTGTCCTAGCGGGCAGCAGACTGCAATGCTTAGGAAATACCAAGCGATAATGTGAACATAGATCAGAGGTCCTGACCACATCCCAGATTGTTCTGGCAACAAGAAGAGGAGCAAAGTGATTATTCACGTTTTAAAAAACATTCGGTTTGCGGATGCCTTGGTATTATATTTCCAACCGTTCATTGAAGGTTCATATGTTCTTATGTTCTCACAGGTGAAAAACACTTTAGCGAATTTTGCATTGGCCAAAAATCAGATCAGTGGAACATTGACCAATGTCAACTCCAGTCAAGTAGCCTGAGCATTCAGATTGATGACTGGGAGTTTAGGCAATTTCCATGTTGGTGTCATTGCTTTTCTAGACGCTGTCAGCACTTTGCAAACAGCTTCTATTTTCTTTGGTCAGCCAGATGTCTGATTTAAGTAGGAACTCATCATTACACTTGCGAGTTTCCAAAGAGTTCCACATAGTCATGGCTGGATTTTTCCATTAACTGTACCTGGAGGGTGGACCCTGCTTACTGCATTCCAGAAACTATTTCGGCTCAGGTTGGCAAGGGCCGTGACTTGGGGACTTCAAAGTGAGTTTTGAAGTAATACCGGATTTTAACCCCATGTGTTAGGAATACTGCCATCAGATAAGCTTACCACTGCTTGTCTAGCTTGGAGCACCCTACTTGTTAAGGCTTTGGATTGCAGGGTTAACAGGAGCTGAGTAAACAATCCCAGTTTCCCCCCCCAGTGATTAGTTTGCCCTTTCCAAGTCCTGCCAATAAACCATTAGTCATCGACGTTACTCATAGTGAGCAGCTCATTGGCATTGGCTCATTCCTGGCCTGAAGATGTAGTGCGTCATAATCGCCATCAATTTTCAGACTAACTGGATTGGCATCTGGAGCTTGAATAAATGAGTAAGAATATTGCATGATCAGATCCATGACTCAAATCCCAATTCCTTGCTCTTTCCCCTTTCCCTTTCATATTCTTTTGGTAGAGAATATGTTGCACTGATTGATTGTGGGGTTGGAGGGAGAGGGAACTAATCAAAATATAATTCATCAATGACATGTTTTAATGATTCTAACTTATGTTTGATGACAATTGAGAGATGCGAGACAGTGCTCAGATTAAGTGAGAACGTTATCGTAAAATAATTTTGTGCTTACGACAGACAAGTGTGGCGACTGAAAGGGCAGCTAAGAAGATCACTGGAGAAGACTTAAACCAATTTGGGATTGGTTTGATTCTACACTATTTGAATTGTTCATTGAGGTCTCCCCCCTTCATTACAGTGGATAACATTTGATAACAGTAGATATGATGAAGTGCTCTGAGACACTACCTTAAGTGGAGGGCGCTATATAAGTGCAAGTTGTTGTGGGTTTTTTTAAATGGTGGAAAGATGTCAAAATACAAACCCGCAGGCTAATAAAGTTGATGTGGAGAGTCCTGTAGATAGAAGTTTAACAGCGCGAATAACCCACGCAGCGACTAACCAGAGATCAACGACATTTATGTAACGTATCATATTAAGCGCATTTGTTTGTAAAAAAAAAAAAAAAATCGTCAGGAAATTACAACTTATTGATTGCATTTGGGGTATCGCACTGTAACGTGACCGTTAAATTAGGGCAACGGGCTG
This sequence comes from Hydrolagus colliei, assembly GCA_035084275.1. Classification (NCBI taxonomy): domain Eukaryota; kingdom Metazoa; phylum Chordata; class Chondrichthyes; order Chimaeriformes; family Chimaeridae; genus Hydrolagus; species Hydrolagus colliei. Next base: position 1,049,032 of record CM068759.1, read on the forward strand.
CGGGTGATGATGTGGAAATTATTTTGCAGAGCATGGACATCGAAGTGGATGAAAATGGAACCCTGGACCTTAGCATGAATAAGAACCGCAAACGAGAAAGCGCCTACTCCAGTTTAAGTGGCAATGTCAGGTCCGCTGATTTATCCTACCTTCATGGCAGCAGCAGCACCTGTAGCAGCGTCATGGGCTCTCCCCAATCCAGTCAAACCTCCAAACAAGATGAATACGATGGGCCCATCGACTACACTAAACCCTGCAGGCAAAGGGAAGAAGAACCTGAAGAGGTATAACAACATCAACTCGTGTTTATACAGCACCCCTCACCCAGAGAGCAGCAGCAACAACAACAACAGCAACAAACAACAAAATTGCACTTATATAGCGTCTTTCACGTCAGGAGGACGTCCCAAAGCGCTGAACAGTCTGACGGCAAGACGATGGATGGTGGGGGAGGGAGGGGGGGGGGGGGGGGGGGGGCGATGAGGTGACCCCAGGCACGGTCAAATAGGGAGGTCTTCAGCCGCGACCTGAAGGTAGGGAAGGTGGGGACAAGGCGGAAGGATATTGAGGGAAGAGTTCCAGAGTTTCGAGGCTTAGTGGCTGAAAGTGTTGTCCGCCGATGGTGGGGGCAGAGGCCGCGTGGGACAAGCAGGAGGCCAGAGCTAGTCGAGCGGCAGGTGGGGGAGTGGTGGTGGTGGGGGGGAAGGTTGGGGAGTAAGCAGGTCAGTGGTTAAGCTGCAAAGACAGCGGTGGGCACAACAAGTAGTTTTTACAAAGAAAACGATAAATACCATTTTTTTATTTTATTTGTTTACTTTACCAGGTGGAACCCGGAACCTCTTCATTCCCCTCGTCTGAAGCAGGAGACCTGGAGGTGATGGATGAAAGCCTGGAAGATAAAAAATACCCTGGGGAGGTGACGAGCTCCAGTCTCAAACTGAAATTCTCCTGCAAAGACGCCAAGAAGGAGCTAATAACGTAAATGACTCAGCCGCTTGTTACCTTTGTTACCTGGAGATAACAAACAGACACGAGCAGTTTAAACGAGACATGATGTGTGCAGCGCTTGTCAGAGAAAGGTGGAAACTAATTGAATTGGGGGTAGTTTCAGGAAGCTCTTTCAGTGGCAGGTGAGATAGACTGCCGGTCTCGTAAGCAGACTCTTCATTGTAGATTCACAGTTTGAAGCCTTGGTTTGCCCGTCTGTCAAGCTTGTATGTTTTTTTCCAATCGCTTGTTCGGTTCAGTTGTTTCTTGTTTTGTTCAGTGATGAGGACACAGCAAGGCTGTGTGTTTACTTGTGGAGGAGGAGCAGTGGGAGGGAGGGAGGAAGAGAGGTAGCTATGAGTGAGGCCAGAAATGCAGAATCATATCTTGATGATATTAGTAAAATAATACATTTTGCATCATAGGATTTGCATAAGGTAAAGGTTCTGTTTCGGGTCCTATCGCGACTGTTCAGCGCATCGGGACGTCCTCCAGATGTGAAAGGCGCTTTACAAATATTGTCTTGTATATTCGGATGTCTTTTTTGAAACTTTGCTTCTTCATTCAAACTTTCTTTTCAGCTGCCCGACTCCTGGGTGTGACGGCAGTGGTCATATAACTGGAAATTATGCGTCCCATCGCAGGTATTTATAACAAAAATGATATCTTCATATACAATAATTATTTTGTTCTATTGATGATTTGATCCACTCGATCCACGACTTTTGTTTGTGAGACACTGCTGTGCGCAATCGGCTGCCACGTTTCGTCCATTAAAGTATATACAGTCAATCCACTTTGCAGTACATTCACAGTGAAGCGCTTTGAGAACGTCTGAATCGGCGCTACATCGAACGCCAGAGTTGTTGTTATTATTATTATAATAATTATTATTATTCTGTTTAGCGCGCGATGGGAATTGGGGAATTTGACGCGCTTTCTTCCATTGCAAAAAATGCAATTGATTAAATTCTCCCGGTTCTTTATTTCAGCCTTTCTGGTTGCCCTCTGGCAGACAAGAGTTTAAGAAACCTCATGGCTGCTCACTCCTCGGAACTCAAGTATGTTTCCTTTTTTACGGTCTGCATTTTCACCGACATCACATCGTTTTTTTCTTCCGTTTTTTTTCTTCTTGTTTCTTCCAGCGGGGTTTGGTATCTCCATGGTTTTTTCCCATTTCGCGATAGAATTTTGTTTTGAAGTCCACTAGAAAAAGATCGTCTTTCGCAGCAGCAAACTGGCCGATGCCACTGTGTTTATTTGTGTACGATGTGTGGTCCGAGCCACCTGCCTGAGTGCAGATCTGACCGAAGAAATTACCACCAAGTTCTAATTTGTTCCCAGACTATGTCTCCTATTTGACTAAGGCTTTGCTGAATTATAAAAACTGCATGTCTCCACAGGTTTCCTCTTCCCCCACCCCCCTCTCCTCATCAATGGCATTTTCAGCAAAATGTTTGCAGGAATATCGCAGAAAACTGTTTTATCAGCAAATATCGATCAGTGAGACCTTAGTCAGTGTTTAGAGTACTCGCCTCGCAAGCGAGAGGAACCGGGTTCGATTCCCGGGCAGGCCGAAACCTTTGGCAAGTTTCCTTCCTCTGCACGCCTCTTTTTAACTAGCAGAAAGTAGGAACCCGATTGTTAGTCGATTGGTGAATCGCTTTTCCTGACAGCAACAATCCATTTTTATTTTTAAACAAAATGTATTCACTTAATCCATAATTGTTTGTGGGGGACGCTGCTGTGTTTTGCTCACAAAATGTACACTCAATTCACTTTACAGTATATTATGTGAAGCGCTTTGATTCATGTTGAATTGTGATAAGGCGCTGTATCAAATGCAAGGATTATTAATATTATTATTATTATTCTTTGTCAATCGAGGAATAGGCATTCTCATCATGTGCAAAGCCTGGTTATATAAAGCAACTCTTTTTTTCAGTCCTGATTGAGTAAAGCGAGGATACCACTACATATTGCTTAAGTAAGTTTCCTTTCATTTTAAGGTGTCCAACTCCAGGTTGTGAAGGGTCTGGTCATGTGACAGGAAATTATTCTTCTCACAGAAGGTGAGCCCAAGTTAAAAGTGCTTTAATATCGGATGGGTTAATAGTATTCCTGGCCAGAGACGTTCAATGTAGTGTTTAGCTAGTATGTTGCATTTATATAAACTAAACTGTCCCGCATTCAAACTGCACAAAATAAATACAAGGAGAATAAAACAATTTTTTAAAAAACCATTAGAGTTAATGAGATTTTCCGGTTGATGATTTTCCGTATGGAATTTATGGTCAGTTTTTTTGTTTTAAGAAATCAATTTAAGCTATTGGCTCACAGGAGAGGTTTTTTTTCCGCAGGTGATGAATTCTGCCTTTCTTAATTTTTTAAAAATTATTTTATTAATTTGTAAAACTGGGAGCGAGGAATTTTTATTTTTTTAATGAGCAAAAGGGTTAATTAATAGTTTTGTGAGGGAAACTTCTGCGTAATTCAGGAATCAAGGAACTTTTAACGCCAACAAAATCCAATGGCTTGCGCTGTTACCCAGATCTTCTCAACTCGCACAAAGCAGCTACGAGTAGTTTTTTTGTGTAAGATGAGCTGGTATCAAAAAAGCAGTAAAATGCTTCTCCATTATGAGTCAGTCCCATTTATGGTTGTTTTTGCAGCTTGTCAGGGTGCCCACGTGCAAAGAAAAGTGGACTGAAATTAACACCCACCAAGGATGATAAAGAGGACACTGAGCTCATGAAGTAAGTTCTGATGGTATTGTTAGCTCTGCTCTTCAACCGCAGAAGCTAATTCAGTTATGTCTCATAACTTTCTCCCGCTAAAAAGAGAACGGCTGAACTCCGAACTGCCTGCACACCCTGTAGATAGTTTGAGAATGGTTGGTCTAATACTTTTTGGGGGGGGATGGTGGGTGGGGGAGTGAATCGCACCTGTTTCAATTGAATCACGGTAATTTAATGTTCCATAGAGAATACTGGTGCCACAACCATTGCTTTTTTAAAAATAAAATCTCTCTCTATCTATATATATACATAATATATATACACACACATATATATAATCCATCACTTTTGCTAGGAATGGCCATGGTACGTATGGTATTGAATGTCCAAGAAAATATTCATTGATAATGTTCAAGGTAGACTCCGAACCATTGCCTCAAACCATTGACAGATCACTTCAATCTCGCTGAGCTCAATAACTCCTTGTAGCTTCCTATTTTAAACTCAGGTTTGCAGACTGTGAAAACTATAGATGAATCTTTTGTGGATAGATCTATAACTTTTCGAGTGTGTACACCTGAGGTTCAACTTTTTCTCATGACCAGATCACACCCAAAGACTATTGGTTTGATATCACAGTGTGCGTGTGTGTTTTATTTATTTATAAAACCTGGATTAATTAGTTGAAAGGTATTGTCTAATAAACCTTAGATGCATACAACCTGATGACGTTTCTCTTCCCAAGCCAAGGTTATAAGTTTATTTGTTAATAATAATAATAATAATACTTGCATTTGTTATAGCGCCTTATCACGTCTTCGAGACGTCTCAAAGCGCTTCACAGAGTATACTGTAAAGTGAATTGACTGTGAATATGTGGGTAAAACTAACTGTCTCCTGATGGATAGTTGCCTGAAAACTCACATCTTTACTTCAGCTTTTTATTTTAAAGTGGATTTCTTTCTACACCACGGGAGAGTGAGATAGGTTTAAAAGTTATGGCGTACTGTATATGTATTTAAGCAGTTTCCTGCAATTTGTCTGATCAACTCCACGCCACGCTTAAACATCTCAGAACATTCGCTACATACAGCAAATACATTAGCAAATACGCTGTATTTAAGTCTGGTCCATTATAGATAAATTTAACTGAACCAAAATAGCACTATTTTGATGTGTACAGATGTGTACTCTTTGTTTTATTTTGTTACCAAAAAGAACTATTTAAGAACTGTTCAACTATTCCCAATGAGCCAGAGAAGTATATCAGCCAATTGCGCACAGTAGTGTCCGACAAACAGTTGTGGATTAGTGACCGACTTATCATTATTTTGGAAGGATTATTAAACCCTCGGAAAGAAATTTCTCAATCTCGGTACGTATTTTCTTAAAAGGTTTGGTTCATAATTTATATCAGCCGAGCTAAAAACAGCACCTCGCGATAGGCTTGTTCTCGCACCAATGGGAGTAGCATTTCCCCGTCACGCACTTTCTACAGATACAGTATTTCCTCTAAATTACAGTTTTGCCGCCTCTCAGGTACGTGCTTAGTAACACCATTCAATGCTGAGGCAAGCAAAATTAAACCCTAACAGCCCTAAAACAACTCTTAACTAGGGTTGTGCAGACTAGCTAACTCTAAAGCATGCGGGGTACGGTTAGGCCTATCTTTTCACACAAACTCCAAGGTACATTTGGGAAACTCTATCCTGGAACATTCCAGCCGAATATCTTTCCTTCCCCGCTGCTTCAGAAAGAACATTTAGTGCAGTAGCAATATATCGGCACCTATGACCTTGTCTTTTCCTCTATTAAACCTTTTGCGTTTGATACAGCACCTTAACACATCTTTGAGACATCTCAAAGCACTTCACAGGATATTCTGCAAAGTGTAGTGACTGTATATGCTAGGTATATTTTGTACTGTTGACTACTTTGATGATCATGTCATTAAGGTGAGTTCACCAAATGTAGGGTGACCAAAAAGTTGTCACTTCTGCCCTCTTGCCTCAAAACATATCATTGTTTCTTTTGAAACTTATTAGAGACACTGTAATGGCCATCACTGCTCTTTGGTCGCCCCGTAGAAACGATGTCTGATTTGGAAATGCGAAGAGGAGCGACAGATCTCACATTTGACGTCTGGAGACTTAAAATGTTTCCTTGTGGCAGCAGAACTTTGGCAGAACTTAAGTCCCTGTTGCCGCCGATGTGTACCACAATCCCTACTAAATATAAACCAGAAACAAAAGTACTGCCCACACTATCAAATATCGTCGTTACTAAGTACCCCCCCACTCCCCCCCCCCCAAAAAGCAACTGCTTAACATTAACCAAAGCCAAGATTTGGTCTGATCGCCGTACCTAAATCCTGTTTTGTGACTCACTCTTTCATGCTTTTGTGTGTGTGTTCTCGTGTTTTCTAAGCATAGGGTGGGAGTCAGAGGATTTTTACTGAGCGACTTGTTTGTCAGTACAGTTTATGATCTGTATTATTCCTGCGCACTATTTCTGCTCATTTGGAACTTCACAATCTTGCCAATACTGTTCACTAGGGCTCAGTTGAATTAATTAGTAAAAAGAAAAAATTTATATTCATGACTACATTTAACAATTAAAATAATTCTCATATTTGATACAGCCTCTTGTCACCTCTGTGAGAAGTCTCCAAGCGCTTCACAGGATATACTATAAACTGTAGTGACTATATATATTTTGTGGACGAAATGCAGCACCAATTGTGCATAATAGTGTTCCCACACACAGTCGTGGAATAAGTGACTAAATTATTATTATTTTGAAGGGATTATTACCCTCAAAAAACAAACTAAACGACTAACAATCGGGTTCCTACTTACTATTAGATCTACTGCGTATGCTGCCCTCATTGATTAAGCAATGTTGGGATCAAAGTAAATGACAAATGGAAGCAGTTTATGTGGCCAGTGAATAAAAAATATGTAGTCATAGTTACTGCCGCTGGTTTTAAACAGGAGAAAGCACCAGGGCTGTGTATTTTATCCAAATTCATGACTAGGTTAGGGTATAGCAATAATAATAATCCTTGCATTTGATGAACCACCTTATCACGCCTTCGATACATCCCAAAGAGCTTCACAGGATATATTATAAAGTGAATCGAGTGTATTTTGTGGGTGAGAAATAGCAGCTAATTGTGCACAGCAATTTTTTTTAGTCAATTTTCCTTACACCCCCCCACCCCACCTCCCAACCTCCTCTCTGGGGTGGGGATGTAAGGAAACTTGCCCAATATTTCGCCCTGCCTGGGAATCGAACCCAGGTCTCTCGCTTTTGAGATTACAGTACTGGAGTCTAATGGAGCGAATAGAAATTCTCGTTTTTTTTCCGTGCACGTACATAAATATAGGGTCTTTGGTTTTCACAGCAGTTTTGGCTTCGCGTGTATATAAAAAAATATACAGCTGTGCTGGCCAACAACAAACAAAGAAAGGCAGGTTTCAGAATGTTTAGCATTTTGATAATGGCATTTTGGCCAAATGACAGTATAGTATAATTATGACAAATGACATTTGAAAAACTGAAGTCACATAAACTCGCCCAAAAAAATATTTGTAAAGGGCTTGGGAGGGGGTGGAGGGGGGGAGGGGGGGTGTGGGAGGTGGGGCGGTGGGGGAAGGTAGTGGGGAGAGGAAATTGCTATGTTTTACTATAACCATTAAACAACACCCACTAATGCAGCTTGGATCGGAAAGTGAAATAGCAGCAACAAAATTAATTTAAATCAAACACAAAGCCGTCAGCGAGTGAGCCTGTACGCTGTGCACGTTACATTTTGCCGAAAGAAGTCTTCAGCACTAAGACGCAGTAAGTTTTTTGTTTCAAGAAAAAAACTAGCGATAGTTAACAGCAGTGTGGCACGCTTGGATTCCAAGCAAGACTTCACACTGTCAAAAAGAATATTTCAGTTGCAAATGAAAGAATTGTTGGACCCCCTCCCATCAAAATTGAAAGCTCAGTTTCTCTCTGCTTCGGGCTAGCGAGATGCTCAGTGTTACTCCCCCTCTCTCAGCCAGAGTACAGTACTTTCAAGTCATGAACAGTTTCTGTAGTTGTAATATTTGAATCCATCAGCCTGAGGTACATCACAGTATCTGGTTCCGAAAGCAGAGGTTAACAAAAAAAAAAGTTTCCTGGGGGTAGCTCTCAGCCGCCTTTTCTTTTCCAATTGCAAGTATTTTATGTCAGGGGACAGCTGTTTAATTAATCAATTATCCCTGTGCATGCTAAAAGAACCATTTACACCAGATGCTAACTGTAACAAGGTTAGCTTTTGTAATTGTCATTAGAGCGCTGTTACATATGGCAGGTTTCCATTCAATCCCACCATATTTATAGCAAATCGCGTGTATATTTGGAGTTGTGGAACTCTGTGAGTGTTTATTTCGTTTTCAATATTAATCTGCTGAGACTTTGCACCTGGGGATTCACTATTCCATTGCACTTGGTAGCATAAAACCATTCACACTGAGTTCTCAAGTCTCACTATCATTTCAGTATACAGTACTGTGTGTGTATATTTTTTTTTAAATCCACTCGCTGGGACGTTTCATAATTTCCTAACGGCTTTTGTTTAGTGCTGGTTCCGCCCGGTCCCGTACATAACTTGTGAGCCTTGAAAACAAGCACCCGGTCAAAATAGACCGACATAATTTCCGTCTCCGTAACTAGCTTGGACGAGCAGGCTTGTGTCTGTCTGCTCTACCTTTTTGAGGAAATGGTGATATAATGATGATGATCCTCGCGTTCGATATCGCGGCTTTTCGCGTCTTCTAGACTGTGTCTCAAAGCGCTTCACAGAATATTACTGTAAAAGTGAATTGACTGTATAGTTGTGGGCGGAATACACGGAATAACCTATCTGATGATTTCGGACGCCGTGGAAAGAACTTTTGAAAATTCCTCCTCCTTATTAACGTAATGTTTATTCCTTACCACCCACCCACCTTCCTTTACACGATGTGCGCTGTTCAAAGCCTAAGGTGTTGCTACAGTGTCAGACGTCACGGTGGGGTGAGATGCTTGTCCAATTCCCTCAGTGCTGATCTGTGATCTCCTGGCCGGCTAGCTCGCTGTAGGGGGTGGTGGGCGAGGGTGGGAGGAGGGTTGCGGGGAATCAATGGGAAAGAGTTGACACCCCAGGGCTGTGTACTCTCGTCAACAGCGTCTCGTGTCTCCGCGGGAACTTTGTCGAGAGGAGAGAGTCGGTTACCTTCAGCCCTCCATGTTCCATTTCTCCTTTCTACCTTTTTACGGGTAGAAAAATGGTCGCGTTTATGCCCTACCTTGCGATAGGCAACAGAGTTGAAGAGAGAGACTGATTTGAGAATAGTTACCTTAAAGAGGAAGAGCATGTTACCAGCATTGTTCATACTGAAGCAAAGGAGTTGCTTTATATAAGCCAGTCAGATATACCGTAGTACAACTGTATCTTATGTTAGAACAAACTGGGACTTGGTAATATTTCTATATCAGGATCGTAAGGCACAGTGAAAGTAATAATATAATAACTCATTTGCATTTGATATTACCCGGTCGAGACGTCTCAAATCGCTTCACACAGGATGTACTGTACAGTGAGTGGATTGACTGCGTATTTTGTGGGCAAATAAGGAAGCCAGTTTGCGAGCCGCAGTGTCCCAAACCAACCATGGAGCGAGTAACCAATTTTTATTTTATTTGGGGGGGATTGTTGGCCAGGACACAGTGGGAGAGAGAGAGAGAGAAACTTCCTTCTCTTTTGAAACACTGCCTTGGGGGACTTCAACTTGCACCTGAGCAGGCAGATGGCACGTTACTGTAAACGATCTGCTTGAGACGTCCTTCCAATAAGCTGAAAGAAGCTCTATATAAATGGACATTTGTGTTGTTTTATTGTATTGCAATTACAGTATATCTGCATGCTTAAAATGGTAGAATGAAGCGTTGAATAAAACTCTCAATTATTTGGGGGTATTTTCCAAAATGAATCACTTTATATATATTTTTTTTAAGTTTTGCTTTGTGACTCATATATCATGTGTTCGTGACCGAACGTAATTTTTAGATTGTGTCATCTGTTTCTTACCCCCATCTTCTGAACAGAAAGTAACAAGTTTATTCCCAGGAAGATAATGTTGTTGTCAGATTCCACCCCCACCCCCCTGAAATTCATGCGGCAGTCTAGGATTTGCTCCAATCCTCTTTGTCGGGAATGAATATACTGTAATAATAATATGAGAGAGGACGGGTTTGCAGGGTCACGGGGAGAGAGCAGGGGAGTGGGATTGCTCTTTGCTCTTTTCAAAGAGCTGGCACAGACTCGATGGGACGAATGGCCTCCTTCGTTGCCACAAAATTCTACGAATAATCCTTCCGTTTGATGTTGCACTTTATCACGTCTTCGAGATATCTTAGAGCACTTTGAATGAGTGACAATGGGAGTGGAGAAAAGCACACAAAGGGACATGAGGAGGCGTCACCGAGTGACGAGGGGAAGCAAGGCGAGAGGACCAGAGATATTTTCAACGGAGGCGAATGTAGAGGGATGTGAAGTGGGGGAACGAGAGGAAGGGAAATTGGAAGATGACACCGCAGAGAAAAGGGGAAGAGAAAATGAGGAAGAAAGAAAATTTAAGCGACAACAAGGAAAGGCATAATTTGAGAGAAGCAAAGTGGTGGGTGGGTGGGGTGGGGGGCACGATCTCTTTGTGCCTGCTCACTACTGTAACCTGATCTAAATCCCGCCCCCCCCCCCCCCTCCCAAAAAACAAACAAACAGATTAAAGTCATTGTTTATCTCATTGCTCGATGTGGAATATTGACAGCACAGATTAGCAGCTGCCACACTCACCTACTCAACTACAGTCACCACGTAGTTCATGGTTAGGAACTTTGCATTTGGAGGAGATGCCAACGAGACCTACCCTGAGATACTGAGGGCAGAACAACCCCAACTTTTGTGTCCTTTATATAATTATTTTTTTTATAAAATAGAATTCCGTCTGCAAAATCCACCTCGGATTTGCAAGCAAAGAGTTTATTTGAGCAAACGGTTTGAGCAAGTGGTTGTTTTAAAGGCACCTCACCGTACGTGCCTGCAGTTTTCGTGACACGTGAGCTCATGTTTTGATCAGAGCTTTCCCTCACGTCGCCCTTTGCTGGAAACACCGCTCACGTTCTCTCTCTCTCTCTCTCTCTCTCTCCCTCTCTCTCTCCGTCGGAAACGCAGAATAGTAAAACGCAAGGAAAACAGCGCAGTGACGGGCCAGCCTTTTTTTTTTTCTCTTTGTGCTTTGGTTTCAGGTGTCCTGTTCCTGGATGCGACGGGCTCGGACACGTGAGCGGGAAGTACGCGTCTCACCGCAGCGCGTCCGGTTGCCCCCTGGCCGCCCGCAGACAGAAGGAAGGGTTCAACAATGGCTCAGCTTTCACTTGGAAGCCAGTGAAGGGCGACGGGCCGGCCTGTCCGACACCGGGTTGCGACGGCTCAGGGCACGCTAATGGCAGTTTTCTCACACATAGAAGGTACGCGTCCCCCGTCCCCCGCCGCCCGCCCGGCCTCCGCGCCTCGCAGATCGTCCGGTTTGATCCGAAAGTGACTGACGATAACTCGTAATAAACTCGAAAAAGATTGTCGCTCATTTGCGATTTCGTGTTCGATTAGCTGCGTCATTCCAAACATGTGTTCGGAGGCTATTTGCGATCGTAACATTTTTTTTTCTCTCTCCCTTTCCCACCCACCTTCACCCCCAAAACAAAATAGTCTTTCCGGGTGTCCGAGGGCAACCTTAGCCATGAAGAAAGCAAAGTTCTCAGGGGAAGATTTACTGACCACCAAGTTCAGGGCCACTGACGGTAAGACCTGTGGAAAGATTCGAGTTTCCAACTGTGTTATTGGCATTTCACCAACGTGATACTCAAGCGATGTTTGCAAGGAAAGAAAATTCTTATTGCCTCGAGTATTACGGGTTTTCAAATGCTATATTCAATGAAGGGATTTTTAAAATTATTATTGTTATTAGAATAAATGTTGTTAATTTTAACAAGAGAGGTTTGGAGTATGTTTACTCACTTTGTGCGTGATGTTGTGTCTCAAGAGACAGAATCTCTGCCGTAACAATGTCCACATTTAGGTACGGTTTATTGCTTTGTTATTGTCTGAGAATAAAGTTGGTCTAAACTGTTAGTGAATAGAGGTTGGCATGGACATGTTCATGGTCAACCTTCCTGTCTGTATTCTCACAGCAATAGAGAATGATGAAGAAATCAAACAGCTTGACAAAGAGATCAGTGAGCTGAATGAATCCAATACAGAGATGGAATCGAGTATGGTGAAGCTTCAGTCACAGGTAAACAACGATAAATTCATAACCAACAAAAATCCCATTTTAATCCAAACTTTTTTGGGGGCTCCAGAATGTTCAAACAAAGATTTTTTTTAAAAAAACTGCTGAATAAGTAACTTTTAATGCCAAAAATGTACAATTATTTATCTTCGCCAACAGCGCTAGACAGTTGCACTTTACCGAGATGACTTGTTGCCTCTGGTTGTATTTAAGGCAAGCGTTTTGTTTCCCTCGGATTCTTTCAAATGCCACTGCTTTCAGTGTGTGGAATAAATCAGATTACAGAGCACTTTAAAGCAACTGATCAAAGATTAGCATTATATTGATGTGTTTATTTCGTGAGTGTCAAATACACTTAATTCATGAACATCAGAAGCAAACGTGGATTAGGGGGAAGCTCTTAGAATATCGCTATCGCAATAATTGCTTCACTGGTCACCAACAGTCGCTTTATTTACAAATGGGTTGGTTAGAAACCATTCTTCCTTCCGTGGTGAAGAGAGTTCCAAATCCATTATACTGGGCGTTTCTCTGTGTCAGCATTTTCATGAATGCTCAACACTGAGAGCTGTGTTAATAAGGCTCTGGCCCTGCCCTGCACTAATGACAATTCGGTTTGTGTTAGTGAACCACAAGTCTGTATTTTGTTTTTTGTTGTGATTTCCTTAATGGAGTTTCTCAATTAAGAAATCGTGTCTGGTGATATTTTCGAAGCAGGGTTTCTGTTGTGTCAGCATGACCAACGTTGTGTTACTGGAACTTGCGCCAGTTACTGACTGGTACAAAATACTAAAAAAAAACACACAGCGACTTTGAAATGACCAGTGTTGGTCACGTCACAAAACATGTCTGTTTGGGGTTTATTGCGGCGGCTAGAGAATTAGACTCACCACTCGCTTACCTTCCGATTGTTTTCTGAGCCGTGGGCTGATAAGCATCACTATTTCATAATCGTTTCAGATTTCCAGCATGGAGAAAAATTTAAAAACCATTGAAGACGAGAACAAAGTGATCGAAGAGCAAAATGAAGCATTGTTCAAAGAGCTCGCTGGCTTGAGTCAGGCCCTGATTCGTAGCCTCGCTGACATTAAACTCCCTCAATTGGTAAGACAGCTTTATCTCTATTATTCCAGATGTGTCTACATTGAGAATATGCCCCAAAAAAGAGACAAGTACCGTACTTTTCTCAAAGTATTTTGTCTTCCTGAAGTTCTCAGTGTGCCGCGTAATTAGCTGCATTGCTCAATCCTACGTCTGTTCACATTCATCAAGTATTACATTTGTTTGAGTTAGGCGTTAGGAAACAGTGGATGGTTTGTGCGGGGGGATAAAAAATGCTGAATATGCTGGATTATTTTGAGCTGCGCAAACTAAGGATGGTTTGCTCTCAAACACTTTCACTCGGATTCCCCAATTTTAAAGATCACCGTAACTTGTGATATAAAACGGCTTTTTAAATCTATACAGAATTATTTTATAGAAGATGAGAATCGAAAGTTACGCGAATTCTAGAGATGTTTCGAAGCGTCCGATTTCCGAACTAGAGTTTCTTTGCCGCCATCATACGTGGAGTTACTCCCTTTATTTAGGAGTAAAGACTAACTTCTGAAAGGACGCACTATATCCGTTTCACTTGTCAGATAGCTAAATTAGCGCTCATTAAGTGTGGCTGCAGTAAAGACATTAATTTGTAGCAGTGGGGCAATGATTAAGCTCGTTAACTAGTGTCAAAGGAAAATTTTACTCACGCACATCTTTATGCATTTGCAGTCTTGACATGTTCAACGCAGAGAATTTGATCTGCTGAGTTAGCATTATCCTACGATGATAAATGGAATAGAGGTTGGATCTGGTGGATTAAACAGTGGGGTAACCCTAATACTGTAGTATTGTTTTTTTTACTCCGCATTCACTCAGTAATGAACCTATTGGAAACAAAGAACCACATGTATTTCACAACATCGCATTTCTAATACAAGAAAGTGGCAGGCTCCAGTTCCCATCTCTTCTCTTGTTCCAGTAAAGCTGTTCTGAGTTAGTGCTATGGTTATTGAAGTAGATTATATTTTAGGTCAAAATAAAATGTGCAATTTTTTTTTAGCTACATTTGCAAATATTTAGCTGAGTAGGTGCAGTTAAGGTCTTGTAGCAAATTGATATGGGAGGAAATTCTACACTTTATGGAAAGCTTTTTTTTTCTTATCCAGTCGGTGTTTGTTTCTCAATGTCATTGCGGCTGATGTTAGCCTACTGTTTCGCGCTTCAACAACAACAACAAGTTACATTTACATAGCGCCTTTCACGTCTGGAGGACGTCCTAAAGCGTTGGACAGTGAGGGATTTGGATCTGAGCTGTGGGGTGGGGGGTGGGTGGGTTGGGATCGGGTGGGCTGGGTGGGGATGGAAGGCAGAGGGAGGTGGGAGAAGAGGGACGGGTGGTCGAAGAGGAAGGTCTTAAGAGACGTGATTTAAAGGAGGCTTCACCCACTTCAGAATTATTGGTGACCGTATATACTTGAATCGTGACGTAATCACTTGTCTCTTTCTCTCTTTTGTTGTTCAGCAGGAACCAATCAGTGAACAGAATTTTGATGCCTACGTTAATACACTAACAGATATGTATACCAATATGGAATGCTATCAAAACCCAGAAAACAAGGCACTGCTAGAAAGCATCAAACAAGCTGTAAAGGGCATTCAGGTCTAAATATAAAATTAAAAAAAAACGCCTCCCTAATATTATATAGGAACTGTTCGTCAACCTTGTAAATACAATAAATTTGTGATTGATATTGGTTTAGGAATATTTCTAGCAATTACGACCATAGGAATTGCACTTGTTTAGAAACAAGTAGTCTGTAACCTTATTGTGTAAATTTTAAAATGAAGTCTAAAAAAAAATGAATCTGAAAAGCAAATATTGTAAACTATTCCGAACTCTGTATGTTGACTCTACTTATTTATTTAATGTTTGTTGACCTATTTATTTAACTTTTTTTTGTTTGTTGTTTTTAATTGGGATAAAACAGAGTTTTAAAAAGAAACACAATTCCTGGCGCTCATGAGGATAATAGGTAACATTCTTGAGCTGTTCCAGTGATCTTTTATGAATTGAATTAACACAGTCAAGTTATTTTTGTATTGTATTATTTATTGCTTTATGAATGTGATTTATTCTCTTTTTAAGTGAAGTGAGAATATTTTATAAAAACTGACATGTTTTGATAATAATGTTTTGCGGGAAAATGTTTTTGCTTTTGTTAATATTTTTTCCTATTCATGAGAATATTTTTCAGACCTTTGCCACCACTGAAGCGAGATGATGTATGAACTATTATTTATTTGATATTTAAGTAAATTAATTTTAAAAAAACAAAGAGTCCTGACTGTAACACTTAAGAGCCATTTTTGTGATCGATGTATATTTATTTTGTAAGTCTCTATGCGTCTGTCATGTGACATTGAGTCTGGGAGTCAGCATAGTCCTCAAAAATTAAACGTATTGTAGAGGTGACACAGTTAGAAGCCTTTCTGATTTAATAACTCGAATGCTTTCAAACAGCAATGTGATGACAAGGAAATTAATAGGGTACGTTTACAGCCTTTTTAAGAAAAAAAAAGCAGCAGGTTTACAGAATTACTTTGTCCTTCAGTTGCATAACTGTCTGCTGGAATACATATTGCTGCAAATACAAACAAAAATACTTTTGGGCAAAAGTCAGTGGGGGTAAACCACACTTTGTAGGACAGATGCTACAGGAGACGAGAGCAATCGCAGACTTCTGTATAATGTGACAACAGCCTAACTGTGTGGTTTAACACATTCCAGGTACTCAAACTGCATCTGAATTAGTTGATGTCTCAGGTCATTTAAAAAAAAACTTGAGATCAGGGCATTAGTGGCACTTCTGCCTCACTGAAAGATTTGTAATTTATAAGTGATGTTTGTAAATCAGAAAACGAAGCTAAACTTTGTTGCAGTGCTACTGAGTACTGTGATTATTTACTGAAATCAGCACTGTCAAAACACTGTTTTAGTGCAATTTCTGTTGTGATTTGTGCATCCCAATGTATGTATCTATGTTAAAAGACAAAAATTACTGTTTACTTGTTTAAGTAAAGTACATCTTGTTGTTCCATCTACAGAAGTGAAATAAAAGAAAACAGATGAAAAGAAGAAAAATTGCGTTGCACTTAATTTCCACAATCCAAAACTCGACACAAAGGGATATAATAATAACATAATTATAATAATATGGAACAAAGGTTTTATGCATCTTTATTTCACTACATTTTTACGCTCCTTTATTTTCTTTTATTTGTATATTGTTTATCAGGGCAAAATGTTGAGCGAGTTTCCTCACTCCGCACGCCTCTGTTTTGGCACGTGACGCGGGTGTGGCAAACATATGACAGAGCAACTGCTTGATACTGTTCCTCTCTTTCCCCCAGAGAACATTGACCACATGTGGCACAAGTTATTTTCCATGTTGGGGCGTGCTGGATCATGCCATATTCCTGTGTAATATCGCTATGTTTCCTAAACAATCCTGCATCACGGCTCGCAGGAGTTCTGATACCACATGTACAGTATGGAGCTTGAAAGTACTGTATGCCAAGTACAGTGATAGTGAGAGACCTGCAGCTCAGTGGTCAGAACACTTGCCTCGCA
The DNA here is from genome assembly GCA_035084275.1 of Hydrolagus colliei. Taxonomy (NCBI): domain Eukaryota; kingdom Metazoa; phylum Chordata; class Chondrichthyes; order Chimaeriformes; family Chimaeridae; genus Hydrolagus; species Hydrolagus colliei. Next base: position 1,065,795 of record CM068759.1, read on the forward strand.
AGTGGGAGACCTGGGTTCACTTTCCGGCGAGCCAAAACCCTGGGCAAATCCCCTCACTCCTCGCGCCTGATAATTATCCCTCAAGAAATCAAAGTAACAATTTGTTGACTCGATCCACAAACTGTTTGTGGAAACCGTTCGTGCTAAACAGCAATACAACATAGATCCCCGTTTATCTCCACCTCTACCTCTCCTTTTCCATTGTCAGGTCGCGGCCGAAGACTTTACTGTTCGTCCGAGCCTACGGTCGGCTTTCCCCCTCCCGCTGGCTCGGCCCCGGGCTATGTTATTGTGAAGCGCTCTGAGTGTGGAGGGCGCTATATAAATCCAAGTGGCTGCTGTTGTTGTCGTGGTGGCATTAGTAGGTGACACAGACATTAACAGGATCAGATCCAATTCTATATTTTAACGTGGAAACAGAACTGAACCAAGTCATTATTTTTCGGAATTCTGCCACGGTACCAAAAAAAAACCTTGGTTATATATTTTTTGAATAAACTTTAATCAGCAAAGAAAGTCTCTACTAGTTAATCAGATACAGTTTTAGTTCCATTGGCCTTTTATTTATAACATGCACTAATGAGAAATACTTGTCAACAAAGCTCTAAGGTTCATTCCATCTTAATTCCTTACTGTGCTTGATACGAGTTATTATCTCTAGCGATACAATATGCTATTATAGATTTAAACTCTTCCATTTGTGCAATCAATTACAGATTTCAATATGATTTAAAGCCTGGATGCTCAATCTTATTTAATTTTTTTTAGAAAATGAGCCTTGCAGATAAATAAAAGTTGTTTTTAATACTTTAATGTATTCATCAACTGCAGCTGACAGATGGCGGATGACATTAGGCTATATGGGAAAAGCCTTGAACAGCAGATTAAGAGACACACTCTTAATCTGTGAATAGAGATATCACATAGTGCAACTGAGGTTAACACAACTGATCTTGGATTACTTGCCTTAGATTTGGCAGGAAAATTATCTTTTAATTTTCTAACCTAACTACTGATACTTGCTGGAAAATGCTGAGGTGACAGCGTGGCTATGGTGCTTCTCACAGTCAAAAGCACAATACTGTACTATAATAAACAAAATAATCCTTGCATTTGATATAGAACTTTTCCCATCTTATCGACTGTAAGAAGTGAATTGACTGTGTATTTGTGGGCGAAACGCGGCAGCCGATTGTGCACAGCAGCGTCCCCCCCACAAACAGCCGTGGATTGAAATGACCAATTTTTATTATTGTGTTTTTTATGAACGGATTATTATTAGGCATATGGAGTGAGGGAATCTGCCCAAGGTTTCGCCCTGACCAGCCTGGATTCGAACACAGGTCTCACTCTTGTAAGTCGAGTGTTCTTGTACTCTCCACTATTTCTTGCACTGTACTCTCACGTAATCAATGACTACTTTGAGGTACAGAGACCTAGATGCACTTTTGGAGTCTGACACTGGGTGAGAGATACCACCTTCAAGAGAGGAAGGAAAACATAGGAACAGACATCCTGACATTGTCGCAAGGACCATAAAATAGCCGTCTTCTACATCAGCACAAAAATGCGAATGGTTTAGTCTTCTTTAGTCAAAAAAAATTGTCAGGTTCCCTTACTGCAGTATTACTAGTGTAGAAGTGGATATAAAAAAAAACCTTTCATTAAAAGTTGTGTTTGTGAAACTAGGTTGACTCAATGGGATTTGAAATTCTCTTTGCACCTTGTCAAAGGTCATGGCACTCGTCAACACGAGGAATTGCGTCCCACAAATGTGCCTGAATTGCACTAAAGAGCTTGTTAGCTCTCTCTCTGTCCACATACTGACATCTTGTGGCTACAACATGTAGATTCAGTGTTTGGAGGAAATGAGTTAACCATGCAGATGATTTAAAGTTAGCGAAGCAACAGAAACATAAAATAGGGTTTGAATTTCAAAGTAGGTTAATTTTTAAAACAGTCTTTACAACTTGCCCTGAATTTAATCCAAAGTCACATTAATAATACACTGTCCGACTGTTGACACATGCTTTTTGCTTTTCAGTAGAAGTGATTCAGTTTTAGTCCAAAATTTTATTGACACTTAAATATTAATATCGAATTAAAGCACATCAATCTGAACATTAAATAGACCAGAGCTGCATCCTCAACAAGCATTCCTACGGTTCAAACATATTTTTTTATTAGATTTTATATTAGCTTAACAATGTTGCTGTGTTGGCCGTGGTTTCCGTAAGGTAATCTATGTTCCTATTCAAGCGCTCTGAGATGCCGTCCGTCGTGGAGGGCGCTATGTAAATCGAAGTTGTTGTTGTTGTTGTTGTTATTTCTCTAGATAATGAAAAAGAATGTGTTTAATTCACCCAACTCCGGGTGGGCCTGTGGTCGGGTGAGTCTAAATGTTGCAACCCGTTCACTAGAACGTTCATTCAAGGTCAACATGCCCAACCAAATTGAGCTGTTTAGTGCATCAACTCTCAATTCTGCACTGAATCTAATTACCAAATGACTAAGTCAGCAAAGAGATTTGCAAAGAGCAAGTGTTTTTTTTTAAACGGTTCCATATAATTTGTTCACCTTCATGGGTATGACTCCTTGTCAAACATTTCTTTCATTCACTTCCCCTGAGTGAGGTGGCTGAATCAGAAGGTGAGGCTAGGGGTTACAAGCAGCTGGATTGCTCCGGTGTTAATCAGAAAACAAAACTGTCTACAACTGGGAAGCTAATGGAAAGGTAATGACATGAGCTAAACATAACACACCTAAAAACAACCTTCAGGAAGGTATGTGCGAACAATTGTTTGAAGCACTAAAGTGTGACTTCCTATTCTCAGCCCCCACAGCTTCCCTTTTAGCCTGAGCTGCAGAGTACTTGTTACGTTTCACTCCGAGCTGGGTTACTTTGCTGAGTGACATTGCTAATTCAACGCTGCGTTTGGTGGTAAAGGCCATTAGGAAGGATATTGATGCAGTCAAATTTTATTTCAGCGAAATAGGTCCTTACAGTCAGCAAAAAGAGGATAACAGCAGCAATAAATTATAGCACCATTCACATCGGAAAAGAACGGTGAGCCAGTCACTCTCTCTCTCTGGAAACTTTGGCTATGGCTAGAGATCCATCATTATGTACTGTGATGTTGATAAAAATGGATTAATGATTTCAGTTTGAATAGTCTTTTTAGATGCTCCTTGTCCAGCCAAAGCGCCTCTTGGAATCTGTAGAACTCTCGCAAGTTGCACTCTGGGCCGAACTGAGGTTAGAATTAAACTTTTGTCTCAGAATTTCACCGGAGGCAGCAGAGTAAAAGACATCCCAGCCTGTCCACGAAATATTTCCACTTTAATAAGCATATTATTCCTCACGTTTGATATAGCGTTTTTCATGAACTTCCAGACGTCTCAAAGCGCTTCACAGAATATATTGCAAAGTGAATTGACTGTATACTTGTGGGCAAAACATGGCAGCCAATTGTGTACAGCAGCGTCCCCCACACACAGCCTTGATTGAAAATGACCAATTTATTATTGCTTTTTACTTTGAGGAACTGCGATTATAGTACTGTATATGCATTTTTAATGCGGGGAAGTAGTGAGATTGTTTGCTACTTTATGTTGCAGCATTTGCGCTCCTGCCCAGTACTGCGCTGAGATGGAGTATTTTGTCTCTTCCTGACTGTCTCTGTTGTATAATGTATAATTAAATGGAACACTGGAGGTTGCAGCTCAACAATAATCTCTGGGCATTGCTTGGAAACACTCCAAAGTTAACAAGCGGAGGCAAATGAGACGGCACAAACTATGCCCCAAACTACGTGGTGTGAGAAAATGTGACCGCCCGTTGTGAAATGACAAGCAATGTTATTCTTGCCGTGCCACATGTTCTCCCCCCACCCCCCCACTCCCCCCACCACCCCCCCTCTCACCAGGGAACCACTTATTCTCTGCATGGGCAACAACTTTGTCGGATGATGAAGATTAAGAACATAACATTCACTGGCAGATGCATTTGGAACATTATCCAACACCTGTTTTCACCACGCTTGCGTGATCACCTCCTCCCCCTCCCCCCTATATACAGAGCCTTTCAATCAGCTGTGGAGCAATGTGATAATAGTAATGTACCAATATTCTGTGCAGCACTTTTCACATCTTCATAGAATACACTGTAAAGTGAATTGATTGTATATTTGTGGGCGAAACGCGGCAGCCAATTGCGCACAGCAGCGTCCTCCCCCCCCCCCCCCCCCCCCCCACAAACAGTCATGGGTTGAAAATGACCACTTTAGTATTGTTTTTTTAAGGATCATCAGGCGTGTGGAGCAGGGAAACTTGCCAAAGGTTTCGCCCTGACCTGGAATTGAACTCAGGTCTCTCGCTTGTAAGGCGAGCGCTCTAACCACTGAGCTACAGGACTCCACCACGCAGTGATACTCAGAGAAGCTAAAGCTATTTAGGTTGACATACGCACACGATTCAGCGCGCATACATAAGAGACAGAGACCTTGACGGGCACCACGACAAATAAGTAGGAGCCACTTGACGGAAGGATTGACAAGCACAGCAGTCAGCAAAATCAGAGACAGCCCACATCGCTCAGGGATGAGAGTGTGAACAGAACACAGTCTCACGGCCAAACACAGAAACCTTGCGCTACCCCGCGTGAAGGGTGGGATCTGAATGCAAGTTGTTGTTGTTGTTGACGACACAAACTTGTCAAGAGACAGAATCTTAACCAGAAAGACAGACGGTCGTGTCGGACAAGCGGGGGGCGGGCAAGACAGTCACGGATTCTCAGCCACACAGACAGACAGACTGACTGACTGACTGACTGACTGGCAGACGTTCAGAGAGGGGACTGTCAGTCAGTCAGACAGTCAGACAGACAGTAACATTTGGAGGCAGACTGCCACAGATTTGGTCACTTAATGAACAACAACAACAACAACAACTCGCATTGATACCAGCACCTTTCACGCTGGGTGTTATTAGAACCGTCAGATAGAATCTCAATCAGAAAGACAGACAGTCAGATTATTACAGTCAGATTATTACAGACAATCACAGACACTCTGACAATCACAGACAGTCAGAGTCAGATTAACACAGTCAATCACAGTCAGGCAGTCAGTCAATCAGAGGCACCCGGCCAGTGCGCAGGCGCGGGACCCTCCCATTTTCCATTAGCCCACGTGTTTGACTTCGCGTACGCGGTGACGTGTTCGCGTACGCGGTGACGTGATTTCCGGCGTGCATCAGCCGCTCGGTGTTGACAATGATGGGGGCCAGCGAGCTGCCAGCCGCCTGACAGGGGGAGAGACAGACACCGAGAGAGAGACAGGGGGAGAGACAGACAGGGGGAGAGACAGACACCGAGAGAGAGACAGGGGGAGAGACAGACAGGGGGAGAGACACCGAGAGACAGGGGGAGAGACAGACAGGGGGAGAGACACCGAGAGACAGGGGGAGAGACAGACAGGGGGAGAGACACCGAGAGACAGGGGGAGAGACAGACAGGGGGAGAGAGAGAGAGAGAGACAGGGGGAGAGAGAGAGAGAGAGAGACAGGGGAGAGAGAGAGAGATAGAGATAGACAGGGGGAGAGAGAGAGAGAGAGACAGGGGAGAGAGAGATAGAGATAGACAGGGGGAGAGAGAGAGAGAGACAGGGGGAGAGAGAGAGGGAGCCAGCCGCCTGACAGGGGGAGAGAGAGAGAGAGAGACAGGGGGAGAGAGAGAGAGAGATAGAGATAGACAGGGGGAGAGAGACAGGGGGAGAGAGAGAGAGAGACAGGGGGAGAGAGAGAGAGAGAGACAGGGGGAGAGAGAGAGAGAGACAGGGGGAGAGAGAGAGAGATAGATAGACAGGGGGAGAGAGAGAGAGAGAGAGACAGGGAGAGAGAGAGAGAGAGAGAGAGACAGGGGGAGAGAGAGAGAGAGAGAGACACCGAGAGAGACAGCGGTAAGCAGTCTGGGCCTATTTGTCGTCTTTCATCCCCTCCCTCCCCCTTCCCCTCAAACCCTCCCTCACTGTCTCCCCCTCTCCCCCCCCTTTTCCCCTCAGGGGATAAAATGTCTGTTGTTGTTGTTGTTGTTGTTGTTGTGGGGGTGGAGGAGACGGCCATTTGCTGTGTTTGTTGTCGATGTGAGTTCGAGGCCGCCACCAGGCCAGACAGAGAATCTCACTCACTCACTCACACACACACACACAGAGACAGACATACTGTACATACATAAACACACACAGACGTATACACATACCACATGTATACACACACCACATACACACACACACATACATACATACATACACACACATATGCATCCACATACATACATACTATATACATACATATATATTCACATACCACATGCATACATACATTGCATACATACATACACACACATACATACATCACATACATACACACATACACACACACAAATATAAACACACTACACATACAAACATACCACACACAAAACACACCACGTACAAGCACACACCACAAACACACACTTGTGCACGCAACATACACATACCACATACACACAGACAAAAACTCACACACCGAATACACATATATACCCAGACACGACACACACAGGCACATATACTCACAACAACAACAACAAAATTGCATGTGTTGGGAGAGAGACAGAGACCCTCACACACACCCACAAATAACATACACATATACACACACGCAGTCACAACACATACAGCAGACACATACTCACAATATACACACACATACAGACATCCACCAGACATATACACACCACATATACACACTACATATACATACACACAACAGACACATGCACAACAACAACACACACTACACAGACGACATTCACACACACAGCGCATTGTATATTTAATCTGAACAAACAGGAGCATGGATTATGTGCCTAACTGTGGAGGACTATTATGGAACCACATTGAGATTATAGGGTTTTTACCATTTTATGCAATAAGTATTTTAATACTGTTCCACTGAAGGACAACTGCTTCAATTCTTTTGAGGGGATTCAGACCCTGAGAATTACAGAAATTAATTGGACAGTGTAGGTCTCGAAGTTGCTGAAATCGGCAAGATGTTGTGCATTTCGTTTGCGTTTCTGAGAGACCAGTGACCACTCGCTTCACTTTTGGATGTGTTTTGTCGCTTACTTTGCCCTGAGACTAACAATGCATTAACTGATTTTCTGAAGCTGATTTTTGGAAGTAGTACAAATCCAGATTCCAAAGATGAGGCTGTAAGTAACCAAGACAATTAAGGGCGAGCTGCCCTGACTGCATCAGAAAGAGGATTAGCGTAAAGCATTTAGTCTTGCTGGGTATACTCTATAATCTGTGAAATAAGGGTTTTGATTGATGGCTTGAAAAAAATAAAGTTAACGGTTTATTGAATGTTTGGGGTAAATTGTTTCACGGACTACAAGGAATACATTGCAATTTTTAATTGCGTATTGCAGTTTCAAGAGACCTTATAGTCTGTTTACCATCATCAGAACATAATCGACTTTACTGACAGCTGACCCTTTCAAAAGACTAGCAGCTAGTTCAGCAGGAGTTGTGTGTCTCCCAGTCGACTTAATTTTAGGCGAACACAAATGAAATTTTGCTCCAGGGACATAATTGTAATTACAATTAGATAATAATGGTTAAATTTCAGTTGGGAGTCATTGTACAGTACTTGCTTTTCTAATCCCTCCCTTCCTTGCCCGATTTTAAAATGTCGAGTTGCCTGGACCATCCCAACAAGTGACAGGTCTCGAGGCCCCACTTTGTCAGGTATAGAAGTCAGAAATAAACACGAGGGAATATTTACAGCGGCAACGTTAACCAACAGTGGGTGGCGGAAGGTGGATGCATTTGATCATTTTGTACTCGGAAGATGGGATATTGTTGATGGGGTGGGGGGGCGGGGGGGGGGGGTGGGGGAGGATGACTGAGCAAAAGCAGAGAGAATAAATAGAATAAGTGTTTTTTTTTAAAAAAAAGGCAATGAATAAGGAGTGCAACTCTCGATATGTCATGCTGAGAAGATTGAAATAAATGGGGCTGAAGGGCATGGCGGGAAGGCAGGTTTTCGGAGTAGGCCTCATAAATTGGCGCAACAAGTTTGCTGGGCGGAATGGCCTCTCCCTGTTTTCCTATGTGATGGAACGGAAGGCCAGACTTGAGTCAGTGAGTGGAGGGGCGACAACTGGCAGTGTTCGAACTGAATACGGGCTAGAGAGTATTAATGTCAAAGCGTTTTAACATCTATGGACGGATGGTAATGTATGTTTAAAAGGGGACTGTTATTGTTTCCAAATATTTATTCTCACTGAGCACAGTGGATATTTCGAAGCGATGTAACGTGGACCTTCTCGACTGCTATTTACAGAGTTTCTGTTGAAATTTAGCTGGTTCCATGTGAGAACAGCACTATTTTAACTATTAAACCTCATTGTCGTGGAACTTTACTGCTGGTTCCGAGACAAATGTTTTGCCATAAACTTTGTCGACTATTGGTTTGTCAAAAGTCTTTTTTTAAAAAAAAAATTACAAAAAAAAACCTTGCAAAAACCACACTAGCACTACTTTTTTCCAACAAAAGGTAAATTTATTCTGGGATCTTGCAAGATCATCAGGCAATAACATGGAGTGTAATGCATTGCAAGCCATGCGCACCGGATGGCGCTAGATGAACTTCATTGGCAATCATTGATTAACCAGTCTCAGTGTAAAATGGTGATATCTCCAAATAACCACCCGAATCAGTTCCTAGAACGCGTGTCTGTTACGGACAAAATTCACCGTAGATTTGACTAACATTAGCTTTACTTCTTTGGGATATGTGTATTGACTTGGCAGCTAATCTGGTTTCATTAAGTACACAGTGACTTAAGTATTTTTTGTTTTCGTATTTAGTAGTAATGTAAAATATACTAATGTAAATAGAGCAAAAATAATAATCCTTGCATTCGATACAGCGCTTTTCACGTCTTCTAGAGAGAATATACTGCAAAGTGAATTGACTGTGTATCTGTGGGTGAAATGGCCATAGTATTTGCTACCAGGTGTTAATTTCATACACATTGGCCAGAATTCGCTGGAGAAAACATCGTACGAATTCTCAAGGATTATAACTGTGTCGTTTTGATAGAACTTTGATTGGGGTGGTGGGGGAAAAGGTGGGAGGAAATCATTGCATTAGTACGGCAACTTCAACATGTGCAAACTTCTGAATTGTAAATTTGGGAAGTTTTGATGCAAAGAACATGGGGAGTTACAGAAGCAGAAATGTAAGGCAAACGCCGGAGTGACCATTTTATTGTTGACCAACAATGAACTGGAGCTTTACTTTGTGATGTCACGTACAATATCTCACAATTTCTTTCCCGCCTCGCAGTTTTGACACTCGAAAAAGATGGGAGGTGCTGTGAGTGCCGGCGAAGACAATGATGATTTAATTGACAATCTGAAAGAAGCACACTACATCCGAACAGAGGTAGTAGAACAAGCTTTCCGAGCCATAGACCGCGCCGATTATTACTTGGAAATTTACAAGGATAATGCCTATAAAGACTTGGCTTGGAAAAATGGTAACATCCACTTGTCTGCACCCTGTATTTACTCTGAGGTAATGGAGGCACTGGATCTACAGCCAGGACTGTCCTTTTTGAACCTTGGAAGTGGCACTGGCTATTTGAGTACAATGGTTGGTTTAATTTTAGGTGAGCCAACAAGTTAACAGACAGTTGCGGTTTGTTTCAAGGTTTTCTAAATGCAAGTAGAGCGAACTGCCGAGGGATTAATGTGTAGGATAGGATGGGCGGCATAAGCTTCAACCTGGGAGTATTTTGCAAAACAACAACCACCTCCTCCTCCTCCAACAACAACAACAAAATTACATTTATAGAGCGCCTTTCATGCTAGGAAACCTGGAGGCACAAGGTTGCAAGAGAAATTGATTGCCCGACCAATCCGATCAAACCTGAAGAGTTTCTTGCATCCTTGAAAAAATTCTCTTTTTGTAAAAAAAATGCTTTTCTGCCATTTACAAAACTCTCAAAACTGCAGCATTATAAGTATATGGTGTGGACTTCTATCTCATATGATGCAGGGCCTTTTCGTAACATTCTAATGCTAGATTAAGTCTGTAAGGCATTCAATTGATAGAAAGCAAAGCATTTTACCGAAGTCCACAATACATTAAATTTTATAGTCTATAACTCTTATCATTTGTGTTTTTGATTAAGCAAAGCCTGATTTGTATAGTGCCTTTTGCTATCCATGTTAATTGCAAAATAAAGGATAATAATGATGTAGATTCCTATTGTTTGTATTTGAAAATGTGCAACAGGTTGAGTGAACATAATTTACAAAGGAGATCTTGTTTATTTATGTTGCATTATTTCTCTCTTACCCTCCATATATTCAGTGTCACTCTAGAGCAAAACAGTGCGCATTTAAATTCTCATGAATTAATTTGAGATAACCTGCCTTGAAATCAACAAAAAATTCCTTGAAAGAACTAATTTGAGGTTGAAAAGACATTTAATAATCCTTAAAGTGGTTTTGATTTTGATAATGTAATTTTAGCATTAGAATTAAATGCAAATTGTATATTCTATATATATATAAAATACATGACCATAATTTTGATTTAACTGTTAAGCATCTGCCTGCAGGTCCCTTTGGCGTGAACCATGGAATAGAGCTTCACGATGATGTTGTAGAGTATGCCTACCATAAGCTTGAGAACTTCATCAAGACCAGTGACAGCTTTGATAAGTGAGTACTGTAGACCTAGACCCTTCTTACAGGCCAATTACTGTACTCTTACAGAGGAGGAAAGCTTCATCCTTTCCAAACTGGGCAAGATCGGTAATTCTACTTCTACCGCAGGTCTACTTGAGAGCAATTATCTTGCAACAAATGCAAAATGTCACATGTATAGCGCCTTTCATGCACGGGGAGGACGTCCCAAGGGCGCTGGACAGATCCGAGCTTCAAAGTGGGACGTTACTGGAGCCGCACAGCTCAGTACCATCCAGGCAATGAATTTCCTCCAGTTTGTGCATCTTGGTTTCAGTTTTCCGAGATCCAAACCTTAATTATCCTAATGTACTCGTTATTATTTCAACAGTTTTATTTTAAATTTAGTTCTCGTTTTCTTTGCTTTTTTTATTCTCCCCCTATTTTTTTCTACTCTTCCAGAAAGAGCCTGTAGCGAGAGCTGTTTGGAGACGGAACCGTTCCCAGTGTAGTGCTAAAGGTGAAGAGCACAAAACAGACAAAATGGCTACTAATGATGACAGCACACCCATTGCATTTTGTTTTATCTTTGAAAAAAAATCTTTACGGGCAGTCAGACGAATTACGCAACATTCATGTGCTGCGCTGTGTTGTGTTTTTTTTTTCAATTTAGGTTTGAATTCTGCGAGCCGTCATTTGTGGTAGGTAATTGCCTCGAGATTGCCACAGACAGTCGTCAGTACGACAGAGTTTACTGTGGAGCAGGAGTCCAAAAAGATCATGAAGAGTACATGAGAAACCTGATTAAAGTTGGCGGAATTCTTGTCATGCCACTGGAAGAGAAGGTAGATTTTTCATTTAAGTCTGTTCAGCCAAAACAAAAGTAATTTTTTTCGATCAAATGAGGGTTGACAGCAAAAATAAGTTGCACAACTGAATAACTCCTTCCAAAGTTTCAAATTCAGGTTTGTTTACTTAAAACTTGGTCGATATCCGATTTTATTCGGAAGGCAACATTTTTAATGATAAAGGTAATGGTTTATGACTAAAAAGTGTCAGCCGTGTCCGGGTTTCAGCGGCGGGCGACCACAAGTCAAATGGACAAGAAAGTACTGAAGGATATCAGTGGATAAATTGGGGTCATTGCGATATTGCTGTGTAGGAATTTAGAATAATGTGAGTTACGTTTTTTTAAAAAATATATTAAAATTGCCGTGTAAAATCTCGTTTTTATTCCCCTTTGGCCAAATTCACCAGCTCACCAAAATCACACGCACGGGATTGAATTCCTGGGACACCGAAAAAATCTTGGCTGTCTCGTTTGCTCCTCTCATCCAGCCCTCCAGCACAGATGCTGGGAAATTGCAAATGGTTCAACTACGTAAGTTGTTTAATCAGTGCAACTGTTAGCGAAGCAACAATTCTCCGAATATCAGAAGCAACGTGAAAGTTTCATAATGTTTCAAAGATCGTTAAATGCGAATCGGTGCATTCGGTGATGTGCTTTCTTGCTGTCGGCTGTCTTTTTCCACTCGGCCGGTGATATCCTACTTTTTTGTGTTGTATGAGTAGTAGTAGTAGGGACAGCAGATGATGCACAATTCTCAAATAATTGATGTTGAATTGTCTTCCGGCTTCGCTGGGATTAAAAATATTTTTCTTCCATTGGAGATTTGATAAAAATGCAGTTCGTGAATATGTTTAGCGACTTAATCACATGTAGCACAAGACTTGCAAGGCACCAATGGGGCAATTGATGTTATTCTTTTGTCTATCGTGCAATAACTATAGCTTCATAAGGCACACGTGTATCAACGTTTAGCGAAGGACATTCTGGGGAAAATTAAGTTGAAGCTAAGTAGAGGGAGGCAGGAGGCAAAATAAGCTAACAGTGAGAAGAAACTCCCATCTTGGAGAGCCCGATAATTGACCAGCAAACTTACCCTCTGTAGAATATCTTTGAAAGCATGTAGTGGAAGGTTCAACACAGCAGTGAGAAATACTGTTGTGTCGATTTAACCTGGGAATAGCATTCCAATGGTGAACCTGTTAGGGGGAAAGTTATTTTCAAGTATGTTGAGCTCAGGATGGACGTATGTGTTTAATGTCAGTCTGTGATATGCATTGTTTGTTTGTGTTTTTTTTTAGTATCTTGTCTTGTTGCATTTGATCTTTTGTAGCCGGTTGAATTGTAACGCTTACACTAAATGTTGACGTGGAACATGTCAGTGATCGGGAAAATATTTTATAAAACATTTGCAGTTTGTTTCCTCCAGAAAAATAACAAATATTTTGCTGAGTGACATTTTTACGGTGGGGTGGGGGTGGGGGTGAGGGGAGCCATGGAATTTTCGGAAGCTGGAAAGAACGATGAACAATTAGTTAAATCTCACATTCTTGTTTGGGAAATATGCATTAACATGTACAGGCAGCAATTGTGCTGGTAAAATGTTCAGTAGTAAATGTATCTTAAGATATTACATTCAGTAACACATTCCTTCAAACCCCCAACCAGCCCCCCAAGAAAAAAAGTTGTTAGATATAATAACAATCCTTGCATTTGATATAGCGCTTTTCACGTCTTCTAGACTGTGTCTCAAAGCGCTTCACAGAATATACTGTAAAGTGAATTGACTGTGTATATTTGTGGGCGAAACGCGGCAGCCAATTGCGCACGGCAGCGTCCCCCACAAATAGTCGTGGATACTTCTAAACAGGATATTCCCGTGTAGAATGCCTTGTAGGGTCAAGCGCGTGCGATATGTCTGCCGCATACTAATGTAGCTGTAACGATGCTTATGAAATTCATAATTCCACAGCTTCAGTGAACGTCGGGAGCCTCCAAGACCTAACCCGGACCTGCATTCGGCGGACACTTAAAAATACGATAAACGAGGAGAAGTCGAACAAGGGAGTGCCTCCGAAAATCGCGTTCAAGAGGCGAAGGATCCGCAGGCGGCGTATGGACGCCATCGTCCTGGTCGACAAGCAGGTGTTTGCGAGTCGAATACCAAACCCCTTTGACAACAACAACAACAACAGCAGCGAGGACATGGAGGACGTCCGGAGGGAGGAGGACGACAAGGAGTACAGTGATCTCAAACCTGAGCCTCCAGTAAACTTGCTTCGTGAAAAAATCTTGAGTCTGCCTTTGCCTGAGCCATTAAAATTATATCTGCTGTACTTCAGAGATAAATAAGGCTTGGGGGGGGGGAAAAATGACACAAGTAACACTGTAAAATATTGCACTTCAGTTTGAAAGAGATAGGGGGACATACATTGCAATGAGAAAAGTGAGCACTTTTACAGACCTGGGCGGATTTTTTTTCTCTCTCCCTCTGATCAATAGTTTACTACGCGCGTTAGTTTCACTCTCCTTTTAAAATCGTTCGAGCGTCATTCATTCACTCGCACAAATACCGTGTTGGAAGAATTTGAAAACGTGTACGTAGTCTGCTTTGCACTGCTGTAAATTTACTGCATCGTTCATGGTAAAGGACTCCCTTTTAAAGCATCCAGACGAATAAGAGAACTCGAAAGTGACTATTCCTGTAAAACTCTTGTATACTTGTCTGTATAACAAAGTATTGTAACTTGTAACAACTTGGTAGTTGAATATTGAATACTGTTCAGTTTATATAGTAAAGATGGTGAATTCTAAGCACAATTTAGTGCTTTTGTATATGCCAAAAAATATATTTAAAAAAAAATGTTTTAATATGTGAACTTTAGAAGTTCTTTTGAGGACTAGCTTAGTTTCAGAAAATATATACAAATGGTATTGGTTACTGCTCAACTTTTTCATATTTTTGCAGATGGCTCGTTAGATTGCTGTTCGATCAGCTTCTGCACAAATTGATATTTGTAGGATCAGATGTAAGCGAATACTTGTTTTATGGTAATTCTCTGAATCAATAAAAATTAAATAAAAATCTGTATAATCCTTTGGGTCCCAAATCGTGATTTTCCAATTTTATTTGTTTTCAGGGAGTGTTTTTTTTGTGGGGTGGGTTGGGGGGGTTGCTCCCCAAGGCCACCTCCTAATACTGCACCGTATTTCACTCGTTTAACCATCTTACTCTGATAAATACCCGAGCATTGTTATGCGTGTTCCACAAATGGAAGGAGAGCAGGTGCCTGCATCAACCTGTTACCCTACGCGAGCGAGAGACCTGGGTTCGATTCCCGGACAGGTCATATCAGGGTCAGGGCGAAACCTTGGGCAAGTTTCCGTACTCCACACACACACACACACACACACACACACACACACGCCTGATAACAATCCCTCGAGGAAAAAATATCAATAATAAATTGGTCACTTCAATCCATAACTTCGTGGGATTACGCTGCTGCGCATAATTGTCTGCCGCGTTTCACCCACAAATATACAGTCAATTCGCTTTACTGTGTATTCTGTGAAGCGCTTTGAGAAGAAAAGACGTGAAAAGCGCTGTATCAAATGCAAGGATTATTATTACCGTAGACTGGGAGAAAATAGGTCTGAAAAATACACAAAAAAAGCACCAAGAAAAATTGCCAGTAGGTGGTGGGTCTTGGATACATGTTACGAGGGAAAATCAAGCTTTAGTTTAAAAAAACTACGTTGCGATATCTTTTTAAAAATTGATTGGGGGGCACTGTACTTTTGATAATCAATGCTTGGTAAATAAAAATACTATTATGGTGAACAACTGTGCGCAATTGGCTGCCGCGTTTCGCCCACAAAATACAGTCAACTCACTTGACAGTATACTCTGTGAAGCGTTTTAGAGACGTCTCAAAAGACGTGATGAGGTACTGTATCACATATAAGGATTATGCAGCTCAGAGGTTAGAGCACTCGCCTTACAAGTGAGACACCTGGGTTCGATTCCCGGCCAGGGCAAGTTTCCTTACTCCATGCGCCTGATAATAACCCCTCACCAAAAACAAACAGTAATAAATCACAGTCACTTCAATCCGCGACTGTTATGTGCGTGGGGGACACTGCTGCGCACGATTGGCTGCCGCGTTTCGCCCCCGCAAAATACAGTCAATTCACTTTGTGGTATGTACTCTAAAGTGTTTTGAGACGTTTAGAAGACGTGAAAAGCCCCAAATCAGATGCAAGGATTATTATGATTAAAATGAACAGAAACAGACAAATACAGTCCAGTGGAGTGACATCTATCTATCTGTCTGTCTACATGCTGTAGTCATTGTGTTTTGCTTGAGTGATGCCTTTAATCATTCCTCGTATAAGGTTTGTGTAAAAGTGGCGTCTTGTCGCTTGAGAGGGTGAGATTGACTAGTGTGATTGGATACACGTGCCTTCCTGACTCCAACTCCAAATTCCAACCCTGTGCATTTTATATACCAATATATATATATATATATATATGTGTGTGTGTGGGGGGTGGGTGGGGGAGAGCTGGTATATATATATATATTTGGTGGAGATGGGGAGGGAGGGAGAGAGAGGGAGGTGGTAGGAGGAGTGGAGGAAGGGGTTGGTGGGTGGGTGTGGAGGTGGGGGGTAGAGAGAATTTGATCCTTCAGATCCAGGCAAAAAAAAAAGCTCAAGGCTGCAGATTCATCATCATGATGTTGGTTCAACCTCTGGTGCTTTTGCTCAGCCTGTTTGTGTTTTTACCTGCCTGTTCTGTGTCATGCCCTAGTCGCTGCCTCTGCTTTCGAACCACCGTCAGATGTATGCATTTAATGTTGGAAAACATACCAGAAGTCACTCCACAGACAACCATTCTGTAAGTACAGTACTCACCTCCCCTCCTCCCCACCCACCTACCTTACCTACCTCTCCTTGCTTCCCCCCACCCCACACACACCCCCCCCCACACACACACACACACAAAACTGCAATTTATTTTATTATAGCCAATGTTGTGTTTTGTGTTTTTGCTGGCTTGGATTTTCTGAAGTCTTGACCCAGTTTGTTCTTGTAGCTCAGTAAAGATTAACCACAATTGCACGGGTTATATATATATATACAGTGGGTATATCTTTTCCTTGGGGGAGGTTTTTTTTTGGGGGGAAACGTGTTTTTTTAGCCTCTTAAAAAATGTTTTTGGGAAAGGGGGACTTCAAACGTTTAACTGTAGTTGGGGGACACCAAAAACTAATGGCATTTAATGAACCCCCCAGTTTGTTTAGGTATAGGATTATTTCACTCCTAGATAAGTGTACTTTACTTTCATTGTTGAAAACAAGACAGAGCCATGAAGCAAGGCTAGGAATGCTTATGGGTAAGAGCGAGAAAAAAGATTGTGAGATATTATTTTTGTGTGTTTATTTTAATGGTGCAAAGGGTGAGTGAGTGAGTTAATACTGGGCTGGACTCCCCTTTACCGATTAGGTTTTTTTGCATCTAGTGCTATTTACCAGGCTCTGTATTAAATTATAGAAAAAGCCAGCCGTCCCCCCACCCCCAGCCTCCACTCCCTTAAAGAAAATATTGATTGCATTTTTGTTTTAAGTCTTCTCTCTCTCTCTCTCTCACCTCCCCTCCCCCAACATCACCCTATGTGAAACTTACCAGATTCCAGATGTCGCCAATCAGTCCTCCCTTCCATTGATTGAAATGTCCCAGATGTGGACTTTCAATGTGTGCTTGTGTTTGTGTGTGTGTGTGTGTCTATGTGTGTGTGAATTTTGTTTAGGAGTTTCTGGACATATACATCAGTTAGCATCCGTCTTTCGGACGAGATGTAAAAACCCAAAGTCTCGTCCGCGCCAGTTCTGGTAGAATATTAAAGATCCCATGGCACCTATTCGTAAAACGAGAAGGGAATTTCTCTCTGCCAGTATCCTGCCTTACGATCCCACTCCCCACCACCCCCAAATAAAATTGGTCACTCACTCCATGGTTATTCGTGGGACGCTGCTGTGCACCAAACTGATCCATAGAATACTCACTTGACAGTATATCCTGTGAAGCGTTTTTAGACGTCTGGATGACAATAATAATAATTCTTGCATTTGATATAACGCTTTTCACGTCTTCTAGACGTCTCAAAGCGCTTCACAGATTATACTGTAAAGTCAATTGACTGTACACTTGTGGGCGAAACGCGGCAGCCAATTGCGCACAGCAGCGTTCACCCCCCACAAACTGTCGTGGATTGAAATAACTCATTTATTTTTAATGTCTCGGGATTATTATTGGGCGTATGGAGTATGGAAACTTGCCCAAGGTTTCACACGGACTGGAATCAAACTCGGGTGTCTCTCCCTTGTAAGATTAGAAATAAGGCGCAATATTCGAATGCACTGGATTGTAATTCATGTGTGACTCGGTGTCTAACCTCTGATAGTCACCACAATGTCACGGTGTGTTTCAGGGAGGAGGGTTGGGTGGGCTCCTATAGGATTAATGCACAATGCAATACAATGGATTCATTGCTCATTATAACCGTCTTACAGCACGATTGTTTCGACCTCGTTGACCAGATTGTTTGTAGTTTACATTACCCTTCCGTGTTAGACTCGACAAGACGTTTTATTCTAATGGGACATTGAATCCATGGTTGGTCCTGAGACTGGCCATCGCAAGCCCTTGAACATAGTTGGTGCACGTCAAAGGAGGTCGAATTGAGATCTGATCATGAAGCTGAACTTTGCGAAAAGAGGTGGAAGGAACTTCCTGGAAACTTATCCCCCAACTCTACCGGTTTTTTTTAAAAAAAGAGGAAAACTGCAGATGTTGGGAAATCTGAAATCCAAACAAAAATGCTGGAATTCCACAGCTGGTCACGGCAGCATGGGAAAGTGAAATATACTTCAGACGTACAGTAACTTCATATCAGAATGGAAAACAGTGGGAAAGGGGGGAATTCCCAATGCGAGATAGAAGAGAGCAAGTCTACAAAACGGACGAGTCTTTAGTCTTGCTGACTGATTTGAAATGTAGGGTGACAACGTAGTGCGTTACTCTCTGGTTATTTAAATAAGGATCCTTCCAATTATTGAAGTTTTGATTAAGCCAGCTTATTACGACCAAATATAAGCAGTTGTCTTAGCCTCTCTGATCTAGTACCAGTTACGTTTATGAGGCTTTCCTCACTTCTAGCATACTTAAACTTTGTTTATACAGTACTTTCAACCTCACAGAGATTACACTGAGTTCAGGTCAGGAGCCCCCGCAGTTTAGTTGTTAGAGCGCTCGCCTCACAAGCGAGAGGACCCAGGTTTGATTCCCAGACGGGGCGAAACTTGAGGCAAGTTTTCTTACTCTACATGCCTCTGTTTACCTAGCCATAAGTAGGAACCCAGTGGTTAGTCGATTGGTGAATCGCTTTCCGCAACATTAATTAATTCCCTTCAAAAACATAATACTAACTTGATCACTGGACCCACAACTGTTTGTGGGGACGTGCGCAGCTGCTGCCACGTTTCCACCCAGAAAATACACAGTCACTACACTTTACAGTATATTCTACGAATCGCCTGGAGATGATTTGACAGATGCTCTATCAAATGCAAGGATTATTATTATGATGATGATGATGATGATGGTGGGAACTTAATGAATCCCTTAAGGGTTGTTTTTTACTATTGCTGGGAGACATTAAATTATCTGTTGAAACATGCTAAACAATGTTTTGATTTTCAGCTGAAATTAATGGCCGATGTTTATTGACACTAACCCAAATCTCTCGCTTCACAAATTGAGCGTTCGCACTGGGGAGCCAGTTTTTTTTTTGTTGGATTGCAAAACCCAAACGTGATTCTAACTCATATTTGCTATTTTCTTGGACGTGTTACAACGCCCTGGGTTGTAATGGAGCTGCGGATTTTTTCATTGTGTGGATTGCTTCTTTTTTTTATTGCGTTTTATGGTCAAATAATTAACTGCAGCTTTCCCCTTCCGTGGCTCAGTGGGTACGTGTACACCCTGCCCGCCGAGAGAAAACACAAGGTTCATTCCGAGGTCTGTACTGAGTTAGCTCTCGGCTTCGCTGCTGATATGCGAGAAGACGCTGCCGAGAATGGTAAGATTGTAAACGCAGCATAGCATCAGATATGTCAGAGGGAAACGTCCCCTCTTCATCCCCGTTCGTTCATCATCGATCACGGCTTTACGGCTGCCAGCTTCAGCAACCCGTGCGATGGGGTAATTCTCGGCTTCTCTTAAGACTTTAGCCCTCCGGGACGCTACCCTGTGTGAGCGAGCGGCTGCTATATACGGTAAATGCAAGTTGTTGTCATCACTGTTGACCGATACTGTACGCAAAATGATTTAGTATAACATTAATTGTTCGAAAAAATATGTTGAGTTCTGCTTAGTGCCCCCCCCCCCACCCCCTCCCCCCCCCACCCTCACCCGTCCCCCTCACTTCCCAGACACCACCTTCCTCTGTTCGGAGACACATGGAGACACATTTCCTTTACAGGAATCCGCAAACCAGTCAAATCCCTCACGGGTTCCTTATTCCCAGATTGATCTGTGGTTAACAGTGCGTTGTGGGAGAGTGGCACAAGGTGAAAAGATGTGGCCATTGACCTTGTCCCACTTGCGTTGTTGAACTTAGTCCTCCTTCGCTCGGGCTTTTTTTTTTGTGCTTGAATAGTCTGAAGCTTTGGAACGCTGTTGTATTGGCCTCCCAACGTAGGGAAACTCTCCAAATCATCTGGATGAATTTATTTTAAAAAAACAGTGTGTGGAAGGAGCAGAGGCAAGGTACCACTGTGATGTTAATCACACCATCAAATCTGGTAAACGCTTGCCCATTCCCCCTGCAGACTCCCAACTCATTACAGTTGGCGTTTGGTCATAGTTCAGTTTCAAAATCCAGTTGAGTAACTCTCCCATCATTCATACTGCTCTCTTAACCAATTACCATTATTCTGACCCAAATCTGCGGCATGGGGAGCAGTTGTATTTCACACTTATTCGGTGCTGCTGTATTTGTTACCGGCGCAGTGTTGCCAGGAATTTCACAGCCATACTTCCAGTTATTACATACTTCATAAACAGCTTTCTGGCTCTGCGAGGTGTTTCTGCAGGAGAAAATCTGCAGAAACCAGATTGCTTTTTTAGTCAAAACTGGTCCCCCCTCCGCCCCACCCCACCCCACACATACACACACACACACACACACACACACACACACACACACAAAACCATGCCTTCACAGCGACAAAAGACACTTTCATCAAATAGATGTTCATTTGGGTGGTCATGTGTAATCAGGTTCTGTCCATCACAGAAGTATTTATTATAATAGTAATACTAATAATAATGCTTTTGTTTGATGTTATACTCGATCACACCAGGAGGATGTCTCAAAGCGCTTCACGCAATTTATTGTAAAGTGTAGTGACTGTGTATGTTGCAGCAGCCAATTTGCAATCGCCGTTGTCCCACAATCAGCCATGAAGTGTGTGTTTTTTTTTATCCTGGGTATGTATTAGGCAGGATATGAAAATAATTTTGTTTTAAGTAGTGCCGTAGGAAAGTTTGCTGATCAACTGAACAGACAGAAGGGACTTGAAGGACAGAAGTGAGTTTGGCATCACATGGCGTTCTTGGCACGGTCAAACCGATCTAATAAATGATTCACTAATTACTCGTTCACGTAATAAAATACACTGTTCCCTGCTTGATTGAAACTCCACTCGCAATTCTTTAATTTGCCC
Organism: Hydrolagus colliei; assembly: GCA_035084275.1. Taxonomy (NCBI): domain Eukaryota; kingdom Metazoa; phylum Chordata; class Chondrichthyes; order Chimaeriformes; family Chimaeridae; genus Hydrolagus; species Hydrolagus colliei. Next base: position 1,087,184 of record CM068759.1, read on the forward strand.
ACGGAAAGAACAAAGCATTCATTGACGAACGCATAAAGGTACGTTTGTTCACACAATGGTTTGTAAGGATTTCACTATTTGAAAGAAATGATTGAGACCCAACGCGGGTACATAAAGAACATTACACATGTCTGCTTCACCGGAAGCTCGCAGACTGCCCACATTCTACTGCTTTTTCTTTCCTGTGCCATTTTCTCTTTTCTTAAGTACTAAAAATATTTATCCTGGACTTTAACATTCACTCCCTGTGACCAACAATTGTATAAATTATTCATTGCCTTCAGATGGAACACAATCCTGTATCTGTGTAGCCCCGAGGAACTCGAATGCATTACTGTACAGGCTCAGAAAAATGTGTTGATTTCTGAAGTGAAGGACTGGATTTTCGCTCGCTTGTCCTTACTTAACAACAAAATTACATTTGTATAGCGCCTTTCACGTCAGGAGGATGTCCCAAGGCACTGGACAGTCACTGCTTCAATTGACAGGGAAATACAAATAGACAGTCAATTCACTTTGCAATATATTCTGTGAAGCGTTTTGAGACATCGATAAGATGTGAATATCAAATGCAAGGATTATTATTATTGTGATAAATAGTGGAAAGGGGGGGGGTATTCTGTGGAGAGAATCAGAGAACCTGCATTCATAACCGCCTCACGCTTCGAAAATCTCCCAAGTGCTTTATATCGTGGTTTGCGAAAGCGTCTAGTGACCTTTTCTTTTGTAAGCAAACACGGCAGCATTATGTTGACATTATTAGTAAAGTCTCACAAACAGACACGAATAGGAATGTACTTGGATCATTGTTGGCCAGAATGCAGGACGGAGCCATGCTCTAATTTCTAAGTGTCGGAGCTGTGACTGACTCGGTTTAACCTATTAAAAACGAAGCGCAGGACGGCACTTCCTACGACACAACCTTCTGACCGAGAGGAGAGACAGTTGCGAACGGAGCCAAGCCGACTCAGAAAGCCTGAAAATCGATCTTTTGAGAGAAAAGCCTTTTTTTAAAAAAAAAATATTTCAATCCGTTGTGAGACTCTTGAGCGTTGGACCTGCATGTTTGGAATTGTAAAGTCGACATTTGGCAAGACTCCCGACACCCTCGAGTCCAGGTCTGACCGTCAGCTCTCATGTTAAGATTTGAGGTTTGGCAAAGTTGAAAGATAGTCACCAGGCAATTCAAACACCTAATGCTTGGCTGTGAGAGCCCACGCATTCTACCTCGTAACTTTATTGCTCTTTACGGCCAAGTTGCTGTGGGCTGGAGGATTCGATCACAAATCGACGATGGGAATCTTATCACAAACCATTATTTCGTTGTGTTAAATCAACTTCACTTCCCAGATTTTATGAACTTTTTTTCTAAAGAATTGGGTAGGATTACTGTATGTTTTGAAACGGCGCCTTATCATGTCATAGAAAATGCGGTGAATTTTTTTTCTGCTGTGTAGCTCCCTGCCTCTGTCGTTGGGGAATGATATTTTCCACATGACCGAAACAACACCGCTCCCCCCCCCCCCTCCCCCCCCACCCCCCCAACACAGAGAGGCCGCGGCAATGAGAGATTAGCTCTTCTCGACCCCTGCGCTGCTTGATTGTTGTTCCCTTAGCCTGATGTCATTAATTGAGGCCATGTGTGTCGAGCAATTAGCAAGTTCCCACATAACCCTGGGGCTCTGAGCATTTTACGCTGTTAGTTATACACAATACCATTAATGAATCTCTTCCTTTGCTACAGACACTGTTAAATTTTATTAACCCTAGAATTGGTGGCTACACTTGTCAGGTAGAACACAATTCCATTTTAAGAGCAGAGCAGTAGACCGCAGAAATTATGTAATTGACTTCTAAAGCTTAACCATTTAAAACTAAATGGTTTTGATTGTCCAATGAATCGAGTACAGGGAGAAGAATTTTCATATTATTGGCAGGTTGAAAGTGAGAAGTTTTTAATCTCAAAATGTTTTTCACCCTCCCCCAAACTCCTCACCAATACTAGATGTCATTTAGAAAAGAGGAGGTTTGATGCGGGTTCGATTCCCGGCCAGGGTGAAACCTTGGGCAAGTTTCTTTACTCCACACGCCTGATAATAATCCCTCAAGAAAAAAAACCAATAATAAATTGGTCACTTCAGTCCATCACTGTTTGTGGGGAACGCTGCTGCTGTGCGCATTTGGCTGCCGAGTTTCACCCACAAATATACAGTCAACTCACTTGACAGTACATTCTGTGAAGCGCTTTGAGACGTTGATAAGATGTGAAAAGCCGCTATATATCAAATGCAAGGATTATTATTATTATAAAAGTTTTTTTATAAAAGGATTATTATATTATTATCATTATTTTTGAGGTGAGGTGAGGGTAAGGTGGTGTTATCAAAGGCTCGCATAGAGGCCTCAAATGTCAATAAATGTTTCTTTCATAGAATTATACAGCCATTTGGCGCATTGTGCATGAGTCAACTCTTTGAAAAGAGCTGTGCAAATCCATCCCACTCCTCCGCGTCTCTCTCTGTCCCCGTAACCTTTGTTCTAAGTGGCGTCTTCAGATATTTCACGTGAACCTGCCGATTCTCACATTCTGACCCAAACTATAAATCGATCGCGTGTCGCTCCAAAGTTTGCCTACATTTCGCGAGAAGCGCGATTCGATTTGGATGATTCAGGCGACCGTTGTTTCAGGTTCATTTAAGCCACGAAACAAAAACCGTTTCCATTTTTTCCTTCCCTCTGGTGCAGCTCTTTTTTGGGGGGGGAAGGTCACTTTCGTTGATTTAGTGTCGTCTGCTGGTTTTAAAGAGGAGGTGATTTAAGGGCAAACCTGGGAAGGTTGTAACTCATGATTTTAATAAGCTTGCTGCGCGGAATTGGTAAACTACAGCAGCTGCCAACAGTAAATAAACCCTGCAGCTAACTTCTTTTTAAAATTTTCTCTCAACCCAATTCATCTGTCTACTTTGTAACCGTGGTTAATTGCTCTTCTTAAGATCTCCGGGTTTCCCGATAAGTGATCCAACCCCAAAGCAACAAGTACCGAAAAATTAGAACAAGACGCGGAAACGTTGGAAGTTGACAATGTGGTTATCCCTCAATTATCAGTCGTATCCGTCGGGACCATACATTTAATATGACTTGTGAGGGTCATGAGGAATGTCAAACTGGCAGAGAATATAAATTCATGAACGGGGAGGTTTGGGGCAGTTGTACGACTTAGGCGATTATATGAGTTCTGTTAGATCAGACTTGTGCAGATTTTATTGCAATGGCCTTACCTACCTACCACCCCCCACCCCCAGCCCGCCCGTCCCCTTTCCCCCCCCCACCACTCACAGATCAGATCAGAGGGACACTGTGAGCTGGAACATATATGTCACCTTATTTGGCAAAAAAAATTTAACTGCTCTCGACAAGAGCTGCAGATCATTGCCTGTGCCTGGCAATCTGTTTCCCATCTTGCGGAAATGTTCCTGAAGATACTCAGCATGGCTTGCTTGGTGGGGGGGGGGTCAGCTGTTCTTCACCACTTATGATACACACACACACACACACACAGATAGATACTGCATCCAAGTGCTAAATAGGCAACAAATTCACAGCATGATGCAGATGGCTTCATATCCTGCCGTAGGGCCATAGGTCACCAATGGAACCACTTTCTGATCATCTTCAGATTGGATGCGAAACCCCAAGCCTTGTTGCAGCAGAAAAACACAGCAGAAGTGAAGGACGCTCAGTGTTCTGTCACACTGAAGCATTTACAAATGATTATTTTTTTCATTGACTACTTACCATGTGAGTTCGCTCTGATTCTCAGCTTCCAGCGGTTCGCTCTCCAGTTAAACTTTTCCTTGTGCGCAGATAGGAATTTGTGGAATACATTCCATGACTCCCGGCTACTTTTAAGACAGCTAAGACAGTTTTTGTCAAGACCGATTTCAGTTTTTGTCTTCGTGCTGCTTTGACCTCTGCTCTCCCCCCCAACCACCCCCACTACCCCCCCTCCCCCCACCCCACTCCAGTCCTCCATTCTTGCCAATTGTAGAGTTAATAAATTAGCAAGCAAAGAGCAGACATTCTTTCGGGATTGAGCAAATCAGCTGCGAAAACAGAAATCGCTTAAAATAGGGTTGCACATGGGAGAGAGAGAGAGAGAGAGAGAGATAATGAAGATGACCTCTTAGCTTTTACATACAGTATACAGTACAGTATTAGAAAAAAAAGGTTTCTGGTCAATTAGGAAGCCATGTAACTTTAAATGGCTTCAAATAATATTTGCACTCAGTGGGATAAATTGGAGGAAATTATCAAGTGGATTAATAAAATATATTCATAAACTTGAGAGATACGAGGGCTGGCACCTGAATGGGGCCTCCAACCAAAAGAGTGGGTAATTTGCGCTGAGCAGAGGTCAGAGATTGGGATGGAGCCAAACTCCTTTGGCCTTGACAAACCAGGCATGACATCACCTTCCTCCTGCTGTTCTGCGCTTGTTATTTTTCTCTGGCTCTAATCTCCACTTTATCTCTTCCCTGGTCTCCGCTCTGTCTGTGACCCAAGCTGCATTTTTCTTTTCGGCCTCATTCTTTCGCCTGAGCTCATTTAGGCTGCAGTTGCAATTTCTGTTTCAAATGAACCTCCCCTGATGGTGAATAGTTTTTTTTTTCCCTTCCCCCTTTCTCGTTCAGCAGCTAAATCCTATTCTTCGGAATTTCCTCCCAAGTATCTGGTGCCCTCTCTATCCATCTCTGAACTAGACACTGAGAGATATTCCTTTCACTTTTGAAATATTTTCAAGTGATGTTTAACATCCTCCTGAAGAAGTAATAGTAATAATAATCCTTGCATTTGATGTAGCGCTTTTCACGTCTTCTAGATGTCCCACAAAGCGCTTCACATACTGTAAAGTGAATTGACTGTATAGTTTGTGGGCGAAATGCGGCAGGCAATTGCCCACGGCAGTGTCCAACAAACATTCGTGGATTGAAATGACCCATTTTTTTTTGAGGGATTATTATCAGGCAAAGTTTTGCCCTAAACTGCCTGGATTTGAACACAGGTCTCACACTTGTAAGGCGAGTGCTCTAACCACTTAGCTACAGGAGCTCTGTGTTATGGAGATGGGAGCTCTACAGGATCCTGCAAAGCACCTCTCCATACGTAACTCAGGCAGTACTCTTAAAGTGGTCAGAGAGAATTCGTCAGGTTGAATAACAATATCTCTAATCAAGCAGCAAAGCGAATCAACAGGAATGCAGTGAATTGATAGGAAAACCACTCTTAAAGCTTAGAACCACACAGAGAAAGGGTGACTTGCTACAAACGGCCCTTGTTTTTTTTCCGTTCCCATGCGTGGGGAACTTTGCTGGCATAAACCTGTTCCTCATCCCAACATCAGGAATGTCTGTAATGCAGAAACGGTTTTGTTTTAGATACGAACATCTGGTTCACTGTGTCCAATGTTCTGGGTGCTTGAGATTTAGAAGAAAAACAGCTTGTTCGAAATTTGAGGCAGCTTATTCCCCCAGAAAAAGTTGCTCTTTCTTAACCTTTGGCAGCTGGTTAGCTAAGATCCTTTGAAATTACGTGGAGATTATTAGACTTGTTGCAGTGACTTATTATTTGGGTTTACTTCACCTTGTGATACTCAGTAAGTTTCAAATCCTTTTAAAGTATCACCAATCCTATCGTCAACTGTTTTGTTTTAAACATTGTTTGGAAAATACTTGTGAATAATTAACTTGCGTGGAATAATAATACTCGAATTAACTGCAGCGCCTCATCATATTCTCGAAATGTCTCAGAACTCCACAGGTTTATTGTACAGTGTAGTGACTGCGCATTTTGTTCACGAATAAGGCAGTCAGTTTGCTCCCTGCAATGCCCTCCCACAATCAGCCATGAAGTGAATGAGGAATTTTTACCGAGAGGATTGATTGTTGGCCAGGACAGTAGGAGAAATGATAAGCGTCTTTCGCCTCGAAGGGGAGCCTCGCTAATGGGTTGTCATTTCACCCACTAAATGAATTGAGTGCTCCAAACACTCGTTCTCAATAATTCATCAACAAAAAATTACCATTAACTGGATCCTACGGCTGTAACACAAGCTGTAGGAAGGCAAAAGGTGTTTAAGAATTTTTTTTTTTTTGCATGGTATTTTTTTTCCTGTGACAGTGGTGGGAGATCACCACACTCACAACAATGCCAAGAGAAACAGCTTTGGTTTTTCCCCCCCGTTTGGTTAACCCACTCGCTTGGTAACAAGACTGTGTGCGATCTAGGATACCAAATGGGATGGGGGGTGGGGTGGGGGGGAGGTGGGGGAGAAAATGGGGGAGTTTTTTTAAAAAACAGCCTCAGAACAATACTCTCCGTTGCAAAGCGCAAAGTATTTCGACATTAGCACACTACGGAAAATGTGCACATTTTTCTGTCAATTCCATGTTTCCATTTATTTAAGTGAGTCCAGCTGTTGCTGAACATTCCAATCCCCCTTCCCAGTGTTGGCAAAAAAAGGTTCTTTTATTTTTATATATATATATCTATACATCTTTTTTTAAATCCCCCCCAAAAATCCAAAAGGCTTTGGATATGAGCTCATCTCGTGATGAAACTTGTGTATTGTGAGAATTTTTTTTTAAAAAAAATCCCTGTTAATCATAAGAATTATGATCCCAGTCGGGTAGCGGGAGCCCGTGTGAAATAGAATCAGCGAAAACACCACAAAATCTCTGCGTTCCATTCCTCTGATAAATTCCATCAACCACAAGTGGCACCATTACATCTGGCTTCTGACAGACAAACCTGTCCAATGGAATCTTTTAAGTGGCTGTGGTGTGGGGAAGGGGGGGGGGGGGGGGAAACACACGGACGGGACGAGACGGGACGGGACGTGGGGGGGGGCGGGAATAGCGAGAGAACGGAGTGGGGGCCAGTGATGAGTAATTCGAAGGTGGGAGTGGGGAGGGGAGGGGAGAGGAGAAAAAAAACTACGAGTTCTTCCAAAAATGCGGTTTGTTTTAGCGTCGCTCGCTCCTTCTCTTTGTAAAACAATCCAGGCAAAAGGAGAAGCTGTTTACATTCTGTTCTGCAAACAGCTGTGGCTGGAAAGGTCTCTCAAGCCTAAAGTTCTGAACACCGTACAGTAAGACTCACCATTGAAGTGATCGGCTGCCCTTGTACTCCAGTAATGTAGGTGATCCTAACCTGATGTAACCTCTCGATCCAACACAAACCGCGAGAGCACAGAGTACACCTGTTAAGTGACTGGTCCACGACATCGCATCCTTTTAATTATATTGCGGACCTCCTGTAGCTCAGTGGTTAGAGCACCCGTCTTACAAGTGTGAGAGACCTGTGTTCGGATCCAGACAGGTCAGGGTGAGGTGCTTTAATAATAATAAGAAGAAGAATACTAATCCTTGCATTCGATATAGCACTTTTCACGTCTTCTAGACTTCTCAAAGAGCTTCACAGAATGTACTGTCGAGTGAATTGTCTTGACTGTATGCTTTGTGGGCGAAAAGTGGCAGCCAATTGCGCACAGCAGCGTCCCCACAAACAATCGTGGATTAAGTGAGAAAATTATTAAGGTTTTTTTTTCAAAGGGATTATTATTACCCCCTGGAAAAGTGATCCCAACAATCGACTGACAATCGATTTCGCCCACAAATATACTTTCAATTCACTTTACACTATGTTCTGTGAAGCGCTTTGAGACATCTAGAAGAAAACTCAAGTGAAAACACAAGGATTATATTATTATAACCGGGTTCCTACTTAAATACTGCTAGGTTAACGGAGGTGGGGGGGGGGAGGGGAGGCGTAAGGAAACTTTTAACATCTAACATGTAAAAGCAACTGTAAAGTTTATTTCCTCATCAGTACCTGATAGTAATTGCTGCAGTACACTGAATAATGTTTATGTCTGCTGAACTACCCCCACCTCTCTCTCCCCCCACCCCTCCCCACCTCACCTCACCCCACTTAAAGTGCTTTCCGAGAGAGATAAACAATAGACTGGTATTATAGAGGCCGGCATTGAGGCTGATGACAGAATCTGAATGCTCCGATTTGGTAGATAAGACGAGGAAGACTTTTGGTTGCATACGAACACAATGCAACATCCATCAAATCTGGGGCTTTTAGGAGCTTGCTTCCCTTTCGATTTAATCGGTTGCCTTTGGCAGATCTTTCAGCGAGGATTAAGATGACATAGTGGAAAATGGGACATTTCCTATGCACTTTACAAGCAAACAACATGCCTGCCAGAGCGGATTAAACCACAGTTCTGTATGTTCATGCAAATATACTTACGCCATGTGATGTCAGGCTGCTTCAAGCATCGTTAGCAATCTTATTTGAAAAAACAAAAGCTTCGCGCATGTCTGAGAGAAACAAGCGCAGGCAATGAGAGTCCTTTCCTTCCTTCAGAGATATTGCTCAGAGTATGGGGAGATTTTATTTTAGGGAGATCTATTTTTCCACCAAAGCTGGAAGCTTACTGGAACTAAACGAACCTCATTTCCCTCTCACATTGAGAGCAATGTTTATTGCTGCAATGACCTGTTTCTGCTACTCAGGTTGTTTTTTTAATGCCTCGATATTAGTTCCTTGTTTAAAGAGAAGTATTGATGGCCAGCCTTTGGGTCTCACTCAGGCCAATGCGTAAAGGAATATAAATATGCGTAAGGAACTGTCCTCCCAGTGTGTGATAGGCGCCCACCCATCTGTTGTTTGTGGATATATATTAAAATACCGCTTCTGCTTTTTTGTTGTTCTTTATCGAAAACGTATATCAAGTTCTCTGAAACTAAACGTTTCAGATAACGGGATGCCTGGCTGGCTGTGTTTGTCCCATCAAATATCATGTATTACTGTATTTATTATTAAACCTTTGTGAAGCACGTCTATTTGATTTAAGATATTTGCAATAATAGAACCAACAATAAAAAGGGGACTGATGCAGCTTATGGCTGCTGCAGCAACACTTAAAGGCCAAGCCTATTATTAAACTACACTGTGAACCATTCTCATATTCCCTATTAGCTCAGAGGCACTGAGCATTTAACTGTGGTTTTGCTTTGCCCTGCTAGTTATCAAGTTGCTTCAGAAATCCAGGCAGCATTATTTATCCCCGTCTCACATTACTGTTCCAGCATTTTTGACCAGTGAAAGTTTAAGATTGTCATGGGAGTTTCAGCAAGATAAGAATGGGGTCGTTTTAATAAGTTGATGGTCAGCTGGTTGTGAATATTTTCTTTCACGCATATGGATTCTAGATAAATACACATACTTTCCATTTTTCCTCTTTAATTCCTGCGGCAAATTTGGTTTATAGTTTGATTGTGTTCCAATCTATTTTTTTTAGAATAAAATTCAAACATTGCTTTGGTATCCATGACTGCACTCCATGTCTGGTGTAACGTACATTATTCTACTTTCCTCTGACTCACATCATCGCTCAGCAACCAGTGAGTAATGGGATTTGTCCTTCTAAGTGGAAAGAGAGTACATACAGTGTTTACCGTAAAACCTCAAACTCCAGTTCCCACTCGATGGTTCAGTTGATACAACCAGAGTCTCAAGTGAAGGTGAAGGATACAAACTGGGATGGTGTACAGTGAGTTAGCTGGACCTTATCTGAAACAGTAACTGTCCAGCACCTTGGGATGTCCTCCTGACGTGAAAGGCACTATACAAGTGTAATTTTGTTGTTGTTGCAATAGGAGCAGTATAATTAAGCTGAGCTACTATTGGAAATATGAGATGGGGATTTCACTCCTGACCAACTCTCCAGTTCCCTCTGGTAGAAACGCAGATGTTCTCTTCAACATCCAGAGGTGCAGCAGAGTAGATAGTGGGAGACTGTTTCCCAGTCTCCTGCTATCTACTCTATATCTACTCTACTCTATTTATGGAATTCTCTACCCCAAGGGGCTGTAGATGCTCAGTCCTTCAACATATTCAAGACTGAGATTGATAGATTTCTTGTGGATTAAGGGATATGGGAATAAGGGGTGGGGCAGGTGGAGTTAGAATAGAAGATCAGCCATGATCTTATTGAATGGCGGGGCAGGCTCGAGGGGCTGAATGGCCTACTCTTGCTCCTACTTCTTATGTTCTTCCATCCTCTTCACACTCTCATTTTATGGTCTTCGGAAAAGATGTCTTCATTCTTGTCCCTGCCCCTCATTGGGGTTTGTTTGAGAAGGGGATTGAAAGCAGAGAGAACTATACAGAATAATAAAAGAATGAATCTCTGTGCAAAGTCCGATTCATGTTCTTGTCTGTTATTCTTATTTGTCAACGTTTTTTTCCTTTTCTTGTAGGGATCTACGATTCAATCGCATTAAGGAAATTCGACCAGGAGCCTTTAAGAGACTAAGGAACCTGAACACACTGTGAGTATTATTTTCCAGGCAAGATTTTTTGTTTTTCTCTCCCTCCCTCCCACCCTGTCTCTCTGTAGTCTTACATTGAGAGTCTCCCAACATAGGGGGTGTGATAGGAACCCGCGTTGATTATGGCAAGTACTCTGTGTTCTTGGGGAAAGTTCCAATGCAAGCTGAATGTAAATTCGCGGTGTGACATTGTATGTTATATTGGGGTTTGAACTTTGACTCTTGGTGGGGGTGTTTGGTGATTAGCAACAGTTGTGCGCAAATGGCACAAGGGCTGGCTCCTTGCAGAAACATTGTTGGATCATAAATTCTATTGGTTTCAAACCAATGGCTTTGGTCAGCAACGAACTTGCAGAAAACTGGCGACTTATCTTGCCTGCTTGAGAGGGTCATTTCTGTCTCTACGGTGATGATGATTTGTTGACAGAATGGGGGTTTGGAAATGTATTTTTTAAAAATTCAATCAGTTATTGAGTCTGATCAGCAACAAACTGTATCATGTAAAAGAGTGGGAGGTGGGAGGAAGTGTAGGGATTCTGCTCTGTTGGTTGAATTTATAGGTGCTACAGAAAGAGTATTTCGTGGCCCAGAGAGTTTCTGCTCCACAGATATGCCCTCGTTAACATTTTACTCTGAATTACTGTCATTGTAACCGACCCGTCGCAAACCTCTCAGTCAAACAAAGGTCTCTGGAACATTCAAAAGCGTTTTTTCCCTTTTTGTTTTTTGGCTTTCGAAACAAAAGCTGCCACGTCAGATACTTATGTCTCCAGTGAACTGGATGACTTGCCAACAAACCATCGAAAAAGAGCAAATGAATTGGAGGGCCCTGGTACCCGACTGGCAAAGAAACGTGCGACGGTGTGGGCCTCTCACTATTTTGCAGCCAAAAAAAAATGGGAGCAACTTGTAAAGACAATGGTATTGAAGGGGGTTTGTGAACTTGGCACGGGACTTGGGTGCCAGTATTTATTACCGCTGGTTGTCCTGAGAAGATAGTAGTGGGACCACAAGCTGTAAACCACAAACAGCTGTTGTGGTAATGGTTCTCCCGCCCGTGCAATGGGGGTCAGGGAGTTCCAAGGTTTTAACTGCAACCACGATAATAATATAAGAATAATACAGTAATAATAAACCTTGTATTTGATATAGCGGCTTTTCACGTCTTCTAGAGGTCTCAAAGCGCTTCGCAGAATATACTGTAAACTGAATTGACTGTATATTAATGGGCGAAATGCGGCATTCAGTTGCGCACAGCAGCGTCCCCCACAAACAGTCGTGGATTGAAAATGACCAATTTTATTATTGTGTTTTTTTTTTGGAGGGAATATTATTAGGCGCGTGTGTGTGTGTGTGTGGAGTAAGGAAACTTGCCCAAGGTTTCGCCCTGACCTGACCTGCCTGGATTCGAAACACAGGTCTCATGCTTGTAAGGCGAGCGCTCTAACCCACTGAGCTACAGGAGCTCCTACTCGAATTGTTCTGGAGGGGTGAGAAGTTGTAAACATTTTACTTTCAATGATAATTTTTTTGTATTCCTGCACTGGCCAGGAACACTCTTGCTTCACTGTTAGTAATCGGCCGAGAGTTTGGAATGTAGGGGGAAATGGCCTTAACGTGAAACGCAATTAATAAAGTCAACCCTGTCAGACAGGTTACAACCTATTGGTTGAAATGGTACACTTAGTGGAAGAATTCAGCTAGCGAGTTGCTAAATAGCGACTTAGAGACAGCCAAGGAACGATATTTCCTTCTTTCCTCTGCTCACATTTTCTTTTCATGACTGGAGTTCCTGTAGGAAGGGAGTGGCTGCGAGTAAATCTGTGTGAAAATGCCACAAACCCATGTTAACCATACACTCAATTCAATTGAAGAATTGAAGCCTTTGGAAGCCTAGAAATACACTGGACTGGGCGGAATCAAAATACATCCTTCAAAGAGACGTTTCGATGGACACTTTCAACGCATGTTTACATCCTCATTACTGAGGGACTTTGCAAGTGATGGTCTGTTCATTTGAATGTACATTCGGGCTGAACACTGATGGAGGCAAAATAAATCTAATGTTCTTTAACTGATGTTCTTTGATCCATACGGTGCCTTCTTTCACCGGAAGTTTAAATACTTCCTTTATGCAATCTGTAATTTTCATAGTTATTTTACAGTGAACTTTTGGGAGGTTGAGCAAAAGAGTGTGTGTGCTTTGTAACTCCGGTGAAAAGTGTTACCATTGTGGGTTTCCTCTAGAGTAACTGGCACACAAGACTACATTCTATAAGGTCCGATTCAGTCTATATGCTATACATAGACTAGAGTGCAATGGGCGGAGGAGGGTTGGTGGAAGTTGAGAAATGCATTGGTCTAAAGATTCACTGTTAAATTTTACCATAAAAGTTGTCCTTTTTTTTTTATCATCCATTCCTGACATGAGATTCCGGTTGACTAACCTTCTCTTTCGTTCAGCTATTCTTTTTTTTTATATAAAAAAAAAGATTTTAAAAAAAAGAAATAATCACGAAGCATGATGTAACCTCACTCTATTCATTGCACGCAAATTAGAAAACATCAGGACTATTTTTCCCCCGTTGTGAAAACGATCAAATTTCACATCGTGCGCACATAATGGGAAAATCCATTAATCTCATTACTGTACTTAGGTCCGGTGCCAAATTCAGTAATCATCCCAACGGGGGGAAGTAATTTAAATGTGTATATTTGAACATTTCGGATTAAATTTACCATTTCGAGGATTAAAGGGTAAAATTTCTTTAAATTTTGCTAAAGACATTCCCAAATTTCTGTGACCCAATTGAATGGTCCTTGAACTAAACATTATTCAGTAACAGTACAATGTGCATTGTGTGTGTGTGTGTGTGTGTGTGTTTGTGTGCGTGTGTATATGTGTGTGCTTTGCAGTCTCAAAGCTCAACTCGGTAAAGACTTTGGCTTCCCAGCAATCTGGAAACCCTCTGGAGCTGTCACATTTGAGGCAGTAAATTCAGACATGAATAGTGCAGTTGTCTTGCTAATCCGCCTCTTTTTTGAAGGTGCCAATTGCTAAAATAATATGCTGTGCCTATTGCTATGCTCTTAATCACTTTGAACTCACTGATGAAAATCTTTGTTAGATGAGTATAAAATGTAGAATATAAGTTTTTTTTAAGGAACTATTGCGTTTTTGCTCTCTTTGCCCTCCCTAAAGTGTTTTGCCCTCCCTTAACAGGATTAATCTTTTAAACTCTGGCTGTAAAATGGCGTGTTTGCAGAAAGTAATCTGTTCTAATTCTCTAAATCTGCTGACTTTAATCTAAATTTTTCTTTGCCAATATCGCACTTTTCTGCATCAAGTTCATCTTGCGGAATATTCATTAAATCGAAACAATCTATGATCAAGAGAGAAAGCTGCTGGTCCTAAGGATTTCCATGTTGTATCCCTTAGCACTTTTGTATTGCTGCTGGCTGGGAATATTTTAGCATAAAACCAGTCAATAAAATAAGATCTGCATTTGGCTTGGAGCAAGCAATAGGCTTACCAAGTACTGTTTGTGATTAATACTATTTGGGATTAAGCCTGAGTGGATATTCCAAGGAAGGTGATGAGTTTCTGCATGTGTTAGACGCTCAAATGACAATAATTATTATTATTATAGTGCTTAAAACAGTTCAGCATTCGAGATTATTCTGTTCCTTTTTACAAACTGCTACTAACCTCTATAAGACTTTGGTGAGGCCTCAGCTGGAATACTGTGTTCAATTCTGGTCACCACACTACAGAAAGGATGTGAAGACATTGGAAAGGGTACAAAGAAGATTTACTAGGATGGTGCCAGGATTGAAGGACTTCAGCTATGAGGAGAGGCTAGATAGGCTAGGGTTATTCTCTCTGGAGCAGAGAAGATTGAGGGGAGACCTAATAGAGGTTTATAAGATCATGAGGGGTTTCGACAGGGCAAATAGAGAAAAACTATTTCCACTCGTGGGCGAATCTGTGACTCGTGGTCACAGATTTAAAATAGTTTCAAGGCGAAGTAGAGGGGAGTTGAGGAGAATTTTTTTCACTCAGCGAGTTGTTCGAATCTGGAATGCATTGCCTGAAAAGGTGGTGGAGGCTGATTCGATAACAACTTTTAAAAGGGAATTAGATCTTTATTTAGGGAGAACATGTCTATTAGGCTATGGGGAGCGGGCAGGGCAGTGGGATTGAATCGCTCTTTTCAAAGAGCCGGCACAGACTAGATGGGCCGAATGGCCTCCTTTTGTGCCGTAAAATTCTATGAATCTATGAATCTAAATCTTTCAGTTACGGCGGGAAATCTGGTTGTGTGCTCACACGAACCCTCACTACCTTAATGGATGGAGAGGAATAAACTATTTTCAGAAGCTACAAATCTACTGTATATGACACATGATATTTGTGAAAGTCTTATTGGGCTGCAGTAAACCAGCCGTAAGTAAACTGAACATAGAATAGTCCTGAACATGTTTGTGGGCAAGTTTGGACCCACGTTTGCTGAGGCAATAGGTTGGGCAAAACTTATTACTCACCATAAAATCCAATTCCATTTGTAGACCCAACAAACTTGAGCACCATTGTGCTAACAGTAAACAAAGGAATAACCAAATAGGTATATTTACTGTGTGACTCCCTTTCTCCCCTAAATGGAGAGGACTTTTTAACAGAAGAATATATAAAATAAAAAAAACTGACTTACGCAACTCAAATTTCAGTGATTACTTCACTAAAGCAAACCTAGCAAATGTCATCCACAATTTTTGCATGGCAGACTATAAACTGTCTTTATCTTTTTTCCTTTCCATTCGCTCACCATCCTCTCCTCTCCTCTCCTGCCACCCATACATGCATATTTTAGATTTTTCACACGACCTTTACAATGCATTGGCCTTCTACTTAAGAGGCTCTAAGGTAATTCTTCCAGGATATTTTATGTCTCTGCCTTTTTCTGTTTGGATTCCAATACAACTGTCAGCCAGTTCAGATTTTGTCACTTACACATCTCCTCCTCACTCTCCTGAGTTAGAATTCCTACCTGATGAAGTATTTATTTGGACACGCACACAGAAAAAATAGCTGTTGGATTTCTTTTTTTTATTGAACGTACTATTTTTGGGTGATCGAAACACAACCCCCTTTGAAGTTCGATAGAAATATATGAAAGATCAGATGCCATTCTTTTCTTCAGTCTTCACAGTTGAAGCGTGCGGACAGTATAAAGCATGTGTTCGGAGACAAAGTCCAGATGCTGGACTGGAGCCTACAATATGCATGCAATTATACATTACGAAAAGGTCAAGGAATTAGGGGCTGATTGATTAATTCATCAGTAACCAGCTTTCAGTGGGTCTGATTGTCTGCTGGTTAGTCATTTTATCAACCTTTTAGTGGTGTGAGGTTATATCTCTGTACAGGCAGTGATCTCCTGCAGTTCCACAGCCATCTGGTACCTTAGACAAGTCACAATTTCGCCCACAAGTATATAGTCAATTCACTTTACAGGATATTCTGCGAAGCGCTTTGAGACACAGTCTCGAAGAGGTGAAAAGCGCTATATCAAATGCAAGGATTGTTATTACTGTATATTTAACAATTCTCCTAGCAAGCTTGGGTTGTGCTATTTCACCCTGGAAGACATCAAACCCATGCTTAGTACAGTCCTCGCTTTACATTTTTCTGCATTCACTTTCCTGCGTAACAAGTGAAAACTTGACTTTGTAGTACTGTACATCAGAACGCTTGGTAATGCATTCGTACAGCCCTTTGTTATGTGGTGACTTGTTAACATTCTCCTGGATCGTGTTTATTTATCATTCTTGAAATTTATTTTCGGGTGTCTTTTCTTTTGTGTTCATTGGTTATTTTCATTTCAGTTTCCTGCCGTAAGAATATAAAACTGCCACAATCTTTTATGTGCGAGATCCCTACAGCAATCTGCTGCTCTTGGGGGGGAAATGCTGTGTGTTTTTGTTTCTTTCTTTGGACCAAATGTGACATTAATGCCTCCCTGGACTGTTTAGACATTCGGTTTATTTGGCTGTACCATGGCTTAGTTCTGGGCTCTAAAGAGCTTAAACTAAATCAAATAACATGCAGCTTTCAACCCCCTCCCCACCAAACGTTTGCCAGAACATTTCAGGAAATCTCTTGAGGGCCTCTTAATGGCGCACAGCGATTGTGATTAAATACACACCTGGCGTGCCATTCCAACCACTCCGCGCAAGTTTAACAATCAACAAACGCTGATTGAAATTGGTTTTTAAGGAGCAGCTTTTCCAAACGCTTCCACATAAACAAAGTAGTCCACAAGAAGATCAAGCATAAAAATCTGTAAGAACATTAAGAATTTGCTGAGAGAAATAAGACCAAGGTCCATCTAGTTCCCCTTCCAACATTCTGGCAGTCGCTTGACGTGTTGTGACCCAAACTATCCACTGCACTGTATCCCCAGATATTATTTTCTAGCGGGTATTTACCTACAGTGGAGTCTTGTAGCTCAGGAGTTAGAGCACTCGCCTTGCAAGCAAGAGACCTAGGTTCAATTCCTGGCAGGGTGAAACCTTGGGCAAGTTTCCTTACTCCACGTGCCTGATGATAATCCCTCAAGGGTAAAAAAGCAATAATAAATTGGTCACTTCAATCCAGGACTGTTTGTGGGGGGGATGCTGCTGTGCGCAATTGGCTGCCACGTTTCGCCCCCACAAATATAACAGTCGATTCACTTTACAGTTTCTGTGAAGCGCTTTGAGACATCTAGAAGACGCAAAAAGCGCTACATCAAACGCAAGGGTTATTAGGGTTGTTATTGCTTATCTAATTTGTTCTTGAAACAAGCTTAGTATTCTTCAAGCATTCCAATATACTATAGAGTAAAATTGTGTTGTTAGTATCAGGATGGCCTTTGGTATGCACCGGAATGAGAGTCTACAGTTATGGAGTTACAGTGAAAAATCCTTCTACTTCGCTCACTTCCATTTGTTTAACAGCGGGCAATCCCAGCTAACCAGAGGTGCGGGGAATGACTCTGCATGTAGCCTGACAGTTTTCAGGGCTGAACTTCCAAGTTTTTTTTTCAAAAAAACCCCCTCTAAAATAATAAAATCTGAAGCCGGAGAGGTATTTGTTTCTGTAGTTCTGCTTGAGTTCTGCTCTGATAAGAAAAGAGAGCTGCTATAATTTACTTTTTCAATTAGCGTCCGACTGTGCAAAAACGCTTTGATTTGCGAGCGTGAATATTTAGTATCGGTTTGAAAGTCGGGGCAGTGTGTATAATTGAGAGTGATTATGACAGTTAATGTGCCCCATGAACTGTCACACATTCAGCCCGATGGCTCCAGAATTCCCTTTTCCATGAGTTGCACAGAACAGTCACGTAGGTTTGAATCAACCGATCTCCCAACTTGTCACTGAAGCAAAAAGCACTGATTTGAGAGAAAATCCTGAATGACTTTTATGTTTTTAACGCTTTCTTATTCATCTTTAGTCCCCGGCCAGTTTATAAGTCAAGGGAGCATTTGTCTTTGAGGGGCATTTTGAAATGTCGATCACTTGCCTTTGGTTATTCATTCTGAAAATCTCCTTTGTTGATGAGGATATATAATAATAATAATAATCCCTGATGATAAACTTTGTTGATGACGACTTGAAGGGCGAAACGCGGCAGCCAATTGCGCACAGCAGTGTCCCAAAAACAGTCGTGGATTGAAATGACCAATTTTATTATTGGGTTTTTTTTTAGAGGGATTATTATTAAGCGTAGAGAGCTTCCAATGTTTAATGGAGTACTGTAGCGCAAAGGTTAGAGCACTCGCCTAACAAGAGTGAGACCTGTGTTCGAATCCAGGCAGGTCAGGGCGAAACCTTGGGCAAATTTCCTTACTCCACACACACACACACACACACACACACACACACACACACACACACAGACACAGACACAGACACAGACAGACACAGACACAGACACAGACACACACACACACACACACACACACACACACACACACACACACACACACACACACACACACACGCGCGCGCACGCCTAATAATAATCCCTCCCAAAAAAAACAAAATAATAAAATTGGTAATTTTAATCCAAGACTGTTTGTGGGGGGGACACTGCTGTGTGCAATTGGCTGCCGCGTTTCGCCCACAATTACCCACAGTCAGTTCACTTTACAGTGTATTCTGTGAAGTGCTTTGAGATGCCTAGAGGATGTGAAAAGCACGATATCAAATGCAAGGATTATTATTATTATTTTTATTACTCATCTGCAACAGCAAATTAAAGAGGAATTCAATGCTCTATTCTCTGCATTAGAGGATTTATTTACTTTGAGGTATTGACTTTAACAGTAACTTTTCAGACCCACATTTTTTCGTTCACCATGCGTGTGTTTTTTTTTTAAAAAAGCATATTGTCTAATAATCCCCAAACAGTTGTAATTCTGTCCTTCTGCGTGCAAAAGTACACTCTGTCTCTGCCAAAATATGTGATTGTGGAAAACAAACCTCGGTCATCCCACTGTATAGTCTCTCTGGGTGGCAGCAAGTGTAATTTTGAAATAGGATGTTTTTTTTCTCTGCCAAGGTTGATGTGCTCTGTGGGTGTGTGTACGTTGCCATATTTGTTAGGCTTCCCTCATTGTTTGTTGGCTGGTAGATTCCTTGTCGTGGAAGAAGAAAAAATGAGATTTAATTCCCCCAAATGCATAGGATCTGCTCTGTAAAGCACATGACTGTTTGGCCCTTTCCTTCGGATTCTGTAGCTCGGTGGTTGGTCGCCTTATAAAAATGTGAGACCTGTGTTCGAATCCAGGCAGATCAGGGCGAAACCTTGGGCAACTTTCCTTGCTCCACATGCCACGTAATAATAATCCCTCCAAGAAAAATTGGTCATTTCAATCCACGATTGTTTGTGGGGATGCTGCTGTGCGCAATTGGCTGCCGCGTTCAGCCCACAAATATACAGCCAATTCATAATTCACCCTTGTTTGGGTATTAAATCTCCCAGAAGAAAACTCTATTCAGAATTAAAGAAGAAAATCTGGGTTGAAACTGATCACAGTACAATACTCCTTCTCTGTCTGAGGTCACAGCAACACACGCTTGAGAAACGGAGTAAGAAACTTCACTTTTCCAGACCATTACATTGTGGTTAAATATTTTTTTTAATGATATTTCTCTGCTTGTTTAGGTCAATGATGTCCGTCATGTTTCTCTGTGTTTGAACTGTGAATATCTGATGCAGAGTCAATTCGCTTTACAATATATTCTGCGAAGTGCTTTGAAACATCCAGAAGACGTGATAAGGCGCTATATGAAATGCAATATTATCATGATTATTATTAATCGGGCATTTCATTTCTGCTGTTGTACAGGCTCCTGAACAATAACCAGATTAAAAGGATTCCTCGGCGGGTGTTTGAAGATCTACAAAACCTGAAATATCTGTGAGTTTGCAACTCGGATTGATAGCGGATCGAGACAGCGATTCTCACGTTGTCCGCTGTCGGATACAACAACAAAATTACACTTGTATATACAGTGCCTTTCACATCCCAAGGCGCTGGGCAGTCAATGTTTCAGACCCGAGCTGAGGACGGGGAGGGGAGGGTGGAGAGAAAGTGGGGGATTTGGGGCGACTGGTGGGAGCGTTAAAGAGGAGGGTCTTGAGGGGGGAACTGAGTCTTTCACTGGTAAACCAATGACTGTTATTGGATTTACGTTTGTGTCAGGTTTCTCTTCAAAATATCAAGTTGCAAGTCGGGTGGTACATGAAGCATTTATTCCTCTGTACAGTAATACGATGCGTGTGGGAAGATTGCACAGAAGCAGGGGAAAATGGCATTGAATTTAGTGAGCAAGTGACTGTTAACGCCTGTGTTTGTCACACATGGGGACCAATGTAAAACTGTGACTGCGACACATACTCATAATAATAAGTACTGTGCTTACTTTACAAATCAGTGAACTGATAATGCGACAGTAAGGTATTAAACAAAGCGATTACACAATGAGTTACTCGCTTACTTGCGAGTTTTTATTATTTTTTTGAAGGTACCTTTACAAGAATGAAATTCAAACCATTCAGAAACAAGTCTTTCGGGGGCTGGTTTCTTTGGAACAACTGTAAGTTTACAAGCTATTTTTATCTATCGTATAAAAATGTATACACGTATCATTGATCATTTTTAATGACAAAAGGTTTTAACGTAACCATTTTCAGCATTTGATCATTTGTTAATGTACCCCAAACATAAATGGTTTTACTTAAACTAACAACCTGGTTAGAATATTATTTATTTCACTCTTTCGTGTTGCAGCACTGATGCGATTGTAGTTAAAGTACTTCATGTCTGATGTATTCAGTAGATATCTGAAATCAATCCAATATACGTACTACGTCCAAATGTTGCCGAAATGTCTGATTAGTGTAAAATCCCTTGAAGGTGTAAGTTTGAAGTCTTAAACACAGTGGGGATTTTCTGACGCACTCTTTTGAAAGCTCATCGGTTTCTGTCTTCTTCTCTCTCCCCTCCCTCTCAGGTATCTTCACTTCAATAATATAGAAATACTGGAATCAGAAACATTTAGCGACCTGCCGAAGCTCGAAAGATTGTGAGTACACATTTTGCCGCGGATCGTTCTATTCAATTGCTTTATTGTTTTCTGCCAGTTATTTGCAAGACCTGTTTTCTATGTTGGATATATCGCCCACTGTTCTCTGTGTGACTGTTTTGTGGAGCACTAATAACAAGTCCCAACTTCTACACGAATGACTGCAGCAGAATTTAAGGTTAACCTAGAAGTCGAACAATTTATGTCATCACTAAGACTAGACGTTAAATGAATAAACTCATACGACACATGATCTTACTGAAGATAGTGATATCTATATTTATGTCATGTTAATTCCACAGCGGCGGAATTGTGTTGCTTATTCAGAAATGGTAGTGATTTGCTGAAAGATGTATGAATTATAACGAGTCCACAGTACCCTGTAAATGAGTCAGTGGTTCATCAAAGGGCTTCCCCCCCCAGCCCCCTTCCCCCCCACCCACTTGTATTTTCCATTCAGAGCATTTCTTCCTTCAAATGAACTGCATTGTGTGTTTTTTTCTACCTAACCTTTTCTTTTCAACTTTTCAGATTCTTACATAACAATCGGCTGTCGAGAATACATCCCGGGACGTTCTATCAGCTGGAATCACTGAAAAGACTGTAAGTGATGGAGCTCTTGTAGCTCAGCGGTTCGAGCGCTCATTCGCCTTACAAGTATTTGAATCCAGGCAGGTCAGTCAGGGCAAAACCTTGGGCAAGTTTCCTTACTCCACACATAAACACACACACACACACACACACACTCACACACACACACACACACACACACAAACACACACAAACACAGACACATTCAGTTCACTTTACAGTATATTCTGTGAAGCGCTTCAAGACGGCGATAAGAAGTGAAAAGCCGCTATATCACAATGCAAGGATTATTATTACATATTATGTTTCAATTTTTTGTGGTAGTGAATATCTGCGGGAAGTCGGGACAGTCTGCGCAGGAAACCAGGCGACGGCTGCGTTTTTAATCCGAACGACCCGTTCTGCGCGGGGGAAGGGCAGTTAAGCGCAAGAAGTTTATTCGCTCTCGGATCCCGATGAATTTATTATCATACCTTTTGGGTGGTGTTTGTTTGTTTGTTTGTTTGTTTGTTTGCTTGGTTTTTTCTTTCAAGGCGCCTGGACTCCAATACGCTGATCTGTGACTGCGAGTTGATGTGGCTGGCAGAACTGCTGAAGAAATACGCCGAGCACGGCAATGCGCAGACCGCAGCCACCTGCGAACATCCCAGGAGACTTCAGGGCCGATCGGTGACCACAGTAACCACACAGGAGTTCAACTGCGGTAAAAGTCGATTTATTGTTCCTGAATAGTTCGCGCTGTACAGTAGCACAGTCCTGTTATTTTTTGTAAGGGGAGTGGTGTTATTCCTCCCCCAAGGCTCGCACTTTCCTGTGTCCTTTGGTTCTTAGAATGCGATTCTTCTTTCACGAGTGTGTGTTGCAATCGCGCGAAATCTAAACCGCGCTCCGAAGATCGGTGGCTTTTCGTGTCGATTCTACGTGAAGGCGGCATTCGAAACCGTGTTAACTCTGCTGTGCAAATCGAGCATTCGCTTGATTTGTTACTGTGCGATACAAATATCACATTTGCATGTCGCCTTTCACGTCGGGAGGACGTCCCCAAGGCCCTGGTTTCAAATTGGCTTTGATTTTATGTACGTGTCGCTGAGAGGTTTGCTTTCAGATATCAAAGAGCCCTCTGAAAACTCCTCCTCCTGTTACATTCGCACAATGCCTCTGATGTTGCTTCTGCTTCGGAGTAAACCTTGTCTTCTGGTGAAAAATCTCCTTCCCTCGCAGAAAGACCGCGGATCACATCCGAGCCTCAGGATGTGGACGTCACTCTGGGAAACACAGTTTATTTCACCTGCAGGGCAGAGGGCAACCCCAAACCCAACATCATCTGGCTTCACAACAAGTGAGTTGTTGGGAGCGAGAACGCGACGGCTGAAACGCGTAAAAGTGTGCAGTCAGTGGGTGACTATGGTGGAGCTACTGAAGCTCAGTGGTCAGAGCACTCGCTTTACAAGCGCGAGAGACCTGTGTTCGAATCTAGGCAGGTCAGGTCAGGGCGAAAGCTTGGGCAAGTTTCCTTACTCAACACACACACACACACACACACACACACACACATATGCCTAATAATAATCCATCCAAAAAAACACAACAATTAAAAGTGTTAATTTTCAGTCTACGACTTATATAGCACCTTTCACATCTTCTAGACGTCTCAAAGCGCTTCACAGAATATACTGTTAAGTGATTTGACTGCATATTTGTGGGCAAAACGCGGCAGCCATTTGCATACAGCAGTGTCCCTCAAACAGTTGTGAATTGAGTGACCAAATTATTCTTAATTTTTGGGGGGAAGGATTATTATTAGGCGCGTGGAGGAAGGAAACTTGCCTAAAGTTTTGCCCTACCGGGGAATTGCACGCAGGTCTCTCACTTGCAAGGTGAGTGAACCATCAGTGAGAGATTGGACATGCCGCTAATCTTTCCCATTCCAAGTTGCCCGTGGAAATCAGAATCCAGATTGCCATCCAACCAGAATGTTACCGGGTCGGGCTGTGATAATTCGCCAGCTATAATAATAAATAATAATCCTTGCATTTGATTTGGCGCTTTTCACATCTTATCGACTTCTCAAATCGCTTCACAGAATATACTGTAAAGTGAATTGACTGTATAATTGTGGGCGAAACGCGGCAGCCAATTGCGCACAGCAGCGTCCCCCCCCCCCACAAACAGTCGTGGATTGAAATGACCAATTTTATTATTGTGTTTTTTTTTGGAGGGATTATTATTAGGCGCGTGCGTGGAGTAAGGAAACTTGCCCACGGTTTCGCCCTGACCTGCCTGGATTCGAACACAGGTCTCAACTTTGTAAGGCGAATGCTCTAACCACTGAGCTACAGGAGCTACACGCTTCAGTGACTGACGCAGCTCAGGATCCCATTGTGGATCTTGCCTCTTTGTGCCTCATGTTTGACCAATGGCATTCTTTAATTTATCATGTAACGCGCTGTGTAGCACACATAAAACAACCAAACCCGATTCTGGATTTGTCCAGCGTTGCTCTTATACGCAACAGGGGCGCGTTAGAACCCGAAGCTCATTGTCTGTTTGCGCTCCTCAGCAACGAGATAGACATGACAGACGACAACCGTGTCAACCTACTGGAGGATGGGACGCTCAGGATTCAGGACATCAAGGAGTCTGACCAGGGCGCCTACCAATGCACGGCTAAAAACGTGGCCGGGGAGGTCAAAACCAACGAAGTCATTCTCCGCTATTTCGGGACACCAGGTGGGAACGAGCGTACTCGCGCACGCCCTCTATAACCTTCACCTTATTTGGTTTGACTGTTTTTTTCACCGTCTCCCCCGTGCCTCTGAAATCAAACACCAATCAATCGAACAAGTGTTTTAATATCGGGGGCGGCTGCCGTGCGAAGGGTCCTCGGCCTTTGCCGTGTAAACCTAACTCGTGGTTTGGCTGGAGAGATGGCATTCCTTCGCTCGGACTTCTTCAGTGAAGAAGCGCGAGCGAGTGTTATTTCCGGGCCCGCGCGGCGTCACTCTGGCTGAAGTCGTGTTGGCGTGATCGATGAAATGGCATCTTTTAGGAAGAATGAAACGTTTTTGGGGGGTTTGTTTTTGGTTGCGAATGTGAGGTCGCCTCGAACTTGTGTCCGCGGCGTTTTCGTTCAGCTAGGCTTTTTAACTTTTTCCCGTGGGAAGGAATTCATTTCACCGTTAAAACAAATGGGAGAAATCCGTTTTCCGCAATCTGTTTACAGTGCAAGAAAAATTAATCCAGGCTACTAAAGTAGATTTGCTACTTTTTCTCTCTGTATTTTCCAGCCAAACCTATTTTTGTCATTCAGCCACAGAACACAGAGGTATTGGTAGGGGAGAGTGTTACACTTGAATGCGGTGTCTCAGGGCATCCACAGCCTCGCATAATCTGGACTAAAGGGAACGGAAACCTCCTCCCTGATGAACCCAGGTACACCATCACTCCTTCGGGTGGCCTCTACATGCTAAATGTCACCTTTCAAGATCAGGGACAGTTCAACTGTAACGCCAGCAACACCGAAGGCTCCATTCAAGCCGTGGCCCACATCATTGTACAAGGTACTCAACAGGACTGACTGTAACTCGTTTCCCGTTAACGCCGTTAATAGGTATTTTTTAAAAAGAGCAGACAGTACGTTGGTTTTGGACACTTACCTACGTTCCAATCCAAAGTACCGTACTCTTCTTGTCGCTTAATTACTACTGCATGCCACACCGATCCGTATCAAACTCACAGTAAAGAAATCTGACAAGTCATGTAGGCTGTTAAGGTGAAATAATATCTTTAGCAAAACAAAAAACGATTTCAATAAAATCCTGGCAAATAAAAGGAAAGACAGCAGCGATGAACTTCAGCTCTCGAGACAAGTGATTGCGAAAACGATTGTGGGATGGCTTTAGCCGACGCCTGAAAAATTATCGTGAAACGAGTTTGATAAAAATGCAGATAATCCTATCGTTTGATGGAATAATCCTCAAATTGATGGAGCTCCTTTTCACGTTCAAAACATGTAAAGCTGCTGTCCTTCAGAGAGGCTATTTTTTTTCTCTCTCTCTCTCTGTGAAGTGTAGTGACTGTGTATTCGTAGACAAACCTATGTGAAGTCTGTCTTTTTAAATAGCAAACTAGTGTGGCTTCACTTCTCACACATGTAGCTGTTTAAGGTTTAAAGCCTGTTTAGTGTTTGATCTCATTTGCTCCAGAGTGTGTGATGATGAGCTTCGTAAACAGTAATCCGCAGCATAAGGCAATCAGTCTCTGAGAAACAACAAATAGGTTAAAATTGGGGGCCGGGGGCTTCCAACAGAAGTGTATGATTCGCAGTGACTTTTCACACACCTTTAACCCATTGAGGCACATATAAAAGGGAATGAATGATGCTAATGGAATAGTGGTTTTCCCATCAGTCTCACTCCATTAACATCTATCGCCACCGAACAAATGCGGGACTGAAATTCCGAGAGAGAGAGAAAATAAAATGCAAGGAAAGCGTTCATATCTCTCTGGTAAACCAGGCAACACAGAACTGAGCTGCCACACACACAAAACATGGAAAATAATAGGCAAATACAGAAGAAAAAAATCTGAGTGCTTTCTCCTGTTAGGTAAAGTAATTGCTTGCCATTCAATAGGGTTCAGCCTGGAATACGGGAAAGTTCAACAGATATTTAAGGAAGGCAGGGGAAGATAAGTGAGCAGGTAATGGGAATATCACTGTGTGTAGCCGGATGTTCTCTTCTGAATTTAGTGTTGCAAAATAATAAGCGTAGATGTTATTGCTAAGACTGCATAGCGTATGACCTTGAAATGATTATTGCTTTAGTTACGGAAAAAAATGTTCGCCCCCCAGCAGGCAACTAATAGGCGTTTGGGATGTTCCCATGTTCTTTACATAAAGGCTGAGTATGTTTCCATAGAGATACTGTATACGCAGTAAGTCTGGGTTCCTTGATGCCGAACAGATCTGGAAGAAAGCAGACTGTTAAATAATGAAAATCAACTGTAGTTATTTTCTTATAGTCCCTGTTCTCGCCGGCAGATCCTCCTTTCGGTAAATGATGGTATGTAAATGTTTGGGGGAGATTCTTCTGGGAAACCTTGCTTCCAAATTAAGGCTGAATCAAAGACCGGGACAATCGTATATTTTAAGGCAAATCAGGCTGGGACCAGGTAGAACTTCAGACCTCGGGAGGAGGGGGGAGAAAATGGCCCCCTAAAGACAGGTGGGAAATAAAGGTTGACCCAAAAGTTGTGACATGTGGAGTGCTGTAGCTCAGTGGTTAGAGCGCTCACCTTACAAGTGTGAGACTTGTGTTCGAATCCAGGCAGGTCAGGGCGAAACCTTGGGCAAGTTTCCTTACTCCACACACACACACACACCACACACACACACACACACACACACACGGCTAATAAGAATCCCTCCAATAAAAACACAATAATAAAATTGGTCATTTCAATCCACGACTGTTTGTGGGGGGGGAACGCTGCTGTGCTGCAATTGGTTCGCCCCCACAAATATACAGTCAACTCACCTTTTACAGTATATTCTGTGAAGAATATATATTCTGTAAAAAAAAAAGAGAGAGAGATTTCTATGTAGGATAAGTGAAGGAATCTTATCTTGGGCCACCAGGCCCTTTTTTACTGCCTCCTTTCTGCTTGAAAAAATTGTGTATCGTTTCTTAAGCCGGTGTTTCAAAGCCATTTTTTTTTGTAATTTATGGTTTCCTCACTGGAGATCAAAACAGGGGGAATGGTTTCAAATCTCCCGATAGTTTTAACGCAGCCGCAACCTTCAAATGTAACCGCAGCTTAATTGTGCTTCTCTTTCCCCAGATGGCCCCAAGTTTTCTCTGGTTCCCAGTAATCAGGTGGTGGTGGAAGGAAACGCTGTTGAGTTTTATTGTGGTGCGAAGGGAACCCCGGCGCCAGTCATTGCTTGGACAAAAACAGGTCTTTTATAACTGTGTACATTTTTACGACCGCTGACTGATGCAGCACTTTAAGAGATTAATCTGTTCTCGCCGATTCTTTTGAAAAAAAAGCGAATGTGTCTTCGGAGATTGCGCGATTTAAAAACCCAACAAGGATTCACGAGTAGTAACTTAGTCGGGCTCGATTGTTGTCAGAAGTTCGCCATTGTGTTAAAAGTTTTAGCCTTGCAGTAAATGCCAACTGTGATAACGTGTGTCTGGTGTGTGTGTGTGTGTGTGTGTATGAGAGTGAGTGTGTGTGTGTGAGAGAGAGAGAGAGCCTCCTGTTTATTTGAAATCTTGATCTCGTTAGTTTCTTTTCAAATGCCTTTCTCGTATCTTTAACCGACCGGATCATGAACAAAGAGGCACAAATCTTCTCCATCTGTCGCATTATGTACCACAGAAAAGCATCCAGAAGTAGAGATAAGCCAAGCCGTTTGCCAAATAAGCTGTCTGGGGTCAAACCACAGTCTCGTTAGCCGCCATAAAAGATCTTTTCTTTGGGAGCCTAAGTGCTTTTGGCTAAAATTTCTCACCTGTAACGCTTTCATTGGTACAAAATGTGAAGCAATTGAGCAGATCTACTTCTCAATGTCTCACTAGTTAGTCAATTGAAACCCAGGCAAGCAAATCAAGCGTATAATATGGGAGGAAAGTGTCTGGTGACCTGGGATTTGATATATTTTTTTCCAAAAAAAACACGAACATTTGAGAAAAGGGAAACAAATACAGAAAGTGTAACTGAAGCAGATAAAGGGGCTTCAATGATCAGGATTTGAGTTTGGAAGAATCAAGGAGGTTTTTGTGGCGCCAAGAGGAGAAATGTAACAGATGCTTAAACTTTGGCTTTAATTTACTATTTCGATTCAGGTTTTGATTTGCTTCAGAGCACGGCCTCTGTTCATTTATGGGTAATTCGCTTTATTTGCAAGTACTCACTTTCAGCTAAACCCTTATGCAAAGTTTTACAACATTGTGAGCTCAAAATCAGTAAGCGGGTGGTGTGGGGGGTTCGGGGGGGAATGATGATACGTGTGAAATTAAAGACTTGATTTGAACACAACACATTAAGTGAATGATTTTAAATGTGACAAACGTCTTAGTTAGTTCTCTTTCAAATTTATATTTATTTTCAAATGCCAAAGTTGAACACTGAAAATACATAAATACAGTATATATATAATATTCCTTACATTTGAAGATAGTGCCTTATCACAGTTTCAAGATGTCTCAAAGCACGTCACATAATATACCGTTAAGTAAATTGACTGTGTAATATCGTGGGCGGATAGTTCTTGTTAAGATGCCACAGTTTCATCTTTCCCTCTCTCCTCGTTTCCATTTCCTTTCAGGTGGACAACTCCCCAACGACCGGAGACATACTGTTTTATCGAGCGGTACGTTGCGAATAGTGAGGGTGGCTGCCCACGATCAGGGCCAGTACGAGTGCCATGCCATCAGCGTGGTGGGGGCAAGACATGTACCCGTACAACTCACCGTTCAGCCTCTGGGTAGGAGCTAATTAATCATATGAATAATAATACTTATCATCCTTGCATTTGATAAGAGGGACCTTATAATAAATAAATTGGTCATTTCAATCCACGGCTGTTTGTGGGGGGGGGGGGGGGGAACGCTGCTGTGCGCGATCGGCTGCCGCGTTTCACCCACAAATATGTACAAGTCAACTCACTTTACAGTATATTCTATGAAGCACTTTGAGATGATGTGAAAAGCGCTATATCACAAATGCAAGGGTGATTATTATGATGATTATTATTATTAACTGAACTCATTAAAACTTCCTGCGCTCTCTCTCTATCTCCAAAACAGTGACACCCGTGTTCATTCACACACCTCATGACGTAACAAGAGAAACGGGACAGGATGTGGAAATCCAATGCTCCGCGCACGGTGAACCTGAGCCCATCATCACGTGGACCAAGGTAAGGATTGTTCCTCAGCGAAGAACATGTGTCTCTTGTTTCCTAAGGTACGAGCTTCGCCACACTGCAACCTTGTGGGAGTCACTCCTACAGCTTCCCCAACCCTTGTGTCAAAAACCACGGAGGCCTAAAGGATAGCGTATTTTCGGGTCAGCGTAGGAACGGGTACAGGGGTGAAGGGCAGGTAATTGGAGTTGAAGTCCAGATCAGCCGTGGTCTTATAGAATGGCACAACATGTATATGCTCTCCGCGCTCCGCAGGAAGGAATTTTACCTGTCTCTCTTTCTCTCTCTCTCTCTCTCTGTCTCTCTCTGTCATTTTGAAACAAGCAAAAGAATGGGGGATTATGAGAAAGAAGTTGATTGGGACATAGTTCAGTCCTGTTCCCACACTGCCTTGTGCCAGAGCTAAAACCTGCGATAATAATAATAATAAATAATCCTTGCATTTCATATTCTTATGATTATTTTGTTTAATACTATGGCTATTACATCAACTTATTCCGTATAACTTTATTCCTTGTAACTAGGACGGGGTGCAAATCACGGACAGTGGCAAATTCTTGGTCAATCCGGAGGGAAACCTGATTGTTCGAGATGTTGGCGAAGCTGATCAAGGCCGATACGAATGCGTTGCCCGTAACCCATTTGGTTTTGTCTCCAATAACATGCTGTTAACCGTCACCGGTAGGTGTTCCCGTTGACTGAGAAACCCACGTGCCGTATTAAGAGAGGCGGATATAACATCGTAAGTCCCGGGAAACGACACAAACCGATATTTTTTCTTCACCGATTCTTACCTCACCACACGCTACGCTCGGTAGTGAAATTGAGTCGTTTCGATCCGCGGCTGTTTGCGGGGGACGCTGCTGAGTGCAATTGGCTGCCGCGTTTCGCCCACCAACACACACAAAACAATTCAATTACGGAATATTCTGTGAAGCGCTTTGAGACGTCTAGGAGACATGAAAAGCGCTACATCAAATGGAAGGATTATTATTATTATTATTATTACACATTCAAGGCAGTTAGCATCTTGTGATAATAATATGTAATTCATGTTGTTGTTGTAATAATATTACTAACCTTTATATTCGATAGAGCGCCTTATCACATCCTCAAGACGTCTCCAAGCGCTTCACAGAATATACACTGTAAGTTGAATTTACCCTGTGTTTTGTGGGCGGAATGCAATCCTGTTAGACTATAGATGCTGAACAGGGATCGTAAGCGTATAAGCATCCTCTGCGAATGTCTTCGCTTGGGGCTTGATCTCGACCCAAATAAACGCTATGTAGGTGAAGTCGATGTGACTATTCCCGTCATACGATCTGCCCAAACGTACAACCGAAACTCTCTCTCTCTCTCTCTCTCTTAATTCATAAACACATCCATATGGTTTCAGGACAATATCCTGTTACATTCTTTGGCTAGAAACCCAGAACATAGGTGCAGACGGCTGGCAGGAACTGAGATTCCACCAGCGGCTGCGATCCAATGCTATTGTTCAAAAAAATCTTGCCAAAAAAATCCATGCATATTTTTTTCGTGAGTGGGGGAGGAGTGTGGGCGGCGGGGGGGAGGGAAACTAGAATAGAACGTAATGGCACAGGGTAGATTATATAAACATTTGTGACAGTTTATCGCAAGGAAGAGAAAAAAATGATGCGCGCTAGGAATCGTCTTAAAACGTGGAATTTTCTCAGCGTTCTGCGTAGAGGCTGATCACAGAAGATCACTTTGTATGTCTCAGGCTTTAACTGGTGCGAGTGGAATTTGACATCTCTGTGATACAAATGCAAGGCATATGCATTCAGCCATTTTGCCTACTATGCTCCCGTAGCTCAGTGGTTAGGAGCGTGAGACCTGTGTTCGAATCCTGGCAGGTCAGGGCAAAACCTTGGGCAAGTTTCCTGACTCCACACACAAGCCTAATAATAACAATCCGTCCAAAAATACAACACAATAATAACAAAAATTGGTCATTTTAATCCACAACTGTATGTGGGGGGACGCCGCTGTGGCTGCCGCGATTCGCCCACAAATATATACAGTCACTACACTTTACAGTATATCCTGTGAAGCGCTTTGAGACGTCTAAGATGTGAAAAGCGTTATATCAAATGCAAGAATTATTATTATAATGGTTTCCCTTGAGCTATTGGACTCCTATTACAAACGTTCATGGCTGTGTGGGTCCCAGAACTGAGAGCCAGCGTAAGCTGATGAAATGCATATGTATGTGTATTTACATTTAATTACATTACATCTATTACGTACTGTATTCCACTTTGCTGGAAATGGCTGCCCCGTTTAATGCCTTTTGTAAAAGATGAAACTTTAGTGGGTTTCGAAGGAAATCCTGCAGCCAACTCACGTAATGAACTGAGAATAAAGTCGACTTGACACTGCGGCCTAACTCTCAATCTGCTTTTGGACGTCCTCCCGACATGAAAGACGCTCTATCAATGTCATTTTGATGTGGTTGTTGTTGTGGCTAATCTTGTTAGCGCTACAGGTTTGTTTCATTTCAATAGGTACCTCTGGAATAATCATTCATGTCTCTTGGTAATACATAAAAGTCACTTCCAACCCATTGACATCATGTTAATTTGGCGGAGCGCTCTCCTTGCCTTCCATCTCTCGGGCTAAAACAGCCTTATAACCCCTGGGCTTTTTTGGATGTTGTGTTTTACAGCCTCGGAAGGTGACCGGACTGGTGATAGTTTTGTTGAGGAGTCTCTCCAGGAAGCCATTCACAGCATCGACAGCGCAATTAATTCAACACGAAGAGATCTGTTCGACAAGTAAGGGTGTGATACTTGCAAATGTATATTTCTAGGATAGCCAGATCATTCGCATATCCTCTGTGTGTGTGTGTGGTGTGTGTGTGTTTTATTGTGTTGTGAGGAGAATTAGGGAATTTAATTAGATATGTCAACGCAAATTATTCCAGTGAATGACATGAATTAAAATAATATTAGATTTGTCATCCCGTTCAGGTTTATCCCACAAATATACAATCAATTCACTTTACAGTATATTCTGTGAAGCGTTTTGAGATACAGTCTAGAAGATGTGAAAAGCGCTATATCAAATGCAAGGATTATTATTATTATCAGCTCAAAGGTATCAAGTGGCATTTCACAAACATCTACCTCCCCCAAACACCTACATAATACAAGAATTTCTGAACTCCTTGCATCAAAAAAAGTGGTTACCCTTTCTCATTGCATTCTGCGTTTGCAAAATGTAACTAGAATGCTATGGATCCATATGTAAATTTAACCGCAGTACTATAGCTCAGCTGTGTTTATTTGCCTCCCAAACATCTTCTGATGGCTTCAGTTGCTTTATTTCTTTAATGTTTGTGCCATGTGGCGAACATATTAAAACAACTGAGCTCAGACTTTATTTACTCAGCTGTAAACCATTTTCGCATGAATTTCACTTAACATAGTCGAACCTTCATGTGTCCGAGCGTGTACCCGTGAATGATTTGCTCGATGAAACCCATGGAAGCCCCCTAGTTTTATCACGGAGAACATAAGAACATAAGAATAAGGAGCAGGAGTAGGCCATTCGACCCCTCGAGAGCCTGCCCCCCGCCATTCAATAAGATCATGGCTGATCTTCTAATCTAACTCCACCTGCCTCCCCGCCTTATCCTGATATCCCCTTAATCCCTTTATCCATAAGAAATCTATAAATTTTAGTCTTGAATATGTTCAATGACTGAGTGAACATCTACAGCCTTTTGAGGTAGAGATTTCCATAAAGTCACTATCCTCTGAGTGAAGAAGTTTTTCCTCAGCTCAGTGCGAAAAGGCTGATCCCTAATCTTAAAACTGTGAATCCCTGGTTATAGTTTCTCGAACCAGGAGAAACAGTCTCCCACTGTCTACTCCGTCATGGCCCCTTAATAATCTTGTAGGTCCCTATAAGAAACCCAAGCCCGTTTGATCATGTCTTAGTACTTTAACCCCAAGAGCGACTCTAATCCTGTGTGTGAGCTAATCCTTGTGGGGACATCAAATTGTTTCAACCATTGTGATTCTTTCATTGCCTTGAACAGTGGGAGTGAATAATGTTTTTTTTAACCAGGTTATTTATTTGAACAAATCTGGGGCGAGGGAATGTGAGTAATAAG
Source organism: Hydrolagus colliei (assembly GCA_035084275.1). Lineage (NCBI taxonomy): Eukaryota > Metazoa > Chordata > Chondrichthyes > Chimaeriformes > Chimaeridae > Hydrolagus > Hydrolagus colliei. Next base: position 1,120,894 of record CM068759.1, read on the forward strand.
GAATCACTGTCTTGTCTTTCAATCCAGGAGTGGTAAATTTTGAAAAGTTGAGAGAATTTAAGGAAACCAAACAGCTTGACGGTTCCGCTAGTTAACTGACCCCTACTGACCTGACTAAACCAGAAGACAGTCACCTAAAGCTGTACTTGGACAGTATATTTGGCTATGGATCGCTGTGATTTCAGTGGGAATTCACTGACTGTCCATGGTACCGCCCAAGAACATTCACACCGATTGTCTTAGAAGCTCTTTAATAACATGAGAAAAATGAACACCTGATCGAGGAATTAACTCGTATAGTTTTGTCGCTTGCCTTCCACCTTCTGTTTTAACAGGCGACCCCGTACCCCAAATGACCTCTTAGCCCTCTTCCGTTACCCCCGTGACCCCTACACTGTGGAGGCAGCGAGGGCTGGTGAGATCTTTGAGAGGACACTACTACTCATCCAGGAACATGTCCAGCAAGGTCTGACCGTGAACCTCAATAACACAAGTAGGTGGTGATCGCATTCTCCTTTAAATGTCACATTTAAAGGAATTGCCCCGGAGTAAGGAGTTCTGGGGCAAGAGTTCTCTACTTGATCAACACTTGAAAATAGTCAGACAAAGGCGTTAACTGAACCGCGCTGCCTGCACAAACTTGCTTTTGTGACCTTTGCTTTGCTTGTGATATTGACACCATCAAGACTGATGAGATGACTGTCGAGCCACTGCTTCTCAGTGTGGTTTCCCGAACGGATTGCACTCTACAACATAATCAGGATCCTTCGGTACAGCACCTCGTCACCTCTTTGAGACGTCTCCAAGCGCTTCACAGGATATGCTGTAAAGGTTTAGTGACCGTGTGTTCTGTGGGGTGAAACGCGGTAGCCAATCGCGCACAGCAGTGTCCCACAAACAGTCGTGGATTGTAATGACCAACTGATTGATTGATTGATTGATTGATTGATTGATGGGAGGGATTATTATCAATCTTGTAAACCACTGAGCTACAGGACTTCACATAAGAACATAAGAAATAGGAAAACGTAAGAAGTAGGAGTAGGAGTAGGCCATTCGGCCCTTCGAGCCTGCCCCGCCATTCAATCATGGCTGATATTCCACTCTAACTCCAGCTACCTGCCTTATCCCCATACCCCTTAATCCCTTTATAAATGAGAATGTACTCCCATGTAGCGTAACTCACCTGCGTCTTTGACTTTGCGCGACGTCCTCCCGATGTGGAAGGCGCTGTACAAAAATGTCATTTCGTTTGTGTTGTGGCGGCGGCGGCGGCGGTTGTCGTCGAGGTTTTTTTTGTCGTCGTCGTTGATTTTTTTTTTGTTCTGACGCTTTTTCGTCTCCCCCCCCCCCCCCCCCCCCCCCAAAAGGTTATCGCTACAACGACCTGGTCTCTCCGCGCTACCTCAACATGATCGCCAACATTTCCGGGTGCACGGCGCACAGGCGCTCGCCCGACTGCCGGGACATCTGTTTCCACCGCAAGTACCGGACGCACGACAGCACCTGCAACAACCTGCAGCACCCAATGTGGGGGGCCTCGCTCACCGCCTTCGCCCGGCTGCTGAAGCCGGTGTACGAAAACGGGTTCAACCTCCCCAGGGGCTCGCGTCTCCACCGGGAGCCCGGAGGCGTGCCTCCTCCTCCTCCGCCTCTGCCTCTGCCTCGCCTGGTCTCCACCGCCATGGTCGGCACCGAGAGCGTCACCCCCGACGAGCAGTACACCCACCTGCTGATGCAGTGGGGGCAGTTCCTCGACCACGATTTGGACCTGACGGTGGCCGCCCTGAGCATGTCACGCTTCTCCGACGGGGAGCCCTGCGGCCTGTCGTGCGCCGATGCCCCCCCCTGCTTCCCCATCCTGATCCCGGAAACCGACCCCCGGGTGCGGAACGGGCGCTGCATGTTTTTCGTGCGCTCCAGCCCGGTGTGCGGCAGCGGCACGACCTCCCTGCTGATGAACTCCGTCTACCCCAGGGAGCAGATCAACCACTTGACGTCCTACCTCGACGCCTCCAACGTGTACGGCAGCACGGAGCACGAGTCCCAGCAGCTGAGGGACCTCACCGATCAGCGGGGGCTGCTGAAGGCCGGGCGGGCCGTGCCGGGATCCGGCAAACGCCTGCTGCCGTTCGCCGCGGGGCCCCCGACGGAATGCATGAGGGACACCAACCAGAGTCCCATCCCCTGCTTCCACGCCGGCGACCACAGGGCCAACGAGCACATCGCCCTGACCGCCGTACACACCGTGTGGTTCCGCGAGCACAACCGGGTGGCCGCCGAGCTTCTGGCGCTCAACCCGCACTGGGACGGAGACACGGTGTACCACGAAGCCCGCAAGATCGTCGGGGCCCAGATGCAGCACATCACCTACGACCACTGGCTGTCCAAGGTGCTGGGCGACGTGGGCATGAAAGTCCTGGGCGACTACCGAGGGTACAATCCCAACCTCAACGCCGGGATCGTCAACGCCTTTGCCACGGCGGCGTTCCGCTTCGGTCACACCCTGATCAACCCCGTCCTTTACCGGCTGAACGAATCGTTCCAGGCCATAGCGGAGGGTCACATCCCCTTGCACCAGGCCTTCTTCTCGCCGTTCCGAATCATCCAGGAGGGAGGGATCGACCCTCTCCTGCGCGGTCTGTTTGCCGAGCCGGGCAAGATGAGGGTGCCCAGCCAACTGCTGAACCTGGAGCTGACGGAGAAGCTGTTTTCGATGGTGCACGCGGTCTCGCTGGACCTGGCGGCCATGAACATCCAGCGAGGGCGCGACCACGGCATTCCTCCGTACAACGACTACAGAGTCTTCTGCAACCTCACCTCCGTCCAGGATTTCGAAGATTTGAGGAACGAGATCAAGAACCCGGAGATTCGAGAGAAGCTGAGGAGGTAACCCCCCCCCACCCCCCCCCCACACCCCCACCCCCAAAACAAAATTGACCCCGATTGAAATATCGGTTCAGTTCACTCCTTCCAAACGCGCGCGTGCACACACGCACACCACACACACGCACACACACACACACACACACACACACTGGAATAGGACCAAATACTGTGCATGACTTGAATCTTTGTACCGCTTATATGACCAAGTCAGCAAACTGTGACTTGTTAAATACTATGGATAATTTCGTTTAGACCAGACTGACGTACAAACGCAACTGACCGGATAAGGAAGTGCCTGACTTTATGACCGTTCCGGTAACTGGCGTGATTTGGTGTTTTCAGGTTATACGGCATCCCACGGAATATCGACCTGTGGCCTGCGTTGATGGTAGAAGATGTAATTCCTGGCACAAGAGTGGGACCCACACTCCTGTGTCTACTCGCCACCCAGTTCCGTAGACTGAGGGATGGAGACAGGTAAATACCGTGCTCGGTAAGGTGCGCGTTATAGCTTGTTAATGGGAAACAGTGCGCAGTATATAGGTAGTGGATCATTTTTTTGTACAATCATCACCTCCCCCAACCTGACGGCGAAAATGAGCAGCACAAAATACAACCGTAAAAGAAGCAGAAGTAATAATAATAATATTACTCATAATAATAATCCTTGCAATTTGATATAGCGCATTTCACATCTTCCAGACGTCTCAAAGCGCTTCACAGAATATACCGTCGTTGTGGGTGAAAAACGCGGCAGCCAATTGCACAGACAGTCGTGGATTGAAGTGACTAATTTTGGGGGGCGGTTTCTTGAGGGAGCGTGGAGCAAGGAAACGTGCCCACGGTTTTGCCCCTGCCGGGAATCGAACCCAAATCTCTCGCTTGCGAGGCAAGCGCTCTAACCAACGAGCCACAGGTGTGTGACAATGAAACTCACACAAGCAAAGGCATTACGGGAACGGTGAACGCAATGAAATCTCGCACTCGGGTTTTTTTCACACCTGTGGAAAATTTCTGTGTACGATACCGTATTACGCAAACTCCTTGTGCTTCTGCAGGTTCTGGTATGAAAATGCCGGAGTTTTCACCCCGGCCCAGGTCACTCAAATCAAGCAAGCTTCACTGGCGCGTATCCTGTGTGACAACGGGGATAATATCCAGCAGGTCCAGCCGGATGTCTTCAAGGTGGCAAATTACCCCCAAGGCTTCGTAAACTGCAAGGAAATTGCCCAGCTCGACCTGCGGATGTGGCAGGATTGCTGCGAAGGTACCACTTGATAATCGTGAAGCAATTATTTTGTCCAGCGGTTGATTTTTTTCCGGTTTTTTTGTTTCTCTTAAAATTTATTTGTGTTCCCAAGTGTGCGTGGTTGATTGGTTGGTTGGTTGGTTGGTTGGTTGGTTGGTTGGTTGGTTGGTTGAAACACAAAGGTGGCAACTTTGAGTGGGACAAGATTGCCATCATGATTGTTGTCGAGGTTGTTTGAAAGGAGATTTGAAATCAACAAGAAGAACAACAACAAAGTTACATTTATCGAGCGCCTTTCACATCGGGAGGGCGTCCCAAGGCGCTGAAATACTGTAGTCGAATGTTGGATAACCACGCGATTTTACACAAAGCCCTAGCCGCAGAGATTCCGATGGCACTGAGAAGCATTTATGGTTTCAGTAGGGAAGTGTTGGGAGTAATACTTAATTGTACTACAGAGTAAATAGTGTGTAAGTGTGTTTTGAATTTAAACTTCTGTGGCAAGTCTCTACAATATGCTGTTTTAAATTTGCGGCTGATTTTAGTAGCTTTTGTGTTCGGTTTGTGGACAAAAGCCAGTTTGACATAAACCAAATCAATCTGCAATTGATTTTTTTTGTTGCATTCTTAGTTCCACCCAGTGGCAAGAATAAGTAAAAAAAAATTTACACAAAAGTATCGTGAAGCTTGGAGGGACACATCACATCTACAAATGTGTTAGAAAGAATTGTTTTTCCCTGTATTTGCCGAACACGGTATCCAGCCATTTTTGATATAGCATTTTTCACATCTTATCGACATGTCAAAGCACTTCACAGAATAATATACTGTAAAGTGAATTGACTGTATATATTTGTGGGGTGAAACGCGGCAGCCAATTGCGCACAGCAGCGTCCCCCACACAAGCAGTCGTGGATTGAAATGACCAATTTTTTAAGTACTGTGGTTTTTTTTTGCACGTATTATTATCAGGCGTGTTGAGTAAGGAAATTTGCCCAATAATATTATGAATATAATTATTAATGATAATAATAATGTTTTCGTAAGTTGTACATTCACTTCACCCCGACCTGTCCTATCACAAGTATCTGGAAATATTAGCTCAGCCTTCCATCGGATCAAATTGTTTGTTTTCGCTCGTGAGAAGAGGCCGAAAAGGAGAGCGATATTGTCTGATTAAATAGCTGACAACCGACAGTAGTCCGGCTAACCGTTGAATGTGTTTGTTGATCTAGACTGCACTACTCGTGGTCGCTTCAATAGTCTGTCGCAGAATTTCCGCAGCAAACGTTCGGAGGAGTTCAGCTTTCCTGAGGCCAATCCTGCACCACACAAAGCAGTGACGAGACCAAGTGAGAGGTAACTGAAATGGTTGCTCGCCCACCCTCTCCCTCCTTTTCAGCTCCAGGAAAGGTTTCTCTAGTGACCCCCCACCCAGTGTTCTGTGCGGATGCTCGAATTGAACGTTAGTTGTCAAATGACACAGACTCTTAACAAAGAACTCTCCCATTCTCCATTTCACCTACTTGTTTTATGTTTTGGATTTTAATTTGCCTGTGGGTTTTTTTCCCCCCCCTCCTTTGCTCGTTACTTATACTTTAGTTTTCTGAATCCCAATGATTAACTTGCACTTCTCTGACAGATGCAAAAGAAATGCATGGTAGAATCAGCTAGATAAATATGCTTTCAATGTGTGCAGTGTAAAAACCATGGGAGTCTTGTAAGATAATAATAACTGTAGAATAATAATAACACTTGCCTTTGATGCCTCACCACATCTTTGAAATGTCTCAAAACCCTTTACGGAAAATACTGTAAAGTGAATTGACTGTATTTTTTGACAGCAAAATGTGGTACTATCTATTTATTACACATTGAATAGATTTCAGCCCATTCTAACCCAACCTTTCCATGTTTCAATGGTTATCTTTCGTAAGATCTATTCTTGTGCTTTGAGGAAATGTTTCTTTTTTGTTTTCTGTAGGGGATTGGGAATTCAGGAAGCAGTTGCCAACACCTCTTCTACCCCATTATACAATTGTGGAGCTGAACTGGAAATGCTCAGAAAAAAGGTAGGAATGAAATCTCGCACTGTGTGTTGTTCAGCTGTTGGATGGACCACTGTAGGAAGCAGTTGGCTCTGCTCAGCCGGCTCTGGCCTGTTCTACATCCCCCGACCCACCCAGCCCCACCATTGGCGGGCGAGCCTTCAGCCACTCTGCTCCCAACCTCCGGAACTCCATCTCTCTCTCTCGGAGGGACTATCTCGTTTGAGATATCTCGACCACGCGATAAAGAGGCGATATCTAAATACAAGGATCACTGCCGAATGTATGTTTTCATATCAGGATCAGAGATGCCGGTGAATGTGTCTGAAGTTGTGTGCAGACAGAGTAAGCTTCAGTACAGGGTTCTCTTAATAGGCCCTGTTGGGAGAATGGTCACAGTTACTTTTGCGTTGTGCAACTTTCCTTTGACTGCCGCACTTTTATGCCGATTTGTAACCGAAGAATGGTCTCATTCAGGCAGCGCAGCCTTGCCCAATGCTTCAATGAAAGCTACTTCCAACGAGAAAAGTCTGGCAGGCCTCGATGAGTGTGTGTGTGAAGAGGTTAGGGGGATTGACTTTGATCAAGAAGAACTCTGAGCTCAATCAAGCAGGCAATTTAGCTGAGGGTTTTTTGTTTGGAAACGTGAAGCAATTAGGCAATTATCAGCCAATCCACTAACCCTAGAAACAATTTTGTTTTTCAGATAGAGAAACTTGAAGCTCACTTGATGTTCACGGGCTGCTTTGACAAGGACGGGAACGTACGAAGTGAAGGTGAACATTGGCAGAACAATCCGTGTACAGCCTGCCACTGTAAGGTATAAAGTCAACTGCTCAGAAAGTTATTATTCTATGGGTTCCAAGATGGGCCTCTCATTGAGTAAATGAGTCCTCGCAAGCGAGAGGACCTGGGTTCGATCCCCTTCCCAGACAGGGCGAAACCTTATTCAAACTTTTTTACCCCACACATCTCTGTTTACCCAGCGGTAAGCAGGAACCCGGGTGTGAAGTGGATTGGCAGATTGATTTTCTGGGGGCAATACGATACCTTAATAAAATAATAAATTGGTCGCTCAATTGTTTGGACTGTTTGTGGGGGACGCTGCCGTGCGCAACTGCCTGCCACGTTTCACCCACAAAACCTACAGTCAATTCACTTTACAGTATATTCTGCAAAGTACTTTCAGACATCTTGAAGATGTGATGAGGTGCTATAATATCAAATGCTATATAATATATACACACCCATACCTCTTGTTCTTCGTGTAGCGAGATGGAAAAAAAATAAGAATTTATTTCATTCCTTTCCCAACTTCAGCACGGAATAATTAATATAATTTAGTGGGTTTCGCGTTGGTAGATTAGTATACGTCTTGTACTATTTACTTGGAAATTTACATTTTAAAGATATTAAGATAAATAAATCTTTTGGCTAAGACTTGGTAATGGGAAATTCCGTTATAAATGTGTAGCGAAAGTGTCTCTGGGAATCAGCCACTATGGCATTTTCAGAACTTTGATGGATTTCAGTACTCAATGACTGAAATCAATTTCATATTTTACATTTTTATATTTAAAATCTAATATATTAATCTTTCGGACATGCTTTTTTTTAAAAAAGAAGACGCTTTGATGTTAACGATTTGCCTTTTAATCCCCGCAGAAGACGCGGACCATATGTGTGGAGACAGCCTGTCCTCGGAACTGCAGGAACCCAATTAAGCAGCAAGGAAAATGTTGTCCTATTTGCGAGGTGTGAGACCCGAGACAGGCCAGTAAAAACGCTCATAACTCGAAAATCAATAGATCAGTTATCTCTATTGTTACCAAGGCACTGAACCACATCCGTGATTGTTTTAAAACCCAGTCTGTAGTTCTGTAACACTCCCATCTCTTCCTGATACCTTGAAGTAGAATGAACGGGGGCAGGCACATTGACTGCTGAGATGAGATTCTCCCGATGTAACCGTTTTTAACGTGCACTGGTTTCGCCGAAATATCTTTTGACGACTGTCTTACGGTGATGATGGGATTGTCTGCGGGAGAAGAGAAATGTATCAACTATGAAGTCGTTGACTTTATGTACAAAGGCAGTCTGTTGTTACCTCATACCAATGATTTCCCATCGTTATGGTGCTAAAATATTTAGTGTTTACTTTTTACGAACGCACGGAAAGGCATTACATTTTAAATTTTTTTTATACATTGGAACGAAAGAAGTGTTTGTGTTTTCGATGTGTTGGAGCTGTGGCTTTTTATACACTGTTATATTCTGTTTAGCCGTGAATGAAGTTTCACTGAATTATACCACACGAGAGACTACTTGTCCCACCAAAGTAAGCATTGATTAAAATTTTCTCCCATGATGTTTTCGGAGGATGTAATCCTCTTTATTCGAATCTACCTACTCCATAAAAAAAAACTGCTCTACTTCTATACATCTTGTGCGTCATGTTGAATACCTTTGGTGGTAGAAGATGAATTATCAATAGTCAAATCACACACGATTTGCTGTTATAAATATGAATGCGAAACTATTTTACCTGAGTTGTATATATGGTTCATATCTGTTTTCACTGCTCATCAAGTGTAATTAATGTCACTTGTGTGTGTGAAGTGAGGCCTACTATTTGATGCTGTATGTACTCTACCTACCAGTCTCCACAAACTTCAATAAATACACGTGTATTTTTGCTTATTTCTGCCCAGCGATTCTTTCTTGCGCTGATATTCAATGGGAGGGGGAAACAAACATCTGAACTGTGATCTTGATTTTTACACGCATTCAGTCTCCCTCCTGTTAGTACCTTAGTTTTCACATTTGAATTGTATTGTCAATCTTTTAGACAAACATTGTGTCAGCAAATACAAAAGGGGGATTTCGGGAGCTGTTTCGGACCGACTGGCTGATATCTTCCAATTAAATTATTTTGGTGTGAAAATAGGATCAGAGTGAGGATATTTGACAATCCCTACAACTTCACCACGTCAATCGCAAACCTCCGTTAGTGCCTCAGAGGGCAGTTTAACAAGATGACAGCGTTGTTTTCAAGTTATTGCCGAGAACAGGTTTCCGTGGCGTGTGGGTTTAGAGAAAGTTTATGCTTTGTGATATTATTAATAAAAAATAATCCCTTGCATTTGATATAATTCTAGACGTCTCAAAGCGCTTCACGGAATATACCGTAAAGTGAATTGACTGTGTGTTTGCGGGCGAAACGCCCACGTAGATACAGTCAAACTTAGTCACAGTTGGTATGATTATTGGGGATAGGTCTGGGCTGGTTGAGCACCTCGCTAAGTGTAGGAGTTAATCCAAACTGCAACAGGGCACAAGATTGAACAGGCCTGTCACTCTAATAAAGGTATGCAAAGTAGAAAATCAAGAGAAGTTCCTGAGATTTCCTTCCCTTCTAATGATGAAGATTGATTTCTCTTAACACTGGCACTGTTCACGTCAGCCATGGTAGAGCATTGTATCATTACCTGTCCCCCCCCACCCCCCCACCACCAATATTATATTGACACCAAATCGCCTCAGACACACACTGTCCAGGAGAAACAGGGAAAGAAAGGAAGGGAATTCAGAGCAGAAATCCAGGCTGGGGTTCCCCCCCCCCCCCCCCCCACCCGCCACCTTTCCTTGCCTCGGGCTGCTGTGGCTAATTGTAGCACAGTAACTGCTAGCTCTGGCTGACATTAGCTCTGGCTGACATTAGCTCTGGCTGACATTAGCTCTGGCTGACATTAGCTACTCAACACAGACTGAGAATTCGATTGCACTTTGCGACACAGGTTTTGTGATTACACCAGCAGCGCTATTGCTCACAGGACTGCAAATGTACTCCTCGTCCTGCACAAAACTTGGCGTGGGATGAATGCAGTTTAATAATAATACTGCTGATAATAATCCTTGCATTTTGATGTAGGGCTGTTCACGTCTTCTAGACGTCTCAAAAAGCGCTTCGCAGAATATACTGTAAAGTGAATTGACTGTATATTTGTGGGCGAAACGCGGCAGCCAATTGCACACAGCAGCGTCCCCACAAACGTGGGTTGAAATTACCAATTTTTTTTTAAAAAATTTGGAGGGATTATTATTAGGCGTGTATGTGTGTGTGTGTGTGGCGTAAGGAAACTCGCCCAAAGTCTCGCCCTGACCGGCCTGGATTCGAACACAGGTCTCACTCACTTGTAAGGCGAGCGCTCTAACCACTGAGCAACAGGAGCTCCACTACCTTGTACCTTTATGCCGTTGCTCGGGAGGTCATTTAACCCCTTGCTTCCCAACATTTAACTGCTTGCTTCCCAAGAAATACCCAGACACTGGACTTTACTGCACTATCATATCGAGTGCCCTCGAGACGTCCCCCCACGTCCCCGTCCCCGCCCCCGCGACATGAAAGGCGCGATATCAAAACCAATGATCTTTATTGCGGTTAAAGTCATTAGAAACTCCAACCCAGGAAGCCGGAAATCAATGAACAGTAATTGAAACAAGCGATGTTCAGTTGCAAAGTAGGATTAAGTGACTGAGAAACATTCAATTTGTTAACCTGCATCAGTTAAGTGAGAACCAAGAGACTGGGAGCTTGAGACCCCCCCCCCCCCCCCCCCCCCCCACCCCCCAACCTTTGGAATCAGACAGTGCGACCAATTTAAGACGAACTGACGTGAAAGGCGTTGGGGGAAATAATCTCGTATCAATACTGTCAAGCGCACAGAGGAAAATTGGCAACGGTTTCAGAGTTGCAAAGGGCAATTTCAGGGAGAGTTAACAATTTGAATAAGTTACCAGAAAGCTTGGTTCAGGCCAGGGGAGCTGGGCTCGGAAACAAAACGGCTCGAATCTGTAATGAGTGGACGGAAGGATGAACATTCTGAATGGATGATATCAATCGGGCCTCTTATCAACGGAATCACCTTCGTGATTTTCGCGAAACGATCAAGAGCACGATTTACAAGAAACTGATAATAGCCAAGACAAAAAATGTGGGTAATTTTAGTTATGTGAGTGACAAATAACTGTAGCGACAAACTACATTCCACTTCGGGAAGGAGTGCAGGCAATGCAATGCCTCAAAAAGACATAGAAGGTGGGTGGGGTGGGGGGGAGGGAGGGAGGCAAGGCTAAGAGAAGATAGGAGCTGTGTCAGTCAGTCAGTCCTTTAGTTACTTGCCTACTTAGGCAGTTGGCATAAATGGGAATATGAGATGGAGGTCAGTGGAAAAATGTTTAGTGAGCTGATGCTACAAGACCAGTTTGTTGTGTTTTCTGGTGGGGGGTTGTGTGTGTGTGGGATGGGGGGCAGGGGTAGCAATTTGAGTTGGAGTTTGGGAGTTTGACTAATTAGATTTTTGTTTGCTCAGGAAGTTTCTTCCATGAGATAAGAATATTTAAAAAAAAACACGAAACTTTTGCCTTTGGTTGTACGGAAAGATAAGATAGATGCATAGACGCTGTCTAAATCGAGCGCAGATTTGCTGAGCAGTTTAATGCAGTGAGGACAATAAGAAGCACTGCCTTCCGCATACCTCCAGGTGGAATTAGGAAAACTGGTTTCTCTAGTATTGTCACTGACATCTCACTGCCTCTTTCTCTTTAAAAAGCGAGCGTTGGAAGAGCTCGAATATCACGTACAAAGGAATCTATCTGGGAGCTGAGCATATTCCTGCTGAGGCAATACATGGAGGAGAGCTGTGTCTTGGCATAACTCATTGTGTGATCAAAGGAGAGGAGGACAAGGAGCGAGCTTGTTAAGCTAAGCAGTTCCATGGAAATCGTGAGACCGAGAGTCAGGGCCGGTTGATTGACTGCCATGGAAGAGAGACTCCGGAACTGTATGCCATGCCTGAACACTTTGTGGGACTACATCTGGCCCAAACCCCAGCCACGGCACCCTTTCCGTCAGCGATCAGATGTCACCGTTATCTCGGGTCCCTTCCTGGACGGCAGCGTCTCCCCCTCGGCCGTGTCCCCTGTCCAGCCGCCCGAGGCCACCCCTTCTCTGATCGTGGCTCTCTACGATTTCAAAGCCAGGTGTTTGCAAGAACTGACGGTGGAGAAGGGAGAGACCCTGAAGGTCCTCCAGGACGAAGGCGATTATGTTCTCGCCTCCAAAATCGTCAAAGGCATTCAGATGGAGGGTCTGGTGCCCGCCTCCTATGTGACACAGTTGGAGGAGAGGTTTAGAAATGAACCGTAAGTAAAATTCTAGCTCCATCGTCACCTGACAACTCGTTTTGTGACCCTGTTTCCTTTTTCAGATCTACTGTATTTATTGTTGTTGTTGTTGTTGTTGCTGTAGTCAGTGCCTGGGGGGGGGGGGGGGGTGACTTGACACCCTGTCTTTGCAAGCCGCAAGGTAAACCTTCCGATGGGCAAACTGTGCGGTTTTACCCTCTTGCCAACCTGCCAACCTAATAGTAATCTGGAATTCAGTTAACAGGACACGGCCCTCTGCACGGTGAGCGCACAGTCCATCGCTGGGATTTATTTATGCAGGTGGGAGGCATGGAAATCTCCATTCGGTTTGGAATACTCTTAAGCAAAGGTGATGGGTTTGTGACCTGCTGTCCCCACTATGAACCTCCCCGCCCCCTCCATTCAGCGGGCTCCGGCCTGCTCCATGTCCCCCGCCCGACCCACCCTACCATCGGCCTCTCTGCCCCCCTCACTCTGGAACTGCATCCCACAGTCCCCTTCGCCTCGCTCCCTCCCTCGCCCCCTTCAAGGCGTCCTCTTCGATCGCGCCTTCTGCTGCTTTCCCTCTCCTCCTAAATCTCTCCCTTTCCCCTCGCTCGGATCCCGACCTCTCGAAAGACGCTCCGCAAATGTAATTTTGTTCGTTCGTTCGTTCGTTCGTTGGAAACTAATTTGTATTTCAGTGCATTTTGATGAGCTTCGCGCGTGGAGTTGGTCGGCACGCCCGTGCATTTATAAAGTTGCTAAGGGCGGAATTGGGTGTTAAGCGATTCGGCGAAATCCCTCTTTTTGTAATAGTTGTCGGGCATTTCTTCCAGCATTTTGCTAATTCAGGCCACGCAGCTGAAAAAGAATGTGGACAGACCTGTCGCTTTGCTTTCTATTTTAACGCGATATCACATTGTTTCACACGCATGTTATTGCCCTGCGAGCATTCGAATGTTAATGCTGGACCGACACTAAAACCTGCACCTCCTCTATTTCCAGATGGTATTTTGGAGACATAACTCGAACCACTGCCGAACAACTGCTCCTCTCTCCGCTGAACGAAAACGGATCCTTCCTCGTTCGTAAGAGCCGGAATGCCAACAACGATTACACAATCTCGGGTATTTTAACCACTTTGTTTTTCCTGCTGCTCGTATCGCCCTCGTACCTGTCTGGCACGGCAGCGCGCACACACGTTTGTGAAGGAGATAGCGCAAGTGATCCGGAAGCCGGTTATTGCCAGTCCTTTTTTTTAAAATAAGTTTCGCCGGAGACGATCGGAAAGCGGGTTAACAATCACAAGAATATTATCATGTACACAACGCCTGCACAGCTCAGCGAGTCTCTGCTGAGTTACAGCCGTCTTTTGGCACTGACTGACTCATCTGCTTCTCGCCTTTCTGTTTTTTTAAATGGCCTTCTTTCAGGTTATCACTTCTTAGTTGTGAAATAAATCCATCGGAATAAGCTTAGTTGGCCTTTCTCTTGCATTTCTGTAACAGTCACGTGGGAAGCATAAATTATCGTTGGAAATCCCCCCTCCACGCCCCACCACCACCACCACCACCACCCCCCCAATGATTTTTAAGTTACTTTCCATTCATTAGTTCCCTATTTTAAACGCGTTTGCTTAAGAAATAAAGAAATCAATGGGCGTGGCACTATTCTGATGACTTGACTCACACGAAATGTAAGTTGGGTTTTAAAACCTCCAGGATTCTTGACGGGATCGACTCTCTGCGGGTCAGCCCAGCTCAGCTGGTCGATCAGAAGGCTGGGCTGTACATTGACACAACTCACAATCTAGGCTGAATTCTACTGCAGAACTGTGCGTGATAGTCGGGAGATGCTGTCTTTCGGGCGACAGGTTAAGCTGAGGCCTAGCTTGCCTAGTTGGGTGTACTGTACGTTAAAAGATTGCCAGGCACTGTTCAAAAAGCCAAGTGAGTTTCACTACACATCGCAGTATGTCCTGCGAAACGCTTCTTTGAGACATGTCTTCCAGAGATGGAAAAAAAAGACCCCGTCTCAAAATTCAAGGGTTGTTTATTATTATATTTCATATTTTCATAAAAGGATGAAAATGAGAGAAAATTGAAGCAATTATATCTTTGGCCATCTATGCGCAATTGGCTGCCGTGTTTCACTCTCCCACAAACATACAGTCAATTCACTTTACACTATATTCTGTGAAGCGCTTTGAGACACAGTCTAGAAGACGTGAAAAGCGCTATATCAAATGCAAGGATTATTATTATTATCTAATTTAATTCAAACTTGTTTTCCTTTCCAGTACGAAACAATACCGTCAGTCATTTTCGAATTTTTGTTGGATCAGATGGCTCCTTCTCCCTTCATAAAAATCAACAGTTTCCTACGTTAGATAAACTCTTGCAATTTTACAAAACAAACTACAAGTTGCTGGGATTTCCGTTAAGAAAGCCATGTGTAAAGGTAAGAAAAATCAACTGAAAGCGCTCAACCAAAACCCCTCCGTTTAGGATGCTTTACAAAATGCTATTTCCGTTAAGATTAATAATAATAATACTTGCATTTAATATAATGCCATATCATGTCTTTGTGATGCCCCAAAGCACTTCACAGAACATATTATAAAGTATGTTGACTGTGTATTTTGCTGGCGAATATAATAATCTCTATATTAATACAACAACAGAATCTGCTGTTGTCCAGCTTTGTTAGAGATATATATTATACATATATACTGTATGTAGACTTGTGTGTTTGAGGCATACATATGTGTCGGTTTATTCATAACAGGCAGCTCAGGAAACCGATGAATGGGAAACACCGAGGGAAGAGTTCACTTTGCTCAAAAAAGTGGGAGAAGGTCACTTTGGAGAAGTCTGGGAGGGATCCTGGAAGAACAAGCCCGTGGCGATCAAAACGCTTAAGAAGGGTTGGTGCTACAGCTTTGTTTCTCAAGGACCAGGAAGCAATGGTCTGCACGTAAACTGTGTGTCGCTGATACTTGCCAAGAGTGAAAAGTATATGAGTCAGGTTATGGGGTTATATTGGGAAACTAACTCAGTCAGTAATCTGTTCCATTGTGAACACTGTGTAGGAACGTAAGGAGAATATTCATATTAATTTAACACCATGACTGGCTGACTCTTACTAGCTATTTTTCCGTCTTATTCATAATCTATACATCCATTGGCTCTGGTTGGCATTTCAATAAAGGAGAATCATGAAACACGGAGGAACGATAAGTGGGACGATTGTTTTTCTCTCTCTCTCTCTCATAGATGACATGAAACAAGAGGATTTTATTAAAGAAATACAAGCTATGAAGGCTTTGAAACATCCCAAACTAATGCAGTTATATGCCATTTGTTCCATTGGGGAACCCGTTTACATCGTGACAGAACTGATGACCAAAGGGAATTTACTGGAATATTTACAAGGTTGGTAACCCGGTAAAGAATGTACTGTATTGAATGCTTTTTTTTAAAACGCGTCTTCTGTTTGATGAAATTATTAAAATAAGTTGTAACGCTGATGTTTAAAGCTGTAAGTTTCTTGCTGAACACTTGTGCAGTTACTGAACTTTGGAAGTAGACGACAGTCTACAGAAAAGAATTTGCATATTTGTTTCATCCACAAAATAATAATAATAATCCTTACAATTTGATACAGTGGCTTTTCACATCTTATCGACGTCTCAAAGCGCTTCACAGAATACACTGTAAAGTGAATTGACTGTATATTTGTGGGCGAAACGCGGCAGCCAATTGCGCACAGCAGCGTTCCCCCCCACACACATTTGTGGATTGAAAGTGACCAATTTTTATTATTGTGTATCTTTTTGTTTTTAGGACGGATTATTATTTAATATCTATTATTTTAATCATATTATTTAAAATATACATACACCGTACAATAGAATTTTCAGAGCCCAATCGAACGGTGATAGAATCGACTAGACAGCTCCCGCAGCAGTGTACAGCGTATTATTTATTATTGAAGAAAATATTTTCAAGTAAGGAAATGAATGACTCATTCACGGTCAGTGTTCAATATTTGATTCGAATTCCCAGGAGCCGAAGCAGAGACGTTGAAAATGATGCATTTCTTGTACATAGCCGGCCAGGTGGCTGACGGAATGGCTTACTTGGAGGGACTTAAGTTCGCCCATCGCGATCTGGCCGCCAGAAACATCCTGGTGGGAGAGGAGCTCAGCTGCAAAGTAGCGGATTTCGGGTTAGCCCGGCTGATGCGGGTAAGTCACAGAAGCACGCTGGAAGAAAATCGGGAGTGGCTGGGAACAGCCTCGGCAGGTCAGGCAGCATCTACGGAGAGAGGAAAAGTTGAGTCAACGTTTCGGGTCCGTGCCCCGGTTCTGCCGAAACGTTGGACTCAACTTTTCCTCTCTCCCTAGATGCTGCCAGACCCGCTGAGTGTTCCCAGCCACTCACTTCTGTGTTTATTTTTAAGGCCGACCATCAACCTTTCGCTCCGTAGTTTTTTTTTTGACAAAACACAAGATTTTTTTTAAAACCGAATAAGAAGAAACCGAGCACAAGAAAAAGACAAGGTTGAACTTTTACACTCCAGCTGCTTTTGTAACCCGAGGAAACGTTTTTGTTTTGATCGCGCAGGACGATATGTACCAGCTCAACGTTGAGACCCGAATACCTATTAAATGGACAGCGCCAGAGGTTTCGAATTTCCAGAGATATTCCATAAAGTCTGACATCTGGTCCTTTGGTATTCTTTTGTACGAAATAGTGACGAAAGGCAAAGCACCTTACGAGGGTAAGTCAATCAATCAATCAATCATTACATTTATATAGCATCTTCATGTTGGGAAGACGTCCCAATTGCTTTGTAAACGCGAGTTGTTTTCGAATGGTACAGAGCTGAACTTTTATTATTATCCTCACTTCACTTCATTTCACAGGAATGACGAACAAAGATGTTGTGGATAAAGTAAACAATGGCTACAGGCTGCCCTGTCCTCACAGCTGCACCAAAGATGTCTATGGGATAATGCTCAGATGCTGGAATATATCTGAAGAAAACCGACCGTCGTTTATCGATCTGAAGAACGAACTTGAGGCGCTGTATTCCGTTCATTATTACCGCGAATAATCTACGCGGAGGAACCGAGGCCCATGTCGCCGCGTGAGGAAACCCGCGATCCACGGAGTGACTTGACCGACCCTCGTCGAAACAAACCTCGTCGCAAATGTAATCGTTTCCTGTTCAATTTAAAACAAAATGTATTCACTCGTTCCATTGTAATTCAATTAAAAAAGGCAAACGGTGTGTGTGGGGGGGGGGGGGGGGGGGGGGGGAATTCCAAAGGGACGTCTCCGGACATTCGCTATAAAATAGGGACGGCAGAGACGGATCTCCACGGATGATTTAGGATGTACTTGATGCCATTCCGAAATATTTAAAGAGTCACGGGGCGATGTTGATGTGCAGCAAACTAACCCAAGAGTGGAACTACAACAACAAGTTTGCATTTATGCAGAACCTAGGATAATGTCCCTGGAAGCGCTTGCCAGTGGCGAGGCTGGACACCTCGCAATGTGGAAGTGGGAGGTAATCAAGAAAGCCCAGTCAAAGTGGTCGATTTTCAGGTGGGAGTTAACGATCGAGAGAGAGGGGGGGGGGGGGGGCGAGACAGAGGTAACAAATACACACTCCAGGTTGAGAGCTAACCTGAAACATGTTTAGGATGTAAAGGACAAGGTTTTTTTTCCCCAAAAACAAATTGTAATGTTTGTGATAACAGTGGGTAGATTCAATACTAAATAGCATATTTACTGGGGTTTTTAGAAAAAATCAACATCAAGAATCTGGAAAATTCATTCTCTTCACGTTTCAGTAGGAAAAAAAGCAATGTGTATGTAAGTCAGTACTTACTGTACTTCCCTGTTCTACTTTTACTTATTACAGTACCTGTACTTATTATTTACTTCTGACGGATTCTGATATTGTATTTTGTGTTAGAAGAATGATTCTCCTATAGTTGGTGGTGGGATTGATTTATTCAAAGCTCTGTAGCATGCGGTAGCTAGATTTTTAAGCAATTTTCTTTTCATTTGTGTGTGAAGATTAAATGGGCGATGCACTATTAAACAAAAGCCTTCAAAAGATTAAATATCCTACTGCATAATGTCGTACAACATTTTCAGAGAAATACATTGAAATTATGTATTTTTTACATTCACAATTCACTCCGAGAGACCGTTTTGATTGCATGTCATCTTCTGTTGCAAATTGTAATAAGTAAAAAGATATCTGTGAATAAGGCAGATAGCTTTGTTTAATGAGGTTTATTGATAGGAGAAACCTATTTGCTAAAACGCAAACCTGCTGATACTCTCTCTTACTGTAAAATAAATGCAAAATTGTTCTTATTTATCAGAAATGTAAAGTTTAGTTATGTGTAACCACAAGAAGTTATTTATACAGCGGTGTTCACGTGGAATGTGTCTCGGAGTACTTAACTGGAATGAATCACTTTGTGAAATCACCTTTTATCCTCCACGTGACTATTAAAGAGCAAAAGAGGAAATAAATATGTCTTCTCGTGTCTGCAAATATTATTATATTAGATAATATACAAATATTATTCGTACTTTAAACCCTCGTCCAGAAATCCCTCAATAAGCTTACCTATCCCAACCTATACTAATTTGTGCGCAACGATAAACACTTATCCTTGCTTTGCGTGACATAGCAAAATCTTAAAATGTGAAAGGAGAAACCAGTTAGAGGAGTATATTCTTAAGAAGTGTATTCGGTGGAAACCAATTCGAATCCAGGCAGGTCAGGGCTAAAGCTTAGGCACGTTTCCTGACTCCACACGCCTAATAATAATCCCTCCTCAAAAAAAAACACAATAATAAAAAATGGTCATTTCAATCCATGACTGTTTGTGGGAGACGCTGCTGTGCGCAATTGACTGCCGCGTTTCTTTCACAAATATATACAGTCAATTCACTTAACAGTATATTCTACGAAGCGCTTTGAGACGTCTAGAAGACGTGAAAAACGCTATATAAAAAAAACAAGGAATATTATTATTTATTACAAATGTAATATTGCATTGTAGACTCACAGTGGGATTTGGTTCAACTAAGTTTAGTGCAGACTGTGTCAGCGGATAGCTCAGCTGTGGTGGGGAGGTGTCAAGGCTTTACAGTGTTCTGTCTCCCCCCCCCCCCCCCCCACCCACCTCCCTCTCTCCCGCTTCGATTGAAGTTGTCCTCTTTCCTTCTCCTGGGATACAATTATTTGGGAGCTGGGTGAGGCACTTTATAATTGGATACAAATGACCGTACCTTTTAGACTTCGTAAAGGGTTTATAAATCTCTGATTTGTGTGTCTATTCACTTTTACTCAATTGGGACGTCCTCCCGACATGAAAGGCGCTTTATAAATGCAATTTTGTTGTTGTTATACTCAATTAACCCCGCACCTACATTTGCAATGTTTCAGGAAAGACTTGGAAGCGTATTCGGTCTGTCCCTGTTGCAGTTTTATTGCTGTAATATTTTCATTTACGATCCGCGGTCTAAGTCTGCTGAGATTTCCTCCCCCACTAAACATGTTCAAGAACGAACGAGATTTCTCAAAGGTTTTCTTTCAGATTATTGTCTAATTTAGTGTTTCTGCCTCGCAGTCCACCGCATCCTCTTTGTTCAACCAAACAATTTAACGTCTGGTTATTGAATGGTACAAGAGGTGTAGCTATTCCAATCCGTTTGATTAAAATTTTGTTGGGCCTCGATTCAGATCATTTTCAGCCACCTACTTCCAATGCATCGTTACTTCTTATCATATTATATTATATTACAACAGGAGAGGGGTTAGGGGGTTGAGCAATTTTCAGGAGTGGCTTTACTGCCTGATAGAGCGAGCTTTAGCAGTGACAGCATAAAAACATGATTCATTTAACATTCACAACAATCAGTGTCATTTTAAAACTGCTGTTGAGGTGGGGACTGGTTTGGAAGCTTTGGCCCGAAGGAAACAATCTATAGTTTGGAAAAAAAAATCATTTGCTTTAGATTCAAGAGCAATATTCACATCAGACCTGTTCCCACCTGCCAACAACACACACAGAGGGGGTGGTTTTGTAAGCCGTCATCATCGTTTCACTGAAACTTAAGGAAGTAAGATAGAGAGCGAGAGAGAGAGATTTGATCACTAAACCTCACGATGCACCGGGTGTTATGCTGAGAATGTTGGCTGGCTACAGGACACGGCAGCTGTGAGATTCTCTGGAGGTCGGAGAGGAGAATTCTAAACCGTCCGGACTAACCGGGCTGCCAGACGAGAAGTTCGACTCTTGCCACCAACGTCCCATCATGGCTGAATGTCTACGGAGAGTTCTTCCCTGTTTCAAATGTCTCGGAGGTTCCAGAGTAAAGCCCGGAGATGTGAGTCCACCCGTTATCGAGGTCCAATGGGAATCCAACCACCAAACAACCCACACCGAGGGTGCTCGCTACGTGGCTCTGCACGATTTCTCGGCCAGGACGAACGAGGAGATCTCTTTCAGCAAAGGGGACCAAGTCAAAGTCTTTGACGATGAGGGTGATTCTCTCAACGGCTGGTGCATGGCAGAGAAGCTCAACGGGGATCAGAGCAGAGGATATGCTCCTATCAGTTACATCGCCAAGAAAGACAGTTTGGAGGAAAAACCGTAAGTGAGGATACAATCCAATGGAATTTACTGTATCTATATATATATATATATTATATTATATTATAGCTTTCAAGTCAGGACTACTTCTCAAAGTGTTCGACTATCCTGGCTGGGGACCCAACCTTGGGGTAAAGGGGTTGTGGGGAAAGGACACAGATGACTGAAAGAAAAAGTTTTGAGACATGAAAAGAGGGGAGAGAGAGATGGGGGCTGGGTGGGTGGGTGGGTGTGGCGGGTGGGGGTGGAGTCGGAGTTATATCCAGAGAAAGGGAACACGGAATATCACATCCAAATATCACATCCAAAGATTAGTGTTTAATCACCTCAAATTGTCAAAAAAGAAAAGCTTCTTAAATTGGTTCACAGGATAATATACCGCAAAAGTGCAATGACTATGTGTTTGTCGCTGAACACGGCAGCCAACTTGCTGTGTACCCACGAGATAACCTTGAAGACCATCGCTGTTTTTCTGAGCGAGTGTTGGTCAGAGAGAAACTTGCTTCTCTTTTGGAATGGGCCTTAACTTTCTCTTCGACCGCGCCTTTGGTCACCTTCCACCCTCTCCCCCCCCCCCCCCCGCCCGCCCCCCCCCCCCCAGCCCGCCCCCGCCTCGGTCTCTGGATCCTGTTGTTGTGAAGCGCTCTGAGACGCTGTCCGGCGTGGGGTGAGGGCGCTGGATAAATTGAAGTTGCTGCTGTTGTTGTGACAATCGATTCGTATCATTCCAATGAAATGAATGTATTTCCTGCTTTAAGTTGCATTGCATGTGATGCATTGATTGCCAGGCAGATAATAACCCAAATATTCTCGATTCCTTCCCGCACCTACAGTGCTTGTAATTCTAGTTCATCTTGTTCTTAGAGGGAAAAAAAATCTTTTTTTCCCAGTCAATCAGGTGCCAGACACCTGCGGAAACCCAATGCTTAAATACATCCAAAATAAACTGAGGGTTGTCCATATCCCACAGCTGATTTTACAGAATCTATATTCACCAAAACACCCCCTCCCCAACTCCCCCACCTCCCAGACTTTCTTTCTCAGTGCGGGGAATATTGCTCAGTTGCAGGCGCCAGAGATGTAGAAAATGTGGGAGTCTGTGGCGAACAGACGCGTTTGTTTATTTAAACGTAAAGCAAGCGGCGGAAAATAGACCAAGGGATGTGAACGAGGGATTTTATTCCACGTGTTTTTGCAGTGATTCTCATCACAAGAAACTTGAATATGCGGTCCACGGAATGCCAGTTGATCCAAATAGCTGCATGTACCTTTGTTACTCTACCCTATGCTCCATTTACAACAACAACAACACCAGCAAAATGACCCTTAGAGAGCGCCTTTCACATCGAGAGGACATCCCATCAGAATAATCGCTCACCGGAATCATTTTAGCCCAAGGGGCTTGTTCCAATCGGTGTATTTAACCATCAATATATTTTGCTAGTACCTTCTCTTCTGCCTGTGCAGGTGGTATGTTGGGTCACTCAGCCGATCGGAAGCTAAAAGTATTCTCGCTGACCAGAACGAGATTGGTTCGTTCCTCGTCCGTAAAAGCGAGAATCGCGAAGATGCCTTTACCTTGACCGGTAAGTAGGACCTCAGAACCAAGTTGCTAAGCTATTACCAGGAAACTCTACTTTTAATACCATAGCAGATACAAGCTATTTCCCCCCCCCCCCCCCCCCTCCCCCTCTTCGTATCAATCACAGTGCAGGACAAAGGCTGCGTGCGACACTTTCGTATCCTGAAGAGTGAAGACAAGCAGTTTTATCTGAGTCCCAATCGGAGGTTTTCTACTCTGTGTGACCTCGTGGATCATTACAAAGCCAACAATCTTCAGGCAGGTCTGAGGCTGACATCACATTGCAGGAAGGTAAGTTCACTTCAAATAAGTTGACGCTCACTTTATTTCCTATAGTTATATTAAAAAATATATATATATATATGATATATTTTCCACCTCACGCGAAGATCTATTAGCAAACTCTACCACAAACGAAATTCCGAGTTCAAAAAATCTGCCGGATAACTGTACTGTAGTTTGATTGTATATATTGTGGAACAGGCTCCCGAGAGAGAGACGGTTGAAGCCAGAAACGTTGGTTCCTTTCAAACGCGGATTAAGATACGGTAATTCGCTTTTTGGGAAATAACACGATGGGATTATAGCACCCAGGTAGTTTCGGACACACGTGTAAGTGACTGCCAGGAAGTGGGGGGAAGGAGAACTAGATGGGACCTTGGCCTTTATTTCCATCTAGCGTTTTCTTATGTTCTTACACTTTTAAAAATAGGTTGAACCAGCGCTTCAAGATTTGTCCCACTCCACTGTGGATGCCTGGGAACGACCACACGAGGAGTTCACTCTCGAAAAGTTAATCGGCTCTGGAAAATTTGGAGACGTTTACTCTGGATACTGGAACAAAACCGTGCAAGTGGCCATCAAAACGATATTTGTCAGTAAGGATATCCGCGTGAGAGAGAGAGAGAGAGAGAGGGAACGCACGTGTGAGAAGCAGAGACTCAAAGCTGCTGGTTGCATTTGGTTTTCTGCCAGGAAGGGAATTTGAAGTTGAAGGGTTCCGGGGATCTATCCTGCGTGAAGGGGCTCTGTATAAACGCTGTAGCTCAGTGGTTAGAGCACCCGCCTTTACAAGCGTGTGTTTCGAATCCAGGCAGGTCAGGTCGGGGTGAAACCTTGGGCAAGTTTCCTTACTCCACACACACACACACACACACACACACACACACCTAATAATAATCCGTCAAAAAAAATAAAAAAAATTGGTCATTTCAAAAACCGCGGAGATAACACTCTTTGTTTTTGTTTTTTTGGGGGGAAAAAAAATCTTGTTGAAGTCACTCCTCGCATGATCTAGCTGACCCTAGTTCTGGTTCAAATTAAATTGCCAGGATTTCATTAAAAATATTAAATATAACTGATAAAAATTCGCACTCCACATCACAAGGAAACAATGGCAGCAGTGCCCCCTGCTGGAGTGTCCTGCCACCTGCAGGTCTGTAATCTCAGTTTGCTTCACAGTCAGTCAACTCCTCATCTGATCTGTGCCATTGTGCGCTGGGTGGAAAGACAGCAAACCGATGATTTTATTTTTCACAGAAATTTTTGAAACAAACTTTTTTTTTGCGCAAGTGAACATCTCAATGAATAGAGCTTTAACCACAAGAAAGTTACATTTTCTAATAGTGATAATAATCCTTGCATTTTGATACACAAGCTCTTTTTATCGACTTTTTAATCTTATCGACGTCTCAAAGTACTTCACGGAATACACTGTAAAATGAATTGACTGTATATATATTTGTGGGCGAAACGCGGCAGCCAATTGCGTATGGCAGCGTCCCCCCACAATCAGTCGTGGATTGAAATGACCAATTTTTATAATCTTTTTGGGGATTATTATTAGTCGTGTGTGTGTGTGTGTGTGTGTGTGTGTGTGTGTGTGTGTGTGGAGTAAGCAAACTCGCCCATGGTTTCGCCCTGACCTGCCTGGATTCGAACACAGGTCTGTCACGCTCGTAAAGGCGAGTGTTCTATATAACCACTGTGCGCGTTTCACATCAGGAAGGTTGTTCCAAGGCAACTGCGTGTTGGGAATCAGGATCGGGGGATGTGGGGTGGGGGGGGGTTATTTGTTAACACATTATTTCCATTTCATATACTTTTTTTTCTCTCTCTCTCTCTCTCCAGATAATACGAATCAGAGAATTTTCCACGCAGAGATGAGCATAATGAAGCAGCTGCACCATCCCCACTTAATGTCACTGCGCGCTGTGTGTACAGGGCAAAACCCTTGGTACATCGTGACTGAGCTAATGAGAAAAGGCAACCTCCTGGAATACTTACAAGGTTGAGTTTGAAAATCTGTTTGGTTTTAAAGCGCTGCGTAATCTTCCCGTTTCCTCTCTGTCGCAAACGAGAAAAGAATCATATATAAAGGGTATAAAGCCGAGTATAATCCCTCCCCAAAATAAACACAATAATAAAAATGGGGTCATTTCAATCCACGACTGTTTGTGGGGACGCTACTGGGTGCAATTGGCTGCCATGTTTCACCCACAAATATATACGGCCAATTCACTTTACAGTATATTCTGTGAAGCGCTTTGAGACGTCCAGAAGACGTGAAAAGCGCTACATCAAATTCAAGGATTATTATTGTTATTATCTATCATTGGCCATCCTGAGCATCTCGAGTTACAGTAACGTTGGTTGTTGGCCAGTGATATAAAGTTAATTATTTTTAGATGTGATTCACAGCCCCCTGTAAGCCACCTTGACTCAGACATATTATGACCTTCGTCTTATCACAAGGACATAATGAGAAATGCTAGACAAACAAAGACCAAGGTCCATCTAGTTCGCCTACAACCTTCCTGGCGGTCGCAAGCACATACGTCCCAATCTACCTATGTATTATACTGTACCCCATAACGTTATTTCCTAAAAGAAAATCAGCTGATCTGTGTTCGATAGATCAGCCAAGTACAGTTTGGATTCAGGTCAGAGAAGTGAAATGGCAGCCTTGTCTACAGCTAACCTGTCCCACCAGAAAAAAAGCGATTCAGGTTTTACTGTGCATGCTCATTCACTCTAAATTATCATTTCAAATTTGCCAAGTTGAGTGGAGAAAGCAACGTTTTTAACCTTTTATTATTAATATTATTATTTTAATTCTTCAAGATCACCTTGTGTTTTTTTGCTAGTCCCTGGAGGTAAGCGTCTGGATTATGAGCAGCTGTTAGACATGGCAGTGCAGGTGGGAAAGGGAATGTCGTATTTGGAATCTCAAAACTACATCCATCGGGATTTGGCCGCGAGGAACGTCCTCGTGGGAGAACATCAAGTGTGTAAGATTGCTGACTTCGGATTAGCCAGAATTCTAGAGGTAACGAACGTTGGTTTTCCCTCTGAATGAATAACACACTCAAATAATCATCATTATATTAATAATAGAAGGAACTAATAATAAATTTGCGAGATGATGGGGAGAGGTTATTGGCAACTTGGTTATATTGCGTTGGTGCTGAGCTTAAACACTTATTCACAAACAATTGATTTGAGAGTCTGAAAAGTTGTGCAATAGTCAATCTGTCGACTTTCTGTCACCATCTTATGATTGATGGCAACATTCAGAAAGCTGGGGTAACATATTACGGGAGTTGGGTTACACTGTACTATTTAATAATTTTAAATAATAATAATTCTTGCCGTTTGATATGACGGCCTTCTCATGTCTTCGAGACGTCTCAAAGCGTTTCGCGGAATATGCTGTAGAGTTAATAATCCTCAAGCAGAAAAAAAAACGTGGAAAGCGCTATATCCAATGCAAGGAATATTGGTAGAAAGTGATTTGACTGTATAGTTGCGGCCGATCAATTCTAATTGTTAACCGATGTATTCAACGTACAAAAAAAATGCAGGAAGAAGTGTACATGTCGACATCTAGAGAAATTCCGTATAAATGGACAGCCCCGGAAGCTATTGAATACGGCCGTTATTCTGTGAAGTCTGACGTTTGGTCCTTTGGTATCCTGCTTTATGAAATGGTCACTTATGGTAAAATCCCTTACGCGGGTAAGTCTCCCGTTTTTCCACTAAAATCAACGTCACGATCCTATTTTCCGAAATAGTTTTTTTGGGGGTGTTTTGTTTCGGAAACCTCCTCCTTTGCTAAACGTAAAGCGTTTTACTGCTTTAGGTCTGAGCAACCACGAAACATTGACGAAGATCACCGAAGGGTACAGAATGCCATGTCCGAAAGACTGCCCGAAGAGTTTCTACCAACTCATGCATCGCTGCTGGCAAGAGAACCCGCAAGATCGCCCAACGTTTGCAGAAATAACATCGGAGATGTTGTCCTTGGAAAATTATCAATGTCTTCCTCGTGAAGAAGACCTGAAAGGCGTCACCTCGTTGCACTAGAAGTGTCATCATGACTTATTGAACTCATGGACTTTGACACAAACTATGCAGTCAACTCAACTCCCGAGGGTAGATTGTGAAGCTCTTTGAGACGTCTTGACGCAGTAACTTAAGGCGCTCTATCAAACGCAAGGACTTTTATTATTATTATTCTCATCAAAATGTGCCAATTTTTGGTCTGATCGACTCTTATTTAAACTGAGGAATGTTTTTGGCTTGACTAGCTTTTTTTTTTGCCAACCATTTATCATGAGATTGGGTCATCTTCTTCTCTTGAGGCTGTTAAGGTTCAGAGTTCTTACTTCGAAACAACGGGAACTTTCATTCATGTTGCGCCCTTCAGACAGATGAAGCCTCGGAATGCTTCGCGAGGACACTGGATGGATGGCAAGCAAGGGGGATGGGGAGGGGGAGGAAGGGTCAGTTGATCAAAGCCAGGGTCAAATGAACAGCAAGGTTTTCGGGGAAAATTATAGACAGATAAAGAGGAGGGCAAGACAGAGGGGAGATTGACAAATTTCCAAAGGGTTAAGGTAGAGTAGCTGAAGGTCTATACTGATGATGTTTACCTCTAATACAGCAAGTCCAAGTCAGCCAAGCAGATAAGGTGAGCTGATGAATGGGCTAGGAGAAGGTCACAGAGATAAGGAAGGTACAGTACTAAAGTGAGTACATCACAGTAGAACTGGAGAGTGTATTCACCCAGTCATTGCTGTAGGAACGAATGACTGCGCAAAGCAAAGTGCTATATAACTCTCCGCAAGGTTGGACTCCCAAGAGAATGTTTGCTGCCCTCTGACAATCTTATTTTTGGGAGGTGAGATTTCAAGGAGACTTCAGACTTCTTGAGGGGGAGATTCTCTCCTGAGAACTTAAATCAGTTGGTGCGGGTGGCACTGAGCGAAATCACTCAGTTTGAATGCTTGTTCGATTATAATTATGATAACGATAAATATTATCATGTTGTTTGTGTGTGTGTTTGTGTGTGAACTTCCTAGCTTTATTGATAATATCACAAATATGGCAAATGTTGCAAAATATTACCATATTTCAACCCACGGCTGTTTGTGGGGGGGGACACTGCTGTGCGCAATTGGCTGCCGCGTTTCGCCCACAAATATATACAGTCGATTCACTTTGCAGCATATTCTGTGAAGCTGCTTTGAGACACAGTCTAGAGGACGTGAAAAGCGCCAGATCAAATGCAAGGATTATTATTATTGTATTGCAGTATTATTTAAATCGCAGTTACCTGATCTTACCAGCAGATGACAATCTACAAAGAAATATAATATATACAGTATGTTGGATTCCCATGTTTTGTGAGTTCGACAAATGTCTCTTCATCCCAATATCTTTATGCTTCTCTGCTTCTAATGATTGCTCGCCCAATACTTCCTTTTTTTGCTGTTGTTGTTGTTGTTGTTGTTGTTGATCGACTTAAAGATTGAAAACTATCCAATGTGCTTCACAGATAGCGATGGCGATGATATAATAATAATCCTTGCATTTGCTATAGATCTTTATCATCTCGTCGAGATTCCTTCAACTCGCTTCACAAGGTATGCTATACAGGGATGTGTCTGTGTCTGTGTCTGTGTCTTGGGCGAATAAAATTGCTGTCATGTGTAGTGACTGCTTGTAGGGATACACCTGAGCGAAAACACTTTTACTAATGCCATCATACTGTCTGCGATGCTAGAGTTTTCTGCGAATATAATACAGCAGGCGGGGTGTTACGCTTAGAAGCTCCTGTTTTGTTCTTAACAAAGGCAGTCACATTTCTGGCATTTTAATAACAATCGAAGTGGCATTTAGTGAAGGTTAGCGGAACCCGGCCAACACACAATCTCAACACAGTAGCCTTGGGGAGTGACGGGTTTGCAAGTTAAATCACATAAACCTTGTGCACAATGAAAGCGCTTGTCAAACAGCACAGGTGGGAGATTAACAACAATATACGACAGGGGTGGGTGGGTTAGAATCCACCTCCGAGACAACCACATTACACTGGATTAGAGCCTCTCACGTCAGGAGGATTTCCCTTTGAGGGCAGTCATTCTTTCAGACCGGACGGACTGAGGGATGGAATTCCAGAGGTTGGGGGCAGAGTGGCCTAAAAGTTTGCGTGTGGTTCGTGAAGGTTTCCGGTCACCATCAAAGCTGCTGTCAACAAACATTAGGATTGGGGGCAATGGATTTTTTGTTGTATTGTGAAAAACGATTTCCTATGACATTGATCACACACTTGAAACATTGGGTTCAAGGCTTTGGGAGAAGCCGCAGAATGAACGAACATTCAGAATTATTAGGCTATGGGGTCTATTAGGCTATGGGGAGCGGGCAGGGCAGTGGGATTGAATCGCTCTTTTCAAAGAGCCGGCACAGACTAGATGGGCCGAATGGCCTCCTTTTGTGCCGTAAAATTCTATGAATCTATGAATCTTTCGCAAAATAATTTTCTGATTTTCTTTTCGATCCTGCATCGTTGTTTTTGGTTAATAGATCTTGAATCACCACTTATTACGGTTTTCCCTTTTAACCGGATTTGAAATATATATATATATATAATGTCTTACCCCCCACCCACCCCCTTCCCACCCCCACCACCCGATGTTTCTCTGTTGCTCTGAGACGGTGACTGCCATTTAAGCTCGATAGTTAAGCCCTAAAAGACTTGAGATGTACGGATCAGCCATGACCTTATAGAACGACGGATCAGGCTTGAGGGACTGAATGACCTCCTCCTGTTTTCTGAGCCCTGATTTGCACATGGCGTGATCGGCAGCAGTGGGGAGTATTGAACAGCTGTTAGAATGTTGTTTCCAAGGATTATGTTTCAAGCGAGCGCTCGAAACTCAAGCACTAACGATAGCAGCCGACAAACCAATAATGTCACCGCCTACCCTCACCTCTGCACTATTTAAACCAGCGTAGGATGCTTCAGTAATTCTTTAGCACAGTGTTTACTGGAAATATTATCTCAATGCGTCGTGATACTTAGGGAAAGATTACAACCGAGTGCGTATATCTGATCCTGCAAATTCTTAACTAAACAGTACTAATAATAACAATTCTTATCGCATCTTTGTCTCTTCCACCCCCTCACAGAGAATATACTGTGTCAACTGAATTGACTGCCTATTTTGTGGGGCAAAACTTTCTGTGGTAGCTCTCCTTTACTTTCCATTAGCGCAGCGCTAGGGAAGTTCTGCGATGTGACCGCAAAGTATGTTCTATTCTTGAGCGAGGCTGAGAGTGAGAGAGGGAGGGAGTGGGGGGGGGGTGGGGGGGCGGGGGGGTGAAGCGAGGTCGCGGAGTGGGAGCCAAATATTTTTCCAGTGGGAGATTGGCAATGTGGGAGTTGACTGATTCATTCCTCTCTGCTCAAAACAGCACATTTAAACCACATTGAAAGAGAGAGAGAGAGAGAGAGAGAGAGGAGAGAGGGAGAGGTTTGAAAACAGGCGATGTAAGGAAAAGTACTAACGTGGGGATAGGAAAAGATTAACCATAAATAAAAGCTAACCGTGCCTTTACAAACACGAATTTTGAGCTGCAGAACGAAACAAGAGAGAGTGGGGCGGGAAGTGGGGGAAATGTTTTGTTATCTGGTTGGAACATAGAAACAGGAATAGGCCATTCAGCCCCTCAAGCCCATCCTGGGCTCCATTCCCCACCCTTGCCCCCTGTCCCTTGCATACCCTGACCTAACAAATATAATAATATATATTCCTGGCACTCGATATGACGTCTATATCATCGAGAACATTTCAAAACACTTTCACAAAGTTTCTGTAATGTATACGGTGGGCGTTTGTTCAATGTACAAATCTGTCTTTTATAATAAATAGTTTAAATAATTTTTGTAATATATATATATGTATATATTTAACGAGATCAATAAATAATCCTGGACAAGTTGATTCTCTGATTCTTTGTCTTCTGTACTTTGGGGAGGGAATGAGGAGGAGGAAGCTGGGGGAGAAGGGTGGAGGGTGTGAGTTGGATATGAAGATGAACGTGTGGCGAGGATACATTTCTGAGGCTTTCTGAAGATCAAAGAACATCAGCAGAGAAAGACACCATTTGGCACATTATTTCTAGATGTCCGTGTCTTTATGTAAGTGTCAATCGAATGCTACGTTTCGCCCACAAATATATAGTCAATTCTCCTACTCTCCTTCCCTCCCACCCGAAGCGCTTTGAGACGTCGATAAGATGTGGAAAGCGCTATATCAAATGTAAGGATTATTATTATCATTAGCGTTATTACGTACTCCGGAAAACATGAAGAAATTTGCAATGAAAGTGTTAGTGAAACTGTTGGTTTGATATTTATTTCAAGTTGTAAATCCGTGACTATAATGCGACAAGTGAGACGGCAGAAGTCAACAGGACATTCCACACCCATTGGATTCTTCCCAATTCCAACATGATTCATTTAAGTTCCAGGAATGAATGATAAAGGCGTTATAGAAATAATAAGTCACTGCGAATTGAGGGCAAGACACACCTAACAGGCTGCGTTTAGTTTTTTTTTGTCTTTTTAATAATAAAAAAAAAGTCACACCCAGTAACCCCACATATTTGGGTTCGATTTCACTTACGGATGTGTGCAGGGAAACGTTTATGAATACGATCAAGGATTTACAGGGAAAAATGCCTGGATAAATACAATGCTGACAGGAAAAAAGACCGATGGCAATCTGAGCAACACACACAGCAGCAAGCTCGCAAAGAAAAAACCCATTGAACTAATACAGATCACACACTTGCAGCCCGAAATAGACCTGGGATGTTTGCAGGCAACTGATTTGCGGAGAGCAGAATCTATTTGCTATTGCCAGACGTAACAGAGCTCAGCTGCCAGATGCGAATCAGTAAAATAATATTTCTGCTTCTATATAAAGCCATCACAGTTAAAAGCTATTGTTTTGCTTAGAAGGCCGGAGTGGAAAGCATTACTGGAAGGAATGGAATGACTGATGACCTTTTTAAATCTCTCTGAGTAGTTAGTTGCTGGGTTCACTCTGATTTTTATTTAGTTAAGCAGTACTTTTATCCATTACCTCAAAAAAAAGCTCAATTCGAAACAGCCAACTTCAACAGGCATCAAACAACAAGACCTTCAGGTCTGGAATTGACTGACTGACTGACTGAGAGAGAGAGACAGATTTAAAACTATTGAGCACACACAAATAAACAAAAATGTGACTACACATTTCTGAAAACAATCAAACTAGACCAAAAAATGTTCCACTGCCTCGAAGGGTAAAAAAAATGATTCTAATGCGCGTTTGCTAAGTAAAATAGTCCTTTCAAATGTCATTGTAACCAATCCACAATGCTGCTCTATTAAAATGTTCACAAAGTCGACTTTGTTCCTATCTTTAACTGTTTTCCCACGATTTAAGGCCCTTTCAGTCGCACACGTCACTTTTTGTGTTGGCAACTTTCTGAGCGACTCCTCACATAACCAGAAGCTAGGCTTGTTGCCACAGATGTTTCATATAATCCCAACAGTGTAAGCAGAGAAACAAGAAGGGGATTCAGACTCATCAAACCGACGTTTGTTCTGGCTCTTCAGTAAGGCTACACATCACCGATAATGGATCTCGTATTAAATTCTACCTCCTGCAGATTCTTATAGTTTAACCCTGATAGCACGGAACGAGTAATCCTCATGTCAAAATAATCCGCAGCTTTGTTGGTGGTGTAAAGCGAAGGCAGAAAATGCTATTTATTCCACTTTCTTGAGGCATTTACGCAACTTGTGCAGTTTGGCATCGAGGACAATGATCACTGTTTTGTTAAAAGGCGAAAGGCTCCCAGTTTAAGGCCTCATCTCAAGACCCTCCTCTTCTGCTGCCCTCCCAACTCTCTCTCCCTTCCCTCGTACCTCTCACCCGCTCCTCCCCACCTACCCTGCCCCTCTCCCTTGCTCGCGTCCTGACTGTTCAGCGCCTTGGGACGTCCTCCCGACGTGAAAGGCGCTCTATAAATGTAATTTTGTGTGTGTGTGTTTGTGTTGTTTCCTCATGTTTGCCTGACCAAACAGACCATTCCAAGTAATCATATTCAGTGTGTAATACCTTCATAAAGAGGTATTTTTTTTTGTTGTTGCTGGAATGGAGCTTCCTTGCTTTATTTGCAATAATAATAATAATCCTTGTATTTGATATAGTGCCTGCCTTATTATGTCATTGGGATATCTCGAAGCACTTCCCATAATATACTGTGTATTTTATGGGTGAAACGTAGCAACTAATTCAGCATTCCCAGGTTCCCACAAACAGTCGTGCTTTGAGGTTACAAATTAATTCAATAGTAAGGTTAGCTTGTCAAAGCTTGCTTTTGTAAGCAGGCTGAACGCTGTCGATTCTAAAGTTGGCAATAATGGAAGCTTGTCTCAGTAAGCAGACTACGTATTGCTAAATATTTATTCCAAAAAAATTATCAAATGAAACAAACCCTACAATATACACAAAGTTTGGAGTTTTCCGAAGCACCACACAGGCTGACGCTCAAATATTATTCATAAGTCAAACTAATAAAATAACAGTTTTATCGCTTTCTCAGTTAATTTCAATTTGACCTGGTACGACTGATTTGTCATTGTGTCTCAACGGCTGCGCTAAGGCAGGGCAAACATTGTTCAGCCTAATCTACCTTGTCTATTCTTCCAAATCGAATAAGCAACGCTTAGCCATGCTGAGAAAAGGCAGCAGTGTTTGAAAGCAACCTGATGTTTAATATTTGCTGAAGAGATTGCTTTAAAACACTTCTCATAATAAATTCCAAATTTCACACTTTAAATAGAGAGAGAGAGAATGACAAGAAAGTGCAACTGGATCTAATCCAATAAAACCCTGAGGGAGATTTCAACCTTACTCACAACAGTGCCATTTAACTAAGCCTTCCTTTCATTGTTTGACCATTACCCAAATCTTTTTACGCATCACCAAAGCCACATTTGTTGATCCAAGGCACTGCCATCCATTCCACTTTGAGTTGTTTCAAGGTTCTACAGTATTTCTGCACACTCTACATTTATTTCTGCTGATTGAATTATATCGGAAGCCTTACTTCAGTCGGGTTTAAGGACAAAGTGAATACGCATGAGAGCCGTGTCTCCCCCTACTCTCCCCCTCATACCCAATGTGTATATATAAATGGCGTTTGTACAGATACACACTATTCCACTCCATTACACATTTTGCTCCCATTTACCATTCATCAAGATGGCAAAGTTAATGTGTGCTTTTTTACCTGAATGTTTCTAGGAAACAAATGGGGTTTACTCGGTAAATATAACAGAAACCTTCGAGATTTGGCTGCAACGGATTTTCTAGTAGATGAGTAGGAAATAATAATAATAATACTCGCATTTGATATAGCGGCTTCTAGACGTCTCCAAGCTCTTTACTCAATATACTGTAAAGTTAATTGACTGTTTATTTTGGGGGGTGCGAAACAAGGCAGCCAATTGCGCACAGCTACGTCCCCACAAACAGTCGTGGATTGAAATGACCAATTTTATTAAAATATAATAATAACGATCCTTGTGTTTTGTGTAGCATGAATGTTGCAAGTAATCAGTTAAGCGCAAGTTTCCACCATATAAATGTTTAGGAAACAATGACTCAAATACAAAAATATGAAACCTACCTCGCAGCAGAGAACTTAGACACAACTGGATTTGCAAACAAACAGGAAATCCACCAGTTTTTCTCTGCAGCTAATGGCAAACCTAGGTTGACCAATAAAGTTTTCAGTAGTGTTTACTGTGACATGAATTGCTCACAAGAATAAATATTCACTGATACCTTCCTGGCTATTTCCCCAGGGTTATCAAAGGAACACCTTCTTTTCTATCCCTGTGGGAACTAGAAGAGGAATTATCGGAAGCTGAATTCAGTCAGTAAGTGAGTGACTTTCAGTAAGTGAAAGACAACTTTTTTTTTACTGCTCTCTTCTTTCAAGAAACCAACAACAAAATATGCAACTGCTTTAAGTGGTTACTTCACACTGCTGTGCGCGATTGGCTGCCGCGTTTCGCCCACAAATATACAGTCAATTCACTTTGCGGTATATCCTGTGAAGCGCTTTGAGACGTGAGACTAGAAAACGTGAAAAGCTCCACATCAAATGCGAGGATTATTGATATTATTAATACCATTATTAAAGTTTGGTTTCAAGCAGTCAAGAAATCATGGATTTCAAATCGAGGAAACAAAAGGAGGCCATTCGGCCCATCGAGTCTGCGTCGGCTCTTTGAAAAGAGCAACTCAAACCCACTCCCCAGCTCTCTCTCTCTCCCCGTAACTGCGCAAACCCGTCCTCCCCAAATAAATGTCTACCTCTCTTTTAAAAGTTGTTAAGGGAAGAGGACAATTTTTTTAAATTTAAACTTCTGTTACCACTACTGCATGTCGTTAAAGTGCAGTGCAAAATATTTAAAAGGCGTTTTGGTGAATGGTCGAATAGTTTACATGATTTATTCCTTCCAAATTAATGAATGATTCATCCATTCGTTCATTAAGCCACTTAAACGAGCGAACGAGTTCTATTCCAACCAAATAAAATGTGTGCTGACCCGTCTAATGATGTTTAATTTACTGAAATTGAAGGCTGCGCTTACGTTAAATAGGAATTAACAGGGAGGAGGGTGATGTTTACTGTTGGTTGGAACTGCTGGTGAATCTCAGTTGGCATCTCAAAGCACAGAATCCGTTCATATTTCTCTCTCTATCTCTCGCTCTTGTTTTTTGTTGTTGTTTGATTTTCCTCTTTGTTTAAACCTCATCTTGTTGTTTCAGCGCCTTGGGACATCCTCCTGATGTGAACGGCTCTCCAAAAATATAATTTTGTTGTTGTTGTCAGTCGAGTCTTTGACCGATTGGTTTCCAGTATCGGACGTCTGGAGTATGGGAATAGAGCGAGTGTGACATTGACAAGAAGAAGTCAACAGCTTTCATTCACTTACTGATATACACACGCACACTCACTCACTCAGCAGTCAGTCACTTTCTCATTCATACACTCAGTCAGTCACACATTCACTCACTGATACATATGCTCACTCACTCAGTCAGTCAGTCAATCAGCATTCCTAATTGGGTTTTACCAGCTCGGTTTGCAGGACAGAAATCAATTGCCTATTAACTTGTTTACCGAGTTCAATCTGGGACAAAAGTGACTTGAGTCACTGGGAGAATGTTGGGAGTCAAGCCACAAGATATTTAATAGTAAGTGCTCAGTGGGAGGCAGCAACCCGGGGAGATCACCAACAAACCAGCACAATTCAAGATGTTTGTGTTATTTTATTTCTGCCCCGTTGACTGAGAGGCTTCGCATGGGAAACTTTTTCCCAATTGTGTAACTTTTTGTTAAAAAACATCCTTGAATTTGATTTAGCACTTTTCACATCTTAATCAACGTCTCAAAGCGCTTCACAGAATATACTGTAAAATGAATTTACTGTATATATTTGTGGGCGAGATGCAGCAGCCAATTGCGCACAGCAGCGTCCCCCACAAACAGTCGTGGATTGAAATGACCAATTTTAATATTGTGTTTTTTGGGGGGGGATTATTATTAGGCATAATAACAACAGCAACTCACATTTATATGGTGCCCTTCACTGGGGGGAGGGGAATGTCTCATTAATGTTTAGAAATATATATTTTTTAAACTTCTCTGGCTGGGGTCAAACTGAGCGTAATCTGCAAATTGCGAAAGTTAGCAAAACCCTTATGCATACATGAGGAAACATAACTTGTTTTCATTCAGTGGAACTGCTTACGCAAGTCTGGGAAGCCATCAGCAAGTCATGCGCTATTTGAAGGGTTATCAAAACAGGTTTATAAATAGTCCACTCATTTGAAGATTTATCAAGCAACTCATTGGGGAAACTTTCCAAAATCGTGTCAAAAGTAACTTGCGGATCCTTTCCTCGTTGTAGAAAAGGGAGAAATTTGTTCGAACCACTTTTAGAAAAAAAATTTGAGGGAGTAACTGGCAGGTTAGATAGTCGGGGGGAACCAGTAGATGTGATGTATTTGGATTTTCAGAAGGCATTCGACAAGGTGCCACATCAAAGGCTGTTACATAAGATTAGGACCCATGGAATTAAAGGTAATATTTATATGAGCATGGATTTAGAGTGGCTGTCAGGAGGAAAACAGAGAATAAGGATAAACGGGTCCATCTCAGATTGTTAGGATGTGATGACCAATGGAGTTGCCACAGTGGTGTTGAGGCTTGGGCCTCAACTATTTACAATCTAAACCAATAAATCACGCACAGAAATGTCCCGGAAACAGGCAAGAAGTGGTTTAAATGAGTGAAAGTGACCAATTTTATTTTCATTTGTGTGTGTGGAGGGTGGGAGGGGGAGGGGGAGAGAAGAAAGGAGGAGGTGGTTATTGGTCAAGACTCCTAATAGTGCCAGAGGATCATCCATTTTTAACGCCCGCAAGGTTGTTTCCTGGTTCAACGACCCATCGGAAGCTCTGCACCTTGTCACGGCAGCCCACACACCAAACCTTTCACAACCAGAAAACATTTGGTATTCCCCACCCCCAATCCCCCCCACCCCACCCTTTAACTTGCCAAACCAGAAATATGCCTTAGACAGAAACATTCTACTGTTGAGTGTGTGGGGTTTTTTAAATTATTTTTTTTAATTAAAAAGGCTAATAAAACACTCTGGTATTGTTTGTAACAAATACCATTCTGCAAAGTTGTGTGGTTCTATGTAATTTCTATGCAAGATCACACAGGTGTGTGTGTGTGTGTGTGTGTGTGTTGTCGCTTCCAACTAAAATGAAAGCCTATCAAATCACTGATCAAAAAGGTTGATTTCTGTATTTAGCTTTAGATTCTTACGAACCCAGCCTGATCAGGTCTCTCTCAATTTGGCTTTGTTTTCATCTTGAATTCCACAGCTGCTCAAAGTCACAGCACGACCACAAATAAAAACAGTGAGGCTATTTTGTGCAGACAATGCCTACAAGGTTTTACTCGCTTCTCGTAACAGCCAGAGATCTGCCACTCCCGTTTGAGCTTATTCAATACTGTACTACCTCGAGATATTGTCACTTCCAGCTACAGTATAATTTAATAATCCTCGCATTTTGATATAGCGTTTTTCACATCTTATCAATGTCTCAAAAGCACTTCACAGAATATCCTGTAACGTGAATTGAGTGTATATTTGTGGGCGAAACGCGGCAGCCAATTGTCCCCACAAACAGTCGTGGATTGAAGTGACCAATTTTATTCTTGGTTTTTTGGGGAGGGATTATTATTGGGCGTGCGTGTGTGTGGAGTGAGGAAACTTGCCCACGGTTTCGCCCTGACCTGCCTGGATTTGAACACAGGTCTCACGCTTGTTCATACAAGTGGTCTAATCACCGAGCTACAGGAGCTCCACATGTTTATAGTACAAGTACAATAATGCAGGACGCCCAATTTACATCGCTCACACGATGTAAATTGCCAAGTCCAAGTTTAGTTTCCAACCAGTTCTTTCCGAGTTGAAACGTTAAAAATGGTCCCTCTGTTCCTCTGGCCTGACCAAAAAAACTACCTTTAAGCGAAGGCCGAATGAATTTCACAGTCCCTGCCTGTACTCTGAAGCAGAACGGTCAATGTCAACAGCAAAACTATCTCAATGTTGTCTCGACTCGGCAGCCTGGAACCACTCCCCCATCAAGAACTTGGCATCAGTTTCAACCCGGATTTAAAAAAAGCACTATGGCAACTTATTCTACATGCATGCATGTGTGTGTGTGTGTGTGTGTGTATATCAATTTGCCTAGTTTTAATTGCAATCCCAGATGTGTAGTTTTATTAAAGATTAGATTGCCTGCCTATGTTGCTCACTTGCCTATTAGAAATTCTGAAAACAAAAGTTTTGTTTTAAGATGTACACTAGTTTTAGGTTACCCACTAGGATGGTTTAATAAGAAGAATGAACACATCACCAGTTGGGCTGCTCAAGTTTCTAGTTTATTAGCACTTTAGTTGTTGAAATAAGCAGTTGACTTGGGTTATTAACACAAAACTCTCAATCACACGATTATACTCTAGGCGTGGTGGCTTTTACGATGGCAACTATAAACTTGAAAGCAACGTGTTTTTCTAGTAAGGATTATGGTTTAGGAACGCCCTGCGAGTCCTAGCATTTTCTCCAGTGGCTAAGGATCTTTAGGACGACGAGCTGGCAGACGGTTTCGTGGGTTCACTCGCGTGTCGTTTCCTCAGCAGTTCTGGCTTTTTCATCATTTCGGGAGGAAGGACACAGCTTATCTTATCCCTGGAAAAATAAAAATAATTTTTTTTAACCAGAGAAATCCTTTGCTTCCATCAAGGCCGGGCTCAAGTCCCTTCTCTTCAATCGTGCCTTCTGCCGCCCTCCCAACTCTCTCCTTCCCTCGTCCCCCACCCCTCCCCGGCTCAGATCCCGAGCTTTCTGTTCAGCGCCTTGGGACGTCCTCCCAACGTGAAAGGCGCTCCAGAAATGTAATTTTCTTGCTGCTGTTATTATCACATCATTGAGATGTCCCAAAGCGCTTTGCAGAATAGATTGTAAAGTGTAGTGACTTGTGTACTTTGTGGGCGAAAATCACAGCAGCCGATTGAGCCACAGACGAGGGCAGTCAAAAGAGTTAGCTTTTAAAAACTAATCATCACTGGAGGGGTGGTGGGAGGAGGAGTCATTACTTTCATTGGTGCAACTCACCTCTCTGGGGACTCAGATACAGTTGTCATTACTGGATGGTTCTGAGTTTTCCCAAAGAAAAAACTAATCCACCATTGGCCAGATGTAGATTTTGGCAATCCTGCAAAAAAGGGTAGGAGACAGGAGGTGGGAAAACAAGAGGAGAGAGAGTTTACTGAGTAACTAGAGTTCTGTGGCAGTGTATAGATTCCTGCATAGATTCCTGGATATCGATCAATACATCATTCAGACCAAAAACAAAACAGAAAAAAAATCATTGGGCTTGCCAACCACAACAAGCAATTCTACAGCGGTTGGAACAAGCAGTTCACATGACACACAGAAGAGACAGGGTTCAGACGCAACTGTAAGTCTCTTACCTGGATGGTGTGAGATTATTTCTCCAACATGTTCAGAGCTTCCGCAAGAACTATTACTGGAGGCAGAACCGAGACGTCCTAGAATTGGGAGGAGATTTGAACTGAAATCAGCCTTTATTCACACGAGAACTAATCATCCAGACCTCCTTTCCCTGAACAACCCCCCCTCCCCCACACCCCACCAACCCACAAACACACTTCCAATCTTCAACGTTAGTTTGGGGAAACAGCTTCCAACATATACGCTTCAGGTTTTTTATTTGTATTTTGGAAGCTTTTGATTTTATATCTTCTACAGTAGAAGAAAGCGAATCTTCCAGGCTTGAAATTCTTAAACCTGTATAAAAATAAAGATTTTAATTCTGCAATGGTACAAGAATAAAGTGAGTTATCGTTAAGACTCCTGGCAGGTCTCCTATAAATTTGCGATGTCCTCCCGATGCTGAAAGGTGCTTTTCAAATGTAAATTTGAAGCGCTCCGAGACGTGGATAAGATGTGAAAAGCGCAATATCAAACGCAAGGATTATTATTATTTGTTGGGAGATGTTTTAGGCCAACCATACCTCATTCACTTTGTTTGAGTTAAAACTTCAGTATGGAATTTTTTTTTGGAAAGAGCTGTCTACGTATTACAAAACATATATATCTTGTTGCCAAACCACTTTTGAATTCCAGGGTCTACAAACAGCAAGGAAGTGAACGAACCAATTTATCCGGTGGCTCATTGGCCAGAACATCAAGAGAAAACTCCCTACTGTATTCAAATTGCCATTGGAATCAACATCCAGTTGAACAGGCGGGTGGCATCTCGTATTATTAATATCTCATCAGAAGTTGGCGCCCCTAACAATGCAACACTCGCAGAGAAGTTGGTGCACTGGGAG
Organism: Hydrolagus colliei; assembly: GCA_035084275.1. Taxonomy (NCBI): domain Eukaryota; kingdom Metazoa; phylum Chordata; class Chondrichthyes; order Chimaeriformes; family Chimaeridae; genus Hydrolagus; species Hydrolagus colliei. Next base: position 1,161,906 of record CM068759.1, read on the forward strand.
TGTCAGCCTAAACCGAGCTCAAGTACTAATTAATACGGGCTACGAGCTGGAGGTGAAAATGTTACAGAACGGAACAAAAAGGCAGATATTTATAATAATAATAATAATAATAATAACCGAATCCGCAGCGTTTGCAAAAAAAAAAGCACCACGGTCTCACTTCAGATTATTGACGTCCCAAAGCGCTTCACAGAATATACTGTAAAGTGAATTGACTGTGTGTATATATATATATATATTTGTGGGCGAAACGCGGCAGCCAATTGAGCATAGCAGCGTCCCTCACACACACAGTCGTAGATTGAAAAGGACCAATTTTTTTTATTGTTGTGGGGATTTTGGGGGACAGATTATTGCTAGGCGTGTGTGGCGTGCGTCTCACGCGATCGGCAGGTTTTACAACATCTTCAGAAAGGAGCAAACGGCAATGGTGTCACTTTTACTACAACAAGATTACAGTACAGAGTGTCTCATCTCACACAGATATCGGGTCTCCAATTCGCGAAACAAACCCAGTACGTGGGCTGATCGTCGTAAGAAAAAAACAACTCGTTAACGGGTTTCCAAATCAGCCTCTCAATTAGCAACATCCGACTGCAGCGCTGACTCGACCAAACACCAACCTGAACTTACAATTTCAGCATTTGGTTGCATTTCATATACAGGTATTACAATTACTTACTCCTGTAATAGTCATGGGTTGCTATGAGAGAGCCAGTTGATGGAATGGATGCCATTATGACCTTTCAAAACAGTTTCTGGATGTTAATCCTGGAACAGGAAAAGCAGGAAAAACAAAACAAAAGTGCAAGAATTGTATGTTCAGTGCCCCCCTTACTGCAGGTCATGTAAACCATGTACTGTAGGTTGCTAAATACTGTACAATCATTGATTTCAAGAACGCACAGGGTTTGGCTGACTTTACAGTACTGTATTACGCAGACTTTTTATTTGGTGGATATCAAAGCGACATTAAGGGTTAGCAAATATACCAGAATTATGAAAATTGTCAAGTCGTCAGTCAAAAGCACTCATTTAAAAAAAAAGAAAACTGCCAACCCTCAACTTCCAAGTTCTCTTTCGCGTTTGAAAGTGCTCAACTGGTCACCAACTAGACCCCCCCACCCTCCACCCCCTCCATTCCCTCTCTATATAATCTGCAGAGAATCTAGTAATGTGCAGCCCATATCCTCCCCATACACAGGGCTCTCTCTCTCTCTCTCTACTGAGCCCATTCCATCAATCCTCGCTCAGGTGCACTGGATTCCCCCATCTGCCCGTAGATCAAATTCAGGATTCTCACCCTCTTCTCCCATCCTTTGGCTACCCCTCCATCTTCTGAAATACAACAAGCCCAAGGAGAATAGGGGAATAGACTCTCTCTTCTTTACTCTCTTAAACTCAACAAGAACACATGGAGAGTGAACATGTTTCTGTTTGTTTATAGAGTCTCGTGAGGGAGACAGAGAGAGGGAGGGAGGGAGGGAGGGAGGGAAGAAAGATTGAGAGAAGTAAAATCGCCCTCCCCAATTTGTGAGTAGACCAATTAACTAGAAGGTTACTGTTCTTGAAGAAAGCCGTCTTGGTAGTTTTCATGTCACTTTTTTTTAAAAAAGTAGAAGATTCAAAACAGTTTCTGCAGATAAAATGTGGGAGATTTCTACAGTTTGTTTTACAAGAAAATAAAGACTGCGGACTTGGTTCTGGGCCAAATACCACATGAAAATACCCGTCCGAAACATGAAGACAAGCTCATTCAGGAAACTTGCCGAAGCCACGATCAGTTATTGCACAAGAACTTGGGGTGTGGGGGCAGGCGGGGGGGGGAGAAGAATAGTGTAAGGGATAGAACAAACAAGTAAAGCTACTGAAATATCTGATCGCCTCAAGATAGCGTTCACAGCTCTAATGGAGAGACCACAAAACCTCCGGGTACAGGTGTCACCGGCAGATTCCGAGATCCGTGAACCTCGTTCAGCCTCTTTTTTTTCCAAAAAAGAGAGAAAATAAGAAGGCGCGGTTTGCTTTTACGAAGGTCATTCTCAAAAAAAAAAACATTTAACATTTTTCAAAGTGGGCTAAAGTTAACTCACGGCTGTTAACGGTTGCTGACTGCAAACCAATTGGATTCTTAAAACTTCCCCCACCCCAGATATAAATAACATTTAGATCTAAAATTGATTATTCGAACAACATTCAAATTACTGTATTACCCAATAGCATATAAAGGTCAGAACCTACATAACAACTACTCTGGGTGCGGGTGGGGGGGGGGGGGGGTCAAGATACTCTGATGATGGTGCAATAACAAGATTTGTTTGGCAAATTTTTCGCCCCAAACACAAACTGACCTCACTTCCTCAAAACCAGCTCAGACCTGAATATCTGTACGACCGACTCACTCCATAACTAAACTTAGAATTGACATAATTCTTTCCCCCCCACCCACCCACCCCCGACCTCTGTAAATTGTTTCGCAATCCAAAGTCTGTGATTTCTGCATCTACATAAGCAAAACAACTTCATTCCGACTGGTGTAGTAAACTGTGTTAAGCGTCAAAAAAATATGTGTGGAAACTCTTGTTTGGGTGTGTGTGTGTGTTTGTTTGTGTGTGTATATTATTTGCTGTGTGTGTGTTTGTTTGTGTGTGTATATTATTTGCTGTGTGTGTGTTTGTTTGTGTGTGTATGTTATTTGCTGTGTGTGTGTTTGTTTGTGTGTGTATGTTATTTGCTGTGTGTGTGTTTGTTTTGGCTTTGGGAAACATAGCCCCAAGTTGACAGTAATTTTTATTTATAAATAAAATACAAATATATTATATATATATCTAGATATATCTATATATATATAAAGATAAATCTTATGTAAATAAATAAAAATTACTGTCAACTTGGGGCTATGTTTCCCAAAGCCAAAACACACCCACACACACAGCAAACAAAAATCTGAGGCACATTCAAACCCAAAGCATATATACACACACATAGTTCAAAAAGAAAAAACTACTTAAAGCAGCCAGGACATTTCAGACAATATAGTTACACCCACACACACACACACACACACACAAAGAACATTTCAATCAGCAAAACATCTGTGGGGAGTAGATATTGTATTACACACACACACACACATATATATATATATATATATAGAGAGAGAGAGAGAACCAGATGGAAGTGGATTTACCCAAATAAACTATACAATTTACCCCCCAATCCTCTCCCCACCCCCCCCCCAACAAATACATAACTCCCCTCAGGGGTGGGGGAGAGGGGAGGGGTGATAAGAGAGAGGCCAGATCAGAGACAGAGAGACAGACAGACAGCAGGATTCACCCTCAAGCCCCCACCCTCCCTCACCCACCCTGGGGTACAGAAGCCTACCCCCCACCCCCTCACTCCTCACTCACACAGCCTCATATACACTCAGACACATACAGCCCCCTCCCCCACCCCCCACACACACCCTGATACACACACACACACACACACACACACAGGGGATCAGAGCCCCCCCCCCTCCCACCCATATAGACAGCCTTCAAACACACAGACAAACTTACTCACCCACACACCTACACACTCACAAACACACCCCTCACCCCCCACCCCACACACACACACCCCTCACCCCCCCCCCCACACACCCCTCACCCCCCCCCCCACACACCCCTCACCCCCCCCCCTCACACCCCTCACCCCCCCACCCACACACACATCCCTCAACCCCCCTCCACACACACACACACCCCTCACCCCCCCCACACACACACACACCCCTCACCCCCCCCACACACACACACACCCCTCACCCCCCCCCCTCACACCCCTCACCCCCCCACCCACACCCCTCACCCCCCCCCACCCTCACACACACCCCTCACCCCCCCTCCACACACACAAACACACCCCTCACCCCCCCTCACCCCCCCCCTCACCCCCCTCACCCCCCCCCTCACACACACACCCCTCACCCCCCCCCCACACACACACACCCCTCACCCCCCCCCCCACACACACACACCCCTCACCCCCCCCCACACACCCCTCACCCCCCCCTCACACACACACACACAAACACACTCACCCAGGGGCTCAGACCCCCCCCCCCCACTGACTACACATACCTCAGACACTCCCCGCACCAAATGGAAGCTTCTCGATGGTGAAGACACATGAAAGTAGCCGCTATATGAATGGGCCCATTGGAAACACTGGAGCTGACCCCTGACCTCCCCAGACCCCCAGCCCGGCCGTTTACAACACAGCGAGGGTAACTCTGTCAGCTCGCGCTCTCCCACCCACTGTCCTTATAGCCCCGCCTGTCAATCACAGCCACAGAGCCCGCCTCACCAGCCAATCACTGCACACACCCCGCCCCCCAGCCGCCACAGCCAGCCAATCACTGCAAAGAGCCCACCCCCCCCCCTGTCAATCACAGCCGCAGAGCCCGCCCCCCGCTCCCCGCTAAACCAGCCACCTCAGCCAGCCTATCACTGCATATACCCCGCCCCCCCAGCCACCACATCCAGCCAATCACTGCACCCCACAGCCAGCCGGTCAGCCTATCACTGCAAAGAGCCCACCCCCTTCTCCCTTTCCTGTCAATCACAGCTACAGAACCCGCCTCCACCCCACCCAGCTAGCCAATCCCTGCACACACCCCAGCCCTCAGCTAGCCAATCGCTGCAAAGAGCCCAACCCCCGAATCCTGTCAATCACCAGCAGGGCTGTGTGTCTGCAAACCCAACGCTGTGTGTCTGAGCTTACAGCCTCCCTGGTGGTCTAGTGGTTAGGATTCGGCGCTCTCACCGCCGCGGCCCGGGTTCGATTCCCGGTCAGGGAAGCACATGTTTTATATTTTAAAAATACGGTATTTCGAAACATACAAACATTTAAAATATTTTCAATCGGACAGTTACACAAAAAAGTTGTTGTATAATATATATATATGCATACACACAGTATAGATGTATTAAAAACATTATTTAGAAAAAAAATTTGATGGGAATGACAGAATTACTAAAAGTTATAAAGTTTTATTTTACAATGCTGTAATTAAAATATAAATGGTTAGAGTATGTTTATATATTTATTCCCCTACTCATTTTTTGGGGAAAGTGAAATTCAACCATGAAATTAATTTTGTTTTCAAACACAAAATGCAGTAATATAGGTATTTAGGCTCAAAAACTTAGACACACTGAATGCATTTATTATTGTCTAACTATATTTTTTATATATATATATATATATCATTCTTTTTACAGAGATAGAAAAGTATTTTTCTGGTTTAATTTTTTTTTGTATATTTAGATTTTTTTAAAAAAATAATGTATATTTTTATATACAAAAAAGTATATTGAAAAAATATACATTTATATGGTATTTTATATACCATATAAATGTATATTTACCATATAAATGTATATTTTACCATATAAATGTTATTACGTTATTAAAATATTTTTCAATAATAAGACTTTTAAGTGAAATCATTAATTTTAATAGTAAATTTAAAATAAACATACTTTTTTTTAAAAATAACTACATTCAAATAAATAATTTGTTAGATACTTCTCAATAATAGATTTAAAATAGATATACTTTTTATTTTTTAAGTAACTACATCAAAATAAACAATTTAAATACTTTTTAATAATAGTCAATTTAAAATAAAAAAAATTAAAAACATTTTAAAGAAATATTTTTTAAAGACACATACAAAATATATAATCCATATATACATACATAAAACACACATATATAAAATATATATACTGTGTGTGTGTATATATATATACATATATTTAAAAAAAAAAACTTTTTTGTGTAACTGTTCGATTAACAATATTTTAAATGTTTGTATGTTTCGAAATAATGTATTTTTAAAATATAAAACATGTGCTTCCCTGACCGGGAATCGAACCCGGGCCGCGGCGGTGAGAGCGCCGAATCCTAACCACTAGACCACCAGGGAGGCTGTGAGAGAAGAGCTGTGAGTGTCAGAGCTCAGAGCGCAGTGTGCACACAGGGACATGTGGGTGTCTCTAATCCCCTCCCATCATTGCTGCAGCATCACTAGACAGGCAGCTTCACACACACACACACACAGACATACAGACAGTCACACACACACATACAGACATACAGTCACACACACACAGAGACATACAGACAGTCACACACACACACACACATACAGACATACAGTCACACACACACATACTCACACATGCAGTCACACACACACACATACTCACACACAGACACACACACTTGTGTGTGTGTCTGTGTGTTAATAATAAATAATAATCCTTGCATTTGATATAACGCTGTTCAATCTTCTAGACTTCTCAAAGCGCTTCACAGAATATAAAGTGTGTGTGTGTGTGTGTGTGTGTGTGTGTATTTGGGACGTTCCTCCTGAAGTGAAAGGCGCTATACAAATGTAATTTTGTTGTTTGGTTGTTGTTATTTATGTGAATGTATATTTATCAAATGGAAGGAATTATTATTATCTGTATATATGTATATGTATGTGTATGTATGTACGTATGTATGTATGTATATATGTATGTATGTGTGTGTGTGTATAAAGTACAAATAATAAATTGCCCCCACAGTCACTCACCTGTTATTTTTTTTTCGCTCTCAGGGTTTCGTTGGGAAAGGGAACGGAATTATTATTTTTGGTTTTTAAAAACCCGGCAGGTTTCCAATAAAGGTTTATTCCACAACTTTAATCAATTGCAGAACTGTAACCTGATCTGGGACTCACTGTCGGGCAAAACGTCTGATCCAATTCCTAAACTTGATCCATTCCCTCGACAAGCGCCGTGACAAACGCAAATCACTCCCTCATTCTCGGGAGAAAACAATACATAATTTAAGTAGCCCAAGGTTGACAAAAACTTAAATAACTGACTGATGGATAAAGGTGATTAAATTATAAATCAAAATAACTAATCTGTAAATAAAAAAATAATTTGGTAGCCCAATAAATAGCCCATTTAAAATAACTATTATAACGCTTGTTACATTATAATAATAATGATAATAAAAATCCTTCCATTTGATTTAGCGCTTTTCACGTCTTCTGGACACCTCAAAGTCTCTGTAACGTGTTTTTTATCTGTATTGTCTCCCCAATTGGTGTGAAAAGTGCTATATTGAATGCAAAAAAAATTATTTGTCACATCTTACACACAAATATGTATGTATGCGTTTGTGAGCGTGTATGTATGTATGTATGTATGTATGTATGTATGTATGTGTGTTATTGTTCAGTGCCTTGGGATGTCCTCCCGACGTGAAAGGCGCTCTATAAAAGTAATTTTGTTGTTGTTGTGTGTGTTTCATGGAGTTACTTTCCAGTTCAAATTAATTCTAACTTTATTTTTTTGGGAGGAGTGGGGGGAACAAGGGATTTCATTATGCCCTTGATGTGACCATTAAAATGATATCAAATCAGTTCTGAAATATCACATTTTTCACTCCCCTTTAATGTTAAGGAAGAAGGGGGGCAATTGAAATGAAACGACAACGACACCTGGACTAGCTTTTACAAGCTCAACATATATTTATTTTTCAATTGAAAGCAGCTTGACTTTGCTATATGTACACCACACATTTCCAAAGTATAAAATATCAAATATTCACAAGATTCCTCCCCCCCCCGCCCCCCCCCACAAAAAAAAGATTTGATTGGAAACCCTAATGTACAGTGGCTAGTTAACAAAACCATTATTTCAAGTACAAAACACAAAATACTACAGACGCTGGGAATCTGAAACAAAAACAGAAGTTGCTGGGGAAACTCAGCAGGTCAGGCAGCATCCATGGAGAGAGGTAAAGGAGTCACCTTCCCCCTCCTCCTTTTTTTCCCCCTCCATCACAATCATAACTCCAGACACCCCTTGCCTCTCTGGTGTTTTGTTTTGTTCTATCACCACTAAATACCTCTTCTCCCCAGTTTCATTTAAACCCACCCCCTTCTGTTTCTCCCCCTGAAGTCATTAACACATATTCAACCCATCAGGTAACACACTCTTTCTTCCTTTTCCTTTGTCTTCTTTCTCTCCGTTGTCTTCCACGTCCTGCCTCTCCCCCCTTTATCGTCCTTAAGAAACCTCTCCCTCCAAACGAGCCCCAGTTCTGACGAAGGGTTGTAGACCCGAAACGTTGACTCTTTTCCCTCTCTCCATGGATGCTGCCTGACCTGCTGAGTTTCCCCGGCCACATCTGTTTTGGATTCTTTGAAGTATTTTGTTTTGGGGGTTAGTGACACAGGTCAGTACACTGAAGGTGTATAAAAAGGGGCTTAATTTGAATATAATGGATCCTCACCAAATTATATTATTAAGCAACAAACCAAGACAATAAAATACTCTCAGACCTCACACCTTACAGTGGATCTTAACAATATAACTTTGAAAATCCACTTCAATATAAAGACTCCTCACAGCACTTTCCACACTATTGCCCATTCTTCAACTGAAGGAAAAAATATATATTGTAATGATGGGCTCACACTTAATCAACTCAGACACTCTGAGGAAAATATGTTTATCGAAGAGCAACAATTTCTTCCTTTATATAGGATGGGGGACATCGGGATCAACCGATTATTTGGGATCAGAGGCCCTTGGACGTACACCTTTTTGACAATAACAATCTTAAAAGATAAAAGTAACAGCGTTTGAAGTGACTGGTCCAGGGATCGTTGGGAGGATTACCAAACGATAGAAAACAACAACAAAATTATACTTGTTATAGCGCCTTTCAAGTCAGGAGGACGTCCCAAGGCGCTGGCCAGTCACTGAGTTAGACCCGAGCTGGGGGCAGTGGGGAGAGGGAAGTGGTGGGGGGGGGGGTGGGATTAGGAGTTGCCGATGAAACCATCGAAGAGGAGAGTCTTGAGGCGGGACTTGATGGGAGGCCAGGGACGGGGCGAGGCGGAGGGACTGAGGGGTGCAGAGGTTGGGGGCAGAAAAACAAATGGGTAACTTTCCCTTTAGACACCAGCTAAAGGTATAATTGATTAGAAATTGTCAGGGCATTGACATGACAAGCAGAATTGCACCCCCACCCCACCCCACCCCAGCCTCCCCAAAAAATTGTTTCTGGTAATAAATGAAATGTTAATCTAGGTTTCTCTGCGTCTTGAAACAACCCCCCAGTGCGGATTGCCATCTACATTACACCACCTGGTTATTTTATCTTACTTGTAGCTCAATGGTTCGACTGTTTGTGTGTGGGGGTGGGGGGAGGGGGGGGGGGGGAACAACGCTGCTGTGCGCAATCGGCTGCCGCGATTCGCCCACAAATATACACAGTCAATTCACTTTACAGTATATTCCGTGAAGCGCTTTGAGACACAGTCTAGAAGACGTGAAAAGCCGCGATCTCAAACAAGCACGGATTACTACTATTATTATTCTCGCTGTTGTTATGATTAACCACGGGCTCCGATTAAAAAGCCCCGATCTCCGTGCACCACAAGTTCTTTGGGATCTTGGAGGCCTGGGGCGAGGCCAGAGGGTACATCGCGGGCACTGGCAACAGAGGCAGGGGGCCGATGGTGAACGGGAACTGCAGAGCCGAGAGAGTCGACGCAATCGGAAACAGCCCGGGGACCGAAGTGCCGTTGGGGGCCAGTTTCTTCGGCCGCCCCGGAGGCGAACCGGCCTTGCCGTGACCGTGTCCCCCGGGCCGAGTGAAGCCGTGGGTCAGGAGCTCGGCGCAGAACCGCGAATGGGCGGCCCACAGGGGGCCCTGCGGCGTCCACGGAGGGCTCCTGGGCTGATGGTGGCGTCGGGGGTGGGCGGCTTCCACGGTAAACGCGTCCCTCTGCGAAGCGCAGGCGCTTAAATGCGACACCAGCCGGGACTTCACGGGATCGGAACCGCCCAAGCCTTCGGCCAGGCTCAGATACTTGGCGACTTCGGACAAGCATTCCCGAAATCCCAGGGTCCGATAATCCGTGGCAAACGCCTGGGTCTCGAAATAACCTTATTGATTCAAAAGACGAACAAACGAATGAACGGACGGAAACGAAACAAAAATCGGAATAGACATCATTACAATGCAGTGAACCTATTGTTTAGATCGTCCTGTAATAATCTGTTTCGCCCACAAATATACAGTCAATTCACTTTACAGTATATTCCATGAAGCGCTTTGAGGCACAGTCTAGAAGACGTGAAAAGCGCGATGTCAAATTCATGTATTAATATCATCAATAATATTTTTATTCTTTTTTAAATGAACCCTAATAATAAGTTCGCATTTTATCTGATACATAGCAATTTTGTGAATTCATTTTAAAGCCTGAATACAGTAACAGTACCAGCACTTAAAACACTCCCACCAAACCGGTTAAAGTAACCAGATAACTGACGACTGTAACCGGATTCCTTTCCTTGGGAATTTCTAATATAGTTTTTAAAGTGTTCTCCACTTCAGGTCCTTATCCACAAGAAGACAAAAAAAAAAATTCAAATGCGGTTCCCTGGGCTCTCACCTTTGGCCCCGCTTGCGTGCAGGATTTTTAAGTGATCCACTGTCATTTGCAGGATTTCGGCTTTTTCTAGTTTGGTCGAGCCCTGCAAGACGAAACGTGTGTGTGTGTGTGTGTGTGTGTGAGACATAGTTAAGTCGTAATTGTTTAAACCCTTTCCCTCCCTCCCTCCCTCCCTCCCTCCTTGCCCCCTTCCGTCCCTCCCTCCCTCCCTCCCTCCCTCCCTCCCTCGCCTGCTTCAAATCATGTCTCAAGACCTTCCTCTCCGACCGCCTCCTCAATCACTCTCCAGCACCCTCCTGATCCCCAACCCCACCCCCCTACCTCCCCCCCGCCCCACCCCGCAGCTCGGGTCCATATCAATCCCTGGCTGTCCAGCTCCTTGAGATGTACCCTCGCCCCCCCGCCCCCCACTCCCCACCCACCCCCAGACGCTGTCTGTGTAAACGTAACACGGTGGTGGTGGTTGTTGTTGTCGTCGTCACGGCTGCTTTAATTAACCGTGTGCAAAAAACACACAAGTCAATCCGCTTCAGGCTGTATCTCGCGAAGCGCTCGGAGACGTCTCGGAGACCTGATAAGGCTCTGTCTCACTCAGGGTCGTTAGTCATGGTTCTAACTGTTAATTTGCCTTCGGTTTTGACCGTAACTTTCTTTTTTTCTCTTTCAAAGAATTTGTCAATTGATTTGAAAACCCTTTTTCCCTCTTGTCTCTCTCTGTCTCCCTCCTCCTCTTCCTCTTTCTCTCAGTGTGTGTTTACCTTTGTAGCTCTTCAGGTGAAGTTAATTCTATTTAAATATACTAACAGTGCTGGCCAGTACAAATTGACAATCAAACTTACTTGTTTCTCACAAGCACTGGGAACTAGGCGACGGAGTTCTGACAAACTACTATTTATCCTATCTCTACGCCTTTTTTCCACGACCTGTATATAAAAGAGAAGCAAAAAATACATATAAATATATATATATATATATATATAGAGAGAGAGAGGGGGTAGATAGATGCTTTTTAAGTAACAGGCTGAATGTGAATTGAAATGAACAGAGAGAGAATGGGAAAGAAAAACAAAAGTTGCTTTTGTTTCAGATTCCCAGCATCTGTAGTATTTTGTGTTTTTTTTAGAGAATGGGGGCAGACAGACAGAGAGATAGAGAGTGAGTCAGATTGAGATTGAAATGTTAACTCACTCCTCGTCGTTTTTTCCTGGCTAAATCTGGTGAGAAAATCTCTGGACTCTCTGACTTGACTTCTGTTTTCACGCTTCTGTGAGGAGTTTGGGGGGGAAAAATGGATGTTAAAAAATATATTAAAAAAACAAATAATATTCCATTGGCAAAGACATCAATCCAGACATGAATGCAGGTGAAATGAAATGATCACACAGCATTTGCAACCTTGAGTTTAAAAAGTATTTGTCCAACAAGTAGGGAGTGTTTGGTATATTAATAGATAGTGTATAATACATAAAGATACATATATAATTAACTTGGGAGGAGATTCATTCATTCACTCATTCATTACATTGTTTTTTTAACAAATAAACAAGAAGGAATTTCCATACTGTACCTATTTGAAGTGTCATTTCTGTCCTCCAGCCCTTCAAACTCACTCTCAGAGGAGCTGAGATATGATGATCTCTTCATCTTGTGTGTGTCTGTGTGTGTGTGTTTTCTTGTGTGCCAGTAACTGCTCATCCCCAGATCACTTCTGCTCTGAGATGGATGTGACTTGGCTGGAATGGAGGCAACTTTTTCCCACGGTATTGGCTTCATCAGCCAACCCCCATCACAGCCCTCACTCAGCCCACACCCACCTCTGACTGACTGTGGCTGACTGACTCACACACACACTAACTCACTCACACACACACACTCTCTGACTGGCTGCATTTTTCTTCTCACTGATTTGTCTGCACTACAAAAGCAGGAGGGTGGGGGGACATGGATTTGATCCCAGAGTCTTGACAGTGGCTTCCTCCGTGTATAAAATAATACTGTAATTATTATAATAATTAATCCTTGCATTTAATCCTTGCATTTCACGTCTTCTAGACTATGTCTCAAAGCGCTTCGCAAGAACGTACTGTAAAGCGAATGGACTGTATATATGTGGGCGAAGCGCGGCGGCCGATTGCGCACGGCAGCTTTGGATATTTTAGGGCCACAGAATTGGTTTAAATAACTGTACAGTTATTACTGACTCTTGAAATTGACCATACATATAGGGTTGGGGGTGGGGGGGGGGCGGGGAGGGGGGGGCCTGGCTGGCGGGTTTTTTTGGTTTGTACTATAGCAATGCCGCGGGAAACGAATGGAGGGTTGGGGGTGGGAATCTCTCGAGAGCTGAGCTCCTAATCCTGGCTGGGATCTTTGCCAAGAGGAAGCAGTGAACGCAGAACATACCGTTGACTAAGAGGGAGGGGGTGGGGGCAAGAAAGGCTAAAACATCGATGGAGGTCTGGAAAGCACACCACGTTTATTTGGTCCTCTCATTTAACACGGGGGCCTTATAGCACGCCATCGAGACGTCCCAAAGCGCTCCGCGGGATATTACCGTAAAGAGAATTGGACTGGGTGGTGCTTTGTGGGGGCGAAACGCAGTAGCTAATTGCGAGCACCCCCCCGCAACCCCCCACACACACCCCCCCCCCCACACACACAAAAAACTATTGTAGGATTGAACGACCAAATCGTTATCATTATTTTTTCTTGTCTCTCCTTTTCGGTTGGAGATTAAAGCCAGCAAAAGGTGTTTTTTAATGAAAAAACTGATTGCGTTTGATGTACTGTACAGTACAGTCTTTAACAATGAAACAAAGGTAAATGTTTGTCCAGCGCAGTCTGTGACTGGTGTGTGTGTGTGTGTGTGTTTATTACATATGCGTATATACTGTACATGTTTGAAATACAACTGAAGGGAGTCAGGACATGTTTTTTGCTCAAAATGTGCGGTAAATCGTGCGTTATTAATACGCCGTGTCAAACAGACTGGGTGAGCAGCTGCCTTATGGAGCAACTGTCAACATTCCTCTGGAAGACACCCACACCCCGCACCCCCACTCCATCCCCCACCCCCCCCCAAACTCCCCCCACCCTTCCTGACAACTACCACCATCAGTAATGATTGGGGTCTGAGTTCTGCACTGTGCCTTCAGCCTCTCAAACCATTCCCCCCCACCCCCCCACACACTCCCACTCCCACTCTTTGGAACTGCAAAAAAAAACACTATAAAATTTCACTGTAAAGTTGAATCGACTGTACATTTTATTCCGTGGGCCAAACGCGCCAGCCAATCTCACACGGCAACCCATGTGTGTGTCCGTTCCGTCCCCCACCGCCCCCCGCCCCCCTCCAGCACACAAAACAGTGGTGGATTGAGTGACCAAATTATTAATTGTCGTTTATTTATTTTTAAGCGCTTTGAGACGTCGATAAGACGTGGAAAGCGCTATATAAATGTAAGGATTATTATTATTTCTTATTTATTTGTGTGTGTGTGGGAGGGAGGGAGGGAGGGGGTCAGTCATTCCAAATGTCCCACCACCAAGAGCCATGACATGACCAGTGAATGATAGGTTGGTGTGTGGGGACTAATGGGGAGGGGGGGGGGGGGGGGGGGGGGGAGGAGAGGATTTTTGAGTGAGGCTGCATGGTTGAGGAGACACAGAGAGGCTTGTTGAGAGTGTGTGTGGGAGGGAGGGAGGGAGGGAGATAATGAGAGGGCTAAGGCAGCCTTGTGTCTTGTGTACCACACGTGGAGATCAGAGCTTATTGGAGCCCTTAGACAACCTCCCCCCCCCCCTTCCCCTTCCCTTCCCACCCCCTCAGGCTGTTAGCCAGGCGCCTTTGCTGCAGGAATTCCCTGACACTCTGGCGACTGGTGGTCTACTCCTGTAACATGTGATTCTCAACTTCAGACACTTTCAAGTTGTTTAAAAAAAATCACAGAGTTTCAGTTTGACCAGGGCACCAAATCACTGGTGAAACTCAACCCTCCCTCTCCCTCCCTTCCTCCTTCCCTCTTGTCTCTCATCCCCTCCCTCCCTCCCTCCTTCTCTCTCTGTCTCTCTAAACAACATTACCAGATAGGAATAGTCACAGTATCATTTTTGACATTGGCCTATCTGCAATATTAACACTGCATTCTGTAAGCCATCGCTCAGAAAGAGACAGAGAGAGGGAGGGAGGGAGAGAATGGAGAGAGATATATATAGAGAGAGAGAGAGAGATGAGTGATCAAATCAATCACCTGAAAAAATACAAAGTATTAATTAAATCATCTTTTTTAGCTTTTAACACCAATCTACCGATTCCTACCATGGACACATTTGGGAAACAACATTTTGTTTATTGATTGTTAATTTAAAAAATATATAATTAAACGTTTATTTAAAAATATATTGTTTATTTAAAAATATACATTTCATATATTTTTTCCTCCCCCCCCCCCCTCAAAAGAATCCCCTGATTTGAACAAAAAATGCACTTTTAGAATGACCCCCCCCCCACCACCACCCTCTCTCACACTCACTAACTCACTCACTCACTGCTAAAGATTCTCAGAGAATTGAGTCACATTTACACAACTGGTAAAAAAATATATAAAGAACTTATTAAACTCCATTTGATACATAGAGAGACCAGCTTTAAAAACACACAGAGCAACAATAAATCATGGGTTGGTGTGTATATATATATATATATATATAGATAGATATTTATATATATAGAGAGAGAGAGACATCATGTCTTATCATTGCAAAATGTGTGGCTGAACAGTTGATTTAAATGGGGATTTGACCTTAATGTGCGGTTAATGTTAAAAGTGCTGCTTTGGGACTGGTATTCACGTTTGTTTGCTTGTTTGTTGACTATATTTTACTAACAGCAACAGCTGAAAATAGCCACACACTGTTACTGGGAACATAAGTCAGTCAGAGTCAGTCAGTCTATTATGCCTCATAATGCTGTGTGTGTGTGTGTGCGTCAGGTTGTATGTATGTGTGTGTGTGTTTGTGTGAGGGAGCTTGTATGTGTGTGAGGTTTATATATGTGAGGTGTTTGCGTGTGTGTGTTTATGTGTAATCCACTATGAGCAGTGTCTACCCCCCAAGACGCAAGTTAATCAGGGTTCCTCTCGCTCTGTAGAACTGCCAGAGGTGGAGAGGAGAATCTTTTTTTCCCACCACTCAAACTGTACTGAAATTCAATCGCCGTGTGACCACTGACTTCTGCTGAAATTCGCACTGTTGCTCTCTGCCTTTCATTACAAACAGCTTTGCTGTATCAATACAGCTGCAGCCTTGCCTTCTCTGAGAGGAGTGAGGGCGAGCCATCCATTTACATCCGAGCTCTAAATGCATTTTCCCCTGCGAGAAAGGTGTTTGATTTCCTTAGTTCGAGTCTTTGCCCCCCCCCACCCACCTTTTTACTCTGTTGCGGACACAAAACATACGTAAAGCCACAGACATCAGGCCTTTTAATGTGCGAACTGTGACACAAAACGAAGAAAGTGCCCATCGTCTCTCTCGCTGCCTGATAATAATCCCTCAGACAGGAAAAAAAACAACCAATAACCCACCTCTGTTTATGGGGACGTCACTGCGCGCGATTGGCTGCCGCGTTTTGCCCAGAAAATATACAGTACAGTCCAATTGTATATTCTGCCAAGCGCTTTGGGACGTCTCGAAGACGTGATGTGGTAAGGCGCTAGCTATACCAAACGCAAGGATGATTATAAGCAAAACGCAAAACACAACAGACGCTGGGAATCTGAAACACAAACAAACGTGGCTGGGGAAACTCAGCAGGTCAGGCAGCATCCATGGAGAAAAGGGAAAAAGAGTCTACGTTTTGGGTCTACAACCCTTCGTCAAACAACTTTTGTTTTTGCAAGGATTATTATGATTGTTGTTATCATTAATAATTTGAGTTGGATTTCAGTCAAACCGAAACGCTCGGTAGTTTCGTGTTGCGCTGAGATACAGGTCCACGCAATTGGGAGATTAAGAGCAACGGTATTATTTTTTCCGCGGCTACGTCAACTGAGTCACATTGAGTCGTTCGTAACGCGTGTCCAGTAACAAGGCAACTATAAGCAAGCGTGGCTTAGAGTTGGAAAGTGTACGCTGTGTACAGTACTTTCATAGGGCGCTTCATTTATCCGGTGCAGTTAAGGTTACACGGGGACCCTTTGATAATATTGCCTCGAGGCCAATAATCCCATAACATTTGTTTTAGGATTTATATAATTCACCGTGTTGTTTATTAAAATAAATATTGTTTCAGTGTGCTGTGAGACCCTACAGTTGTTCTGGACTGGGCCCCACGAATAGAAGCAGGTCGCCGATAGTAAGGTATCATTGTGAGTCTGAGGACATTTAGGTAGATAGCTGAACATAGATTTGCTGGCTTAATCAACGTACAGTACTCACTCTTGTGGCTTGTGATGAAAAAGGTATCCAGTATCCTTTTCAACAAATTGAGAGTTTAAACTCAATTCAAATCCTAATACAGTATAGTTTGATAAAATAGCATTTTTTTAATCTAAATGTATTTGATTTGTTGCTCTGGATACAGTGCTGGATATTTGAACAGGATATTGTTATAAATAGGATAGTGCGTTAAGGAAAACAGATGGATTTTGAAATCTTTTCCCAGTTATTTTAGTTTTATTACATGTGACAATGTCATTGGGTTGGATTTTTGCTCTCATGATTTGCCTTAAATAATAATACTGTAATAATAATAATCCTTGCATTTGATATTGCGGCTTTTCACATCTCAATCTTGATGTCTCAAAGCGCTTCATAGAATATACTGTAAAGTGAATTGACTGTATATATTTGTGGGTGAAACACGGCAGCCAATTGCGCACGGCAGCGTCCCCCCCACCCCCCCCACAAACAGTCGTGGATTGAAATGACCAACAACAACAACTTGCATTTATATAGTGCCCCTTACACAGGGTGGCTGAAAGATGGCCAAAACACATGGGTGCCAATGCTCGAATAAAACTGCCATTATCGTCAGAGTGAACGCGCTGACCGAACGCGCTAATGAAAGACGTCTGGGCAACAGTGGACCCTTTTTGTTTGTGTTTGGTGCGTTGGGAATGGGAGACAGGAGTGTGGAAGTGGACTAGTGGACTGAGTGGTCCATTCTCTCTTCTACTCGTTAAAAAAAAAACCATGGAAGTGTGAATGTACATGTAGAATATCACCCTGCCCGAACCTTGTTCCTTTTCCTGCCCTCCCATTGTTCGTCGATCGTAATCCGAGCAGGAAGTCTTCAACTATCTGTTCTTATATTGGTTTCTCATGCGACAATGATATCTATTTTTAATGAAATGAGCTGGACATTCAATGCTTCAGACCTGATCTGAGGACAGGGTGGGGTTGGGGGGGGGTGGGGGGGGGGGCAGTGTGGGGGCAAGGGAAGGAAAGGGGGGGGATTAGGAGTTGCCGACGGGTCCATCGAAGAGGAAAGCTTTGAGACGACTCAACGACGTGAGAAGGCACTCTATCAAATGCAAGGATTATTATGATTACTATTCCGGCTGACTTGCGCGTTAGAACAAATGGAATCTTGCACTGCGTACAGCGCAATGTGTTGGTGAGTATTTTAAATTGTCATGCAATCGATCAATCGATCAATCAATCAATCAATCAATCAATAATTACGTTTATATAGCAAATGTGAGGGGTGCAAAAACACACTGGGTGAACAAACATTTATACTCAGTGTTCTTCCTAACTTGTATCATTCTCGAGTCAACATTTTGAGCTACACAGCTCTCGGATGTATCGGGAAGCAAACACAGCAGCTGATTTGCGACAAGCAATCTCTCTCACACACAAACAGCCGAACGAGCAATTTATCTCAGTTTGGGACGAGAGCGAAGATTAGCCTTGACACCACGACAACACGTGTGGAATTTCGAGGGTGAACATGTCGCCTGTTACACTGCACGTTGTTAAACTTGTAACACTTTAAGTGACAGGAGGAATTTGGTTTTTTCGCCTCCTGATCTCACAAAGAAAAACTTTCTTTCACGTTCTTAAGAACGCCCAGAAGGAAGCAGCTGTGAGATAACATTTGGTCGTTCGAAAAAATTCAGTCAGTCAAGTGATGAAACTCAGTAAATGCAGATGGTTTTGTAGACTGATTAATGCATTGCGTTATGAGAACAGGATAAATAAATGTATTAAGTGCTTCAAAAGACTGTCCGCCGATTTGTACTTCATGTTCTCAAAGGTTCCCTTATGAAAATTCATTCCGACTTTAATAAAAACATTTATTTCAGTATTATACCAGGTCAAGGGAAATGCAGTAAATCTCAAATGATTGAGAACACTGTAGTTTAATTCCATGTAAAACCAACTGTAACACTAAAGTAATATTTTATTTACAGTTAATAATCTAGCGAACAGAGGATTGGGAAGCCTAACAAATAATTTCATCAGATCTAGTCAGTTGTAACCTTGGTCTGAGAATTTTTTTTTAATTTAATTTTTTTTTTGCCTTGAATGAGTTCGTTGTGAACAAAAAAAAAACTCTGCCAATGCCATTCGTCCGAAACTTGTTTCAGCTTTAACCAGATCAAAGGCAAACTCCTTTCGTGAAGGGCAGCACGAATCAAGCCTGAAACAGTAGGATTTTAGAAGCAGATGAAAGTTGAGGAAATTGCATATCCAATGTTTTGCTGTTTTGATGAATCGTTTCATCTTCCGAAGACGGCACGGAAATTTACGCGCCCCACTCCGAAAATGTGAAGTTCAAAAATTCAACGCGGGCAGAACTGGTAATATTCTTCCATTAGGACGCAAATTGCTTTTTTCTTCAGTGAGGTTCCCAAGTTCAAAACGTTAAACGCACTCACACTGCGCTGTGATCAGGGCCAGCTCATCATTTATTAATCAGAAAGGCCCCCAAAAAAGGAATGGAGACTGCCATATAATCTTGCGAGATTAGCTTTGAGGCAGACTTCATATAACACTAGGGATTCTGGGTACACCCTGCGCAATACATGACCAAAAGAGTACAGGAGATAAATTGTATGCATTGAATAAAACATCTTTTCTTTTCTCTCCCCAGCACTGTTAGTCTATCGACGGTACTTACTAAATTGATTTGCACACACAAAAGCATGGCTGGAAACATTCTCTAAAGTGTCTCTACTTTTGTAGGATTGGGAAAATGACTACCACTTAAGAATTGACTACTCCATGAAATATTTATAGCTCTTCAAGTAAAAGGAAACATACAGGGGAATACATTGTTTTTTTTAAGTGGTTTCAAAGCACACAATTCATCTGCAATACCGTTTGCTCGTGGTTTCAGCAGTTTTTCACATAGGAAAGCAAACCAGCTGGAGCTGTAGAAAGGATCTACTTTAGAGAGAGGAAAAAATAACCCCAAATAATTCTGTGTCTGTAAGTTCAATTTTGTTACCTTGCTGCTGACAGACATAATAATAATAATCCTTGCATTTGATATAGCGCTTTTCACGTCTTCTAGACGTCTCAAAGCGCTTCACAGAATATACTGTAAAAAGTGAATTTTTCCACTCTTTATATTTGCGGGTGAAACGCGGCGGCTGATTGCGCACAGCAGCGTCCCCCCCCCCCCCCCCCCCCCCAACGTGGATTGAAATGAACAATTTTATTATTGATGTGAGCTATCAATAATCAAAATGACCACACACACATCATCCTTTTATGGTTTGTTCGCCTCACCTAAAGTGCCATTTGTTGGACATCTGTTTTATGTCGCACTGGAACTTCTTTCAAGACAGAAATAAATCATTTCTTCCTCCACCACCTGACTTTCCTGGTGTGTTTCGCCCACAAAACACACAGTCGCAATTCACTTTACGGTACAGTCTGCGAGGCGCTTTGAGACTGTCTCGAAGGCGCGACAAGGCGCTGGGTCAAATGCCAGGATTATTATCGTTATTAAAAGCTTGAAATTTACCTAAGAGCGGAAAAATTGGAATTGTAAATCTTGCACATAACATTCTACTTTCGATAGTGATTGAAACATAGCAGTCGGGGAAATCATCAAATCAAAGCCATTCTCTACATTGGAGAGCAAAGGGTTGGCGATTGCTTTAAAGGAAACATTATTCATTCTGCAGTTACAATAATAATAATAATAATCCTTGCATTTGATATAGCGCTTTCCACATCTTATCAACGTCCCAAAGCGCTTCACAGAATATACTGTAAAGTGAATTGACTATATATTTGTATATATATATATCAAATATTTGTGTATTATATACTGGACTCATGTGATGATTCAGTCTACCAGGTTGTACACACATAAATTTAAAGCCATTAATTAGTGAGATTCTTTCGTCCAAATGATTAATTCACGTGCGTATAAAAATGCCTTCAGTTTGCGAGTCTTTCCGTAGAAGCCTAAACTCCGGGTTTCTTGGCCGCTGTTCTCCGAGTGGCGAGCAAATGTCACAGGGAGGGGAAAAACAGCGAACACAAAGTGTCAGAGTCAGCCAGGTTCATGAGAGCCCTCACTTTACGTTTTAATCTGCTCCGGGGTGAATGATCGGGGCTACTCCTAATTGACTCCTTCCTGAGATAACACGCGGTAACTAAAGTTAGTCTACAATCGCTGGTCTGTTCCACAGCCTGGCCGCTCACTGTGCCGTTGACAGTTACGTGGAAAGGAGGTGAATGAAATTCTTATCAGTTCTCACACACATTGAAGAACGAGCGCGTTTGCTCTTACTCCTCAGGCTGTTGTCTGCAGAGCGTGTATAACTATTGTTTATAATGGGTAGGCTTCCTCCGAAAAAGCAGCCTCAAGTCGTCCGGGAAGTGAATGTGTCGGAAAGTTCTCTCACCACTGTCCGCTATGTTATGTTAAGCCTTCTTTCTCCACGGGCGGGGGGGGGGGGGGAGGTGATTCCAGCTGACAATTATTATTAGGCGTGTGTGTATGTGTGTGTGTGTGTGTGTGTGTGTGTGTGTGTGGAGTTAGGAAATTTGCCCAAGGTTTTGCCCTGACCTGCCTGGATAGTGATTATAGCCAGATTATAACTTGTGTGAATTCGGGGTCTGTAGTCAGTGCTGGTGTAATCTGTTGGCAGGTGAGGACAAGCGAGAAGAATGAAGGAAGTCAAAGAGTGACACCTAATGGCCACAGCTCAGCAACACTCTGGATCCAAAGAAAGGAAATGTTCTCTCCTCCTTTATTCATTTTCTTTTCTATAGTGTTGAATGTTAACCCCCGCCCCACCCCCAACCCTCTCCGACCTCCTCACTCCTCAACCCACCACCCGGTCCCTCCGCCTCCGGCCTCCAGCTCGTCCCTCGATCCCTCGCACCCTCCGACCCATCCCTCAGAGGCCGAGCTTTCAGCCACTAACGCCCCCCCAAAGGCCTGGATCGTTTTCCATCGATCCCTCCGCCTTGCCAATACCCCCTCTCTCTCCCCCTTTTTTCCATACGTCTTGGGAACATCCTCCGAGCTAAAAGACGCTATTGTGCAAGTCTAATTTTGTCCTTGTTGTTGTTTTTCAAATCTCGACCTGAAAAACCTTCGTCTTCGAACGTGCTGATGTCCACCTAACAACCCCCCCCCCCACTCCCCCCAACTCCCTCCACCCACCCCATCTCCCTCCACCCACCCCATCTCCCTCCCGCCACCGTCTCGGCCGGTCTCCGCCACTGTTAAGCTCTCTGAGACACTACCAGACAGCACTTCCAGCAATGCAGTGCTCCCCACAAGGCCTGCAGTGGGTCGAACTCATAACCTTCTGACCCAAAGGCGTGTGTGAGAGAGAGAGAGAGCGCTACCAACTGAGCCCAGCCGACCTATTATTATCGCAATTGATTTCATTGTCAGCGAAACTTTCAGTCATTCAGGGTCAGTTGAGAAAAAAACACACATCCGAGTGACCTTTATCTGAGTTGGTTGACGGAAAGAAAAACCTACTTGATTTATCTCTTTTGCATCATTTTTGTACGGTTTTGTTCCAGTGACGTGGAGCTCCTGTAGCTCAGTGGTTAGAGCGCTGGCTCGCCTTACGAGCGTGAGAGAGACCTGTGTTTCGAATCCAGGCAGATCAGGGCGAAACCTTGGGCGAGTTTCCTCACTCCGCACACGCACACACACACACACACGCGCGCGCCTAATAACAATATACCGTCAAAAAAAAAACACAATAATAAAATTGGTCATTTTAATCCACGACTGTTTGTGTTTGGAAGTGATTCTCAGATGCTTTCCACAAGCCAGCTCTCTACATTTCTTATCGTCTTCCAGTGTTTTTCAGCTGAAGGCTGTAAGGCCGCGTACGTATGTACACCCTAACACTATAATTACCTGTCAGTCGGGCGCATGTGAACCTTCGAAACTTAATTTATTGCAGCGCTGTGTGACATCTGCTTTTAAATTGCACCAATAATGAAAGGGAAGCAACAATGATTTCAATCAAAAAGACTTTTAATTCTTAATAATTTCTCTCCCCCCCCCCCCTCCCCTCCCCGCCACACACCCCACCTTATCCCCCTTACTCCACCACCCCCCACATTAGCCTGTTTAAAAATATCAATACTTTTCCAGATAGAAGCTAAAACGCTGGAATTCAGAATATAGGGGGCTGATGAAATGAACACTGAGAGTATTCTTTGCAGAGAGGTACTAAAATTGCAGTTCACGCTGGGATTTTATTTTGTGTTTTGAGATGCTTCAGTCGCGCACACTGTACTTAATCAAGTTTTGTGAAGCTGAGAACATCACCAGATGTGTGTATTTGCGCACACACAAAAGCATCGATTCAGATGAATAACCTTCCTTAAAGGGACATCTGACACCCATCTTCAAAGAGATGGCCTTGAGATCAAAGGCTTTACGCGGCTCTCAAACTTGAATGCAGCTTACAAAGACAGAAGGCTAACTCTCTAATTCTGAAGAAGCTTTCAAGGTTTGTGAGCGCTCTGCGTAAGCAGTCACACTCTTATACGGCCGCGATGAGTTATTTTTGATTTTTTTACACAAAGGAAATAAAACCGAGACATCTAACAAAGAAAGGACACTTGAAGCCTTCGCTGAGCAAATTTACTGAGAACTTCCTGAATTCCCATGCATAGCTGTGTGCGTGTCTGCATCAAGAGAGCTGAGGTCGTTACCTACTGCGCCTGTAAAAGACTGTAAAGAACTCTCAATTACTGGTAAAAGACAGGCTGCTTCATGGGTTTAGTATGAAGTTGGCGTTTGCCTCAGAATCTCATTTAATCTGGCAAAATAAACACAATTAGACTTAGCCCACAAACCTGTGTTCTGCTGCCGATCACTGCTTTTGTGAAGCCGATTGGTGATAATACTACCATTGCTACTAATAATAATCCTTGCATTCGATATATAGCGCCTTATCACATCTTCTAGACGACTCAAAGCGCTTTATACAGTACCGTAAAGTGAATTAACTGTACGTTTGTGGGCAAAACGCAACAGACAATTGTGCACAGCAGCGTCCCCACAAGCAGTCGTGGATTGAGTGACCAAATTACTATTTTCTAAGGATTATTATTATTATTATTCCCCCCCGGGAAATGCGCGATCCCCCGATCACGTGGAGATGTTTTTGGAGCATTAATGCAACTGTACTGCTGTCACAGCACAAGGGACGTTAAGATCGAACTAAACGGAAAATACTTTTTGTTAACTCAAGTGTTCGCTCATTGAGAAAATTCTGCTGTAATACAAAACTACGAAACTTAGGTCGATGAAAACCTCAAAAGATAAACGAGACGAACAAATTAATTTGAAGAATAGCATCTGCCGGGTTCCTGCACTGAGTGTAGAACCATCATTGCCGCGTACCCACAGAGCTGGTTTGCATCGCATTCAATGGTAAATACAGATGGCACCATGGCTGGTAGCATCTGCTTTGGTTTGTGTGGGTTTTTACTGACTACGACGAAGGTCAAACATCCCAGTAAGTTGATGTTTGATGTTTTACTTTTCTTTGCGTCTGACAGACCATTGAACAGTGATTCCAATTAGAAATATTCCCGGACGTTTCCCTTCAAAGAAAACAGTTATGTGGAATATTTCAAGTCAAGTCCTCACGCTCACTTGGTGTCCACCAATCTACAGTGGATTCGCTTTACAGTATGTTCTGTGAAGCGCTTTGAGACGTCTAGCAGACGTGAACAGCGCGATATCAAATGCAAGGATGATTATTGTTATATTATTATTATTAGCCATGCTGTAAATAATAACAGCTACACTTTTCCATCACAGTCCTATTTTCTTAATACACATCCTTGCACAGGAGCTTCTCTGAATTATTCTGATTTTAGTGCACAAAACTGCTACTTTTTCCCCGTGTTTTAAATTAAACGCAAACCACAAATAACAACAACTCCTTGCGTTTATATACAGGGCACCTCACCAGGGCAGTGTCCCGTTCCACAACGGCAGAGTACGTCTCCAACCCAGTGGGGGGTGACCCTAGACACAGTGGAAAACAGTGGTCTTCAGGCGCGATCTGAATACTGGGTCAGGGGGGAAAGGTCGATGGATAGAGGAAGAGGGTTCCAAAGTTTCGGGGCGTTGTGGCTGAATGTGCGTACGGCCATCGATGCAATTAAAAATAAAATAGTAATACTGTAATCATAATAATAATCCTTGCATTTGATGTAGCGCTTTTCACGTCTTCTGGACGTCTCAAAGCGCTTCAGAGAATATCCCGCAAAGTGAATCGACTGTATATTTGTGGGCGAAAATGTAACTGCAGAGAGATTACAAGAAAATGACAGCAATTGAGCGTTTCAGTGTAAAACGGAGAACGCTGCACTCCTGCCCAGTTACTTAAAATAAACTAGGCCTTTATCAACACACACACACGAAAAAACCTCCGCAGATTATTGGGGAATTTAATTCCCCATTCCCACTAGCTGGTACCCTTTTACTCTTTCCAAATAAACTTCACAGCGTGACTACGCCTGAATGAACAACAGAGAGCTTCTGGTTCACTAGTCTCGCTCTTTGCTGTAAACCAGTGGAAACAGAATATGTGGAGAGAGTGATATTTAAGATTCATGGCATCCGCTGGGAATATGGAGGTGACTTGTCATCGCATTAAAAGTATGAAATTGCTTCTGGACCAGAATAACTTCACTATAGATGCTAAAAAAAAATGTGTATCTTAATAATAATAATAATCCTTGTATTTGATATGGCGCTTTTCACGTCTCAAAGCGCTTCGCAGAATATACTGCAAAGTGAACTGACTATATTTCTGGGCGAAATGCGGCAGCCAATTGCACACAGCACTGTCCCACTAACAGCTGTGGATCGAGTGACCAAATTATTATTTTATTTGAGGGATTATTATCATTATATTTCATGAAAGAAATTTTCCCCCGTTTTTTTTCCCCCCAAAAGGAATATTTCTGTACTGTATCTGAAGGTAGAGAAAAATAGTTTGCATCTCTCTGATGAGCAAATGGTTTGGATTTGTCATAATTTGTCGGGATGAAAATCAGAGCAATTGATGAACACATCCAACTAACCGTCAATAATGTAAATCCTTGATTTCTGTAGTTGCCATGGTCCATATTAGTGTTAACCTTCAAAGGACAAAATTGTTAGCGCAGAACTGATGTTAGGAAAAAAAAATAGTTAAATTGATTGCAAGCTAATAATTGTAAAATACAGCCCCCAAAAATGTAACCAAAGGTTTAATGAGCATTGTTCAGATGTATGAAAACGGAATCCAACCAGCAGTTTGCTGTTGCAATCAGTGTAGACGTATACATATATATATTCCTTTCAATTAGCGTTCATTAAACCCATCCGAGCTTTGAACAAACAAATCTAGTTTAATGATTTGTACACGAATCTAGTGCACGATTCTATTTGGAGTGAAAAAAAAGCATATATATTTATGAATCACCAGGGAAATAAAATCAGCGGATGAAAATGCAGACATCAAATTATTCCAGCTTTGAAAGGCCAGTCTTTCCGAGTGACTCAAGGACTGACATTTCTCTCAGGATAATTGTTTAACTACATACATGATTAGGAGGTCAAGCAAATCAGGTTGAGATTTCCAAAACAGAAGTCAGATTTTTTTCTGAGTCTTATGCATCAATTCTATCAGTACATCTATCAACAATAACTCGCATTGATATAGATAGTGCTCTCCCTCCAAGCCGGGCGGCGGCTCGAAGCCCCCGAGGCCGAGCCACGGGGAGAGGGGGGGGGTGGGGAAGGTGACCATATGTGCGGTCGGTCGAAGAGAAAGGTCTTCAGACTCGACCTGAAGATGGGAAAGTTTGGAGGGGGGGCGGTGGGGGGTTGAGGAAAGGATTTCCAAAGTTGTATGATCTTTCAATGAATCTGGAATTTAATTACTTTTTTTTGGGGGGGGGTGGGGGACAGAAAATTATTCCAATTAATTGCTGTGTAGTTGCAATGAAGCTGCAAATGTTTTTTTAAACAAAAATCTGATTTGGGACGTCCTCCTGACGTGAAAGGCGCTATATCAGTGCAAATTTGTTGTTGTATTTTGTTATTAACCTGCAATACATGGCAAGTCATTTCTGCAAATGTTTCAATTGATTTTTAAAAATACTATATTATATATTTTTTTAAAACGCTGCTATTTGTTTGGTGGGTTATACAATTAGCGCAACGGCTTCTGATGAACTCAAACCATGACACCATGGTTTGAGTTCAAAGCAGATCTTCATTTCCAGATGTTGGGTTTAGTTGGAATTAATATACAGATGGGACTGATGGGACAAGTGAGTGACCTAGCGAGTGAGTTAGTACTGCCGTAGAAACAGTGAGAGTGAAGACGATTTTCCTGCTGCGCAACATCCCGATGGGAGTAAAAAGAGCGGCAGTAAAAGGATACCAGAGATTAAGGGTTGCTTCAAGAAAACAAACTGGAAGACTGGATTGATGGGAAGTTGACTCAGAAACAGCTGCTGTCCATCAATGGTCGTAAAGGGAAAACAAAAACCCTCATTTTTTTTCTACACACACACACACACATGCTTCGATGGAATCAAAATTGCTTTTATACCCAGGTGTACTGAGCAGCTGACCGCATAGTCCGAATGATATTTTGGTTCAATAAAAAGGTAATTTGCAGGGCAACAGCGAGGATAAAGGACAAATGTATTTCAAGATACATTTCATTTACTGAATGAACGTTAAAATACTGTTGTTGTGAGCTGTTGTGGCACTCTTTGAGAATTGTGTGGGTCTGAAAGATGAATGAAGCGGATGAGAATTGCACTGTCTCTCTACAATGGTGTGATGATGATGATGCCATTCGTTCCCTGTGACACGACCGTGAGATCTTTGCTTATATTAGAAACTGAACATACGGGCGGTTTGTACAACAAGCGGCTGGTTTAGTTAAGAGATTTTAGATATCTCCACATTGGCATCAAGTACAGTGCAAACTCCCAAGCAAATAATAATAATCCTTGCATTTGATATAGCGCTTTTCACATATTATCAACGTCACAAAGCGTTTCACAGAATATACTGTCAAGTGAATTGACTGTATATATTTGTAGGCGAAACGCGGCAGCCAATTGCGTACAGCGGCGTCCCCCACAAACAGTCGTGGGTTGAAAATGACCAATTTTTATTATTGTAATGAACAGAACAGCAAATTACCCTGCATGCAAATTTAAAAAAAAATATCCAGGATGGTGGTTAAGAGGAAAAGGGAAAGTTGTTCAAAGCAGACAAACCATCTGAAAGCAATATATTTATTTTGGAATGCTTTAATAACCAGTGTTTAATTGAGAACATCCTATTGAATGAAAGTAAGGGAAATGTACAATTATATCCCGGTTATACAATTGCAATAGAACTATCCAAAACACCCCTTTCAGTCCTCGAATAGAAGCGGTTTCAAACCCATAAAGAATCAGCATTCCAAACTACAAACTACATTTGTGTTTTGTCCCATTACAGTCCACTACAGATTTATTTTTACATTCCTAATAATAGCCCCCACTGGTTATAAACCATAATCATGTAACCATGTCATTTTTGGGGGCAGCTCTTTTATTGAAGAAAAAAAAAATCGTCTCAGTCACTAACGATTACTAAATGTTATGCTCGCTGCCACTGAACATCCACAAAAAGCAGAAATAAATCTCTGATCACCTCCCAAATAAGCACTTGTTAAAGGTTGTGGTATGTCCGCATGCTACATAGCAATGTCAATTCTATTCACTTCTGTCCCAGAGTTTGGCCCCCATGTATAAAAAGCATTAATAAAGCACAAAGTAAGGCTAGTATGATGTGACTCTGACTTCATATTAGTGTCCCAGGTACTGGCTACTGTCAGAATTGAGGTTTTAAGTTAGTAAAAGCTAGTTTTAAAATAGTGGCGATAGCTTTACAAAGAGAGTGGGAGAGAGAGAGAGAGAGAGAGAAAAAGATTCCACTATAGAGGACAATATATTTGTTCAAGTTTTTCATATTACAAAATGGGTTATCTGAGATTTCCATGAGATCAGCAGTAAAGCAAGTTTTTCACCTTAAGGCCCTTGAGGAACCGTAAGTGTATTTACATTATACATGGTGTGTGTGACTGACTGCGTTAAAATCCCTTGTTGTAGATTTTCAGAAGGTTGAACGAAATGGGAGTGAATAGACCCAGCTTTGCTCAGAAGGGACCATTGTCCTGTGGAGATTTCATCTCTGCATTCGGGCTTGTGGCAGGAGGGGAATTAAAGGCACCTGTGGTTTCTTCAGTTCCGATAACTTTAGACTAAGGGGGGGGGGGGGGGGTGGGTGGGGTGAGAGAGAAATAAAAATAATTAGCAACAGTGCTACATTGGCATCAGATATGTGTTTTCACAAATGAACATCCCACAACAAAACCACACTGGCATAACAACGCCTTTCACGTCAGGAGGACGTCCCGAGGTGCTGCTGAAATCCCACAATGATGACATAGTGAGTTTGACTGATCAGATTTAATGAAGTCAAAATCATCAGGTGGGAAAGAAATCTGCAGGGATTCACAGGGTGAAACCTGGGACTCCATAAATGGAACGCACAGCACACACACAGCACAGCAAGGTCAAAATAATATATATATATATATATATATATATATATATATATATGGCTTTGGCTTTGGACATTTTAAATCTGAAACACTTTTCATCAGAGGCTTAGAATCGACCAGCAGATGGCAATACACATGCAAGGAACCAGGAAACACGGGTGGCCATTTTGTATAGTGTCTTGGCTGCTGTTCCTGTAATAGGCTGGTTAAGGTTTCTCAGCCTGTCATTGTGTACACAGCAGGGGGCATTTTGAATGCGACGTTTAAATGATGCTCATGGAAAGGTGGGAGGGGGAGGGGGGGGAAAGGTTGGGAAGTATTGGTCGCATGTTTCCCCCCCCCCACACCCCATCTCCCCACCCCCAATCGAGCTTGACGTACCAATTATACTTAATAGAATTCATGACCACTTGACTCACTCAGGGTGCAAGCAGATTGCTGAGGTTTAAAGAAAGTTCATTCGTTGCGTTTGGGGGAAAAAAAGCTTAAAGGATTGCAACTGTGGCTTTACCGCTTGTGGTTGTAAACTGTGGATTGTTGAGACAAGATTTGTTTGAAAGTGAGTGCCACTTATATATTTTTAAAAAAGCCAGATTTTCTCAAGTCCCCCGGAAAGTGTTTGATGGAGGATTGTTGAAATGGTGATAATCTATGTAGGGAGAAATAGAGGGGTGGGTGGGGAGAGAGAGAGAGAGAGGAACATCACAAGGAAACAATTTGGCTAACCCCAAAAGGTCAGGGATAGACAGCTAAATTCCGACTGGTGTTTGAATAAAGGAGATAAGTCAATCTCACCAAACAGTGCAACGGTTCGGATGAAAATATTCAGTTTAGAATTCAGCACATTTCCCCAACTACGCGTTTGAAACTCATACCATTTGTGAAAATGCACTAACCTTCTCAACAGTCCAGGTGGCTGACAATTAAACGACACAGAATACTCTAAAACTACAGTAGTCATGAAAGACACTCGGTCGCAAACAAAATGCTGGATCCAAGATAATGAGTATCAGCACTGACCAGAGGCCTTGCCAAAACCCAAAGGTTCCTTCCTCAATTCAATGTCACAAACAGTTATTATAATAATAATAATCCTTGCATTTGATATAGTGCTTTTCGCTTCTTTGAGACGACTCAAAGCGCTTCACAGAATATACTGTAAAGTGAATTGACTTGTGTATTTGTGGGCGAAACGCGGCGGCCAATTGTGCACAGCAGCGTCCCCCACAAACAGTCATGGGTTGAAATGACCAATTTATTATAGTTGTGACAATGCAAGGAAACATAGAAACTGACTTCCAATCAACAAACTTTGTTTAAAAAATGCAACCAAACATTTGATGTCATGACTTACCTTTAAATTTTCAACTGTGCCTTCAAACGATTTAAAGGTTGGTGTGTTCCTGAAATTAAAATTAGCCAAATATCTATCAATCACAGAAATGTTAGCTTCGCAACACTATTGAATATAACTATAATTCACACAAAGTAGGAACATGCTAAAATCTTATTGAAAGGATTATACAATCACAACTTACATTACGGACATGTGCTAGGATAGGATGTACATTGTAGCAAGCCTCCAAACTTCAAATAGTATTTTTAATTAAAAGCATACGTAGCTAGCACAGTATTTACAACCTTAAAGCAGTCTCACAAGGAAACCAGTTCTGAAATCAGGGTTATTGTACATTACCTCATTGCAGGCATGCTTATCGAATGACGTATGGAGTAACTGCTACTTGGAAGCATTAAAAAAAATGAAGTAATCCGTGTTAAAATTGTGCATGTAAATTATTGACAGGCAGCACAAACACTTACATACTTTCCTCTGGACAGGAAAGTAATGTATAAATGGGATATAAAGATCAGAGTTAAGCAAAGCGAGAAAACGCAACGAAAGAATATAACGGTGGAAATATTGTTACTTTTGCAAAATCTCAGGAAGCCATAGCTAATTACTGTAATAACGCCAATATTTATGGTATTCTCAGTCCATTCACTGGTAATGTCACCGGTCCTCCCAAAACAACCTAAACAGAAAACATGTTCCAAATAACCGCTTTGAAAATGGACTTACGAAAAAGAGGGGAAAAAAAATCATAAATGTCAATTCTTCACCAAAAGAGGCACGGAGGCCACTTTCGGGAAAAGTAGTTTGTGTATTCCATTAACCCAGGCAATTCATTGCAAAACACATGTCGGAAGGGAGCTCACTCCACTGTTGGGAGTATAACATAAGTGGACAATTTGGGAAGTCAGGCAGAAGTGAAACCACTCAATTTTCAGTCCCTGATGTATTCGCATCAAGTTGAGTGCCACGTGAGAAATGCTTGTTTGGAAGTTAACATTTTATATCAGGTGGGTTTATATCGCAGAACTAGTTTAGAGTAAGTAACTAGTAGAAATGGCAAGGCGAAAGAGACAAGTCACCAAAAACTACTACAATTACTTTTGTGGATTTTCCCCCATTTTTTTTCAGCTTTAGGGTTTGTACAATTGGTAGAACAGTATTTAAATTTGTATGTCCATCCTGTTCACAGGTTTATACCTACCTCCTCTTCTGCTTACACTAAAGGAATGTCCTGACCAAACCATCCTAAACTGCTCGGTAAATGGGTTAATGTTTCTTAGAGCCCAGGAAGTTAAGAGGATGTGGTAAGGTATTCAAAATCGTTATTTCATATTCGGAATAATTACAACCGAGCAGCTGATTGCAAGAGGGAGAAAATCATTCAACGCTCTCTTGATTCCAAGCTTCAACTCAGGCGAACACAATGTGGATATTAATTTTGAATAAGCCGACGTAAAAACTCCCTAATTATGTTAGCCATCTAAGCACTCGAGAAAAGTTTGCCTTTTTTATGGGTACAAAAAAAAATCACGTCACTGGCAATTTAATAAAGGTTCTACGTCCTCAGAAATAGGCTAGACATTTAGCTTACCTAAAGGACTGAGATAAAGGGTGAAATCTGGAGGAATAAAAAGCCAACGAAAGCAATAATAAAAAGGAAAGGTAAATCAGATAGAGCAATCAAAAATCCAAACCAGCAAACCATATTGCCTTACAATACAGAAGAAAAACATTTAAAAAATCATCCACTTTCATGAAAT
Organism: Hydrolagus colliei; assembly: GCA_035084275.1. Taxonomy (NCBI): domain Eukaryota; kingdom Metazoa; phylum Chordata; class Chondrichthyes; order Chimaeriformes; family Chimaeridae; genus Hydrolagus; species Hydrolagus colliei. Next base: position 1,194,633 of record CM068759.1, read on the forward strand.
GTTAATTCAGAATCACGAAAATCCCATAATCACGAAACAACAAGAACAGGAAACTTCCCTCCCGGGGAACAACTCTGCCTAAAGATTGGGAATTCCCAGTTAACACAACACTGGATATATTCTAATCCTTGGTAATTCAACACAGTTTTCCCCCCCACCTCTGCCACTTCTAAAAAAACAGTCCCCGATGAAAATCAAAACAATTCTGTTAAGGAGGATTAGAATATTAGATGTGCAAGCAAAACAGGCATCACACCACTTCAGGCTAACCTTCAAATAAAAAGTTTCCACAAACACGCAGGCAAAATATACATGCTTGGAAAGGTACAACAGAGTGTAATCTTTGTTCACATGAGCACTTTTTTGTAAATTAACAACATGTATGAACATATTCACAGAACGGGCCTTATACTGCAGTGTATATATATTCATGCTACAACCCATATTTTAAAAATTCTTAAAAAATAAAACCTGAAAAATGTTTAAAATCAAATATCATACTCATTTAAAACGGGGGAGGGGTAATAGGTAAAATATAAAGATGTCCACATATTTGGTGAGAAAAGGAATATACTGTACGTTGACCATTTGTTAACTGGACGTTACATTTCGTGTCTGACCACAAGAAAGGCAATTGACAGCTAAATGTTTGAGAAGCACTTCACTATTGACCAAAGGTTCTATAAAGAAATGGAAGATCTTGCATTTAGATAATATTACTACATTTAATGAGTCAGCTGAAAACTTTAATCAATACTTGATTTGTGGACAGCATATAAGTTGAGCTTCCCCAGCAAAAAAATTCAAGAGAACACAGTCTCTAAATCAATTGGTTTTACCTTATGATCTTTCTTGAATGGCTAAATCAAATGACCACAGCCATAAAAGTCTGATGTGAACAGAGATTAAACCAATACTTACCTCCCGTCAACCACTTCACACTGCACCACAATTATATACTGTACCTCAGTCAAGCAGTAAAATATCATGTAAATAAATCCAGTTACTGATAGTAGCGTTATGTTCCTCTTTAGCTAGTTGATATCAAAGTTAGGTTGATGTTAGACAGTCATACACGTGGGAAACATGCAAAATATAAAGCTCGGCATTGCAGGTTTTAGCAGCCCTAAACAAGGACAAGTTTTAAAGCACGAATAAAGCAATCTAAAATAAATGCAACAAATCAGCCTATTGATTTACACCAACATCCATTAAAAGCAATTACAAACAAGACGGCAATAGATCTTGCCTCGCCAACAATTCTCATTTATGGCTTCCTGACAAAACCTGCCCCCCTCCCAAACGAGCCACGTCATTTGGTTAGTCCAACAATATGAACAAGTCCAATTTCAACTCAATGGGAAAAAAGTGTTCTGTAAGCTTTAACATCAACTGTCTCCTGACTGCCCCCACCACCCGACATCAATCTTCTGAACTCCCTATATCCCCATCAATTCACATATTTTACAGCAAATTAAACAGCGGAGGATAATTTTCAATAGACAAGTTTCTTTACAATGTATTAAGGTATCAATTAAAGGTAAAGTGTGTTGGCCGTCCATTACCGCTATTTAAACTTGCAATAATAAGATTTGGTAAACCCAGGATCACCATTTGTTAATTTGTTGTTTAATATTAAATACTGCAACTCACTTGAAACAACCTATCCCCAAAACACACTTCTAATGTCCCAAGTGGTCACACAGATGATAAATAGCTAAATTCCTAAACACCTAGAGTTTACTAAATTCAACTAATAATAATAATACTAGTAACAATTCTTGCGTTTGGTATAGTGCTTTTCATGTCTTCTAGACGTATCAAAGCGCTTCACAGAATGTGCTGTAAAGTGAATTGACTGCATATTTGTGGGCTAAACACAGCAGCCAATTGCGCACAGCAGCATCCCACAAACAGCCGTGGATTGAAATGACCAATTTTATTATTGTAGTTTTTTTCTTTGGAGGGATTATTATTGGGTGTGTGGAGTAAGGGAACTTGCCCAAGGTTTCGCCCTGACAATATTTGACAAACCCACTCAATCTACCCCAGTGCAAATACACTCCAAACCAAACCATAAAAACCTTATAAGGGCAAACTTACTTCATGTCTTCCAGTTTCTTGCTAATGGCTGAGCTAACATTTAGAAAAACAGCAGAGGTCTTTTGTCCAGCCTGAGAAAGTGTTTCTTGAGTCTTCTTGTACCTGCAGGAGGCGGGGGGGGGGAGAAAAAAAATGGACATAGGTTCACAAACGTTTAAGGATTACGTATAAATTTAATGTCACTCGTAAAATGAAATAAACCTATGTTTTATAGTAGAATATAATCAGAATTCAATACAATATTGAACATCACACAGCACAATCTGGCTAACAATGGGGGAGGGAGTGAGGGAGGGGGGTTGGGGGTAGGGGGAAAACAAGTCATTTTGGCAGGACACCTGTTTTAAGTGGTACCTGCAGGGAACAAAAAACTTCAGAGCACAGCCAATTACAGGGAGAAAAATGTGTACGCGAATTACAGGATTGGTGAAATAACAAGAATAATGAGGCACTTGGAGATAAAGGACTGGTGAGGTCACAACAGCAGCCACTGCATCCAGAGATTAGGTTTAGAAGTAGATTACATGTCCTCCCTCCCACTCCCCAGACTGAATTACTATTCTTTCACCCCTCCCTTTCCAGTTAATTATTTTTCTGCAGAGGGGGAGAGAGAGAGATAGAGAGATAGAGAGAGAGAGGGGGAGAGTGGGTGGAAGGGTCTCTTTGGAGTTGAACTAGCTCCAAGGTGACATGTTTGACAAAGGAACATTGGAATTGGCCCAGGCCATCTGCGACGGTCTCTAGTCTGGTTTCTGAGCCAGGCAGATCCACAGTACTTCCAGGGCACTGCCGATGACAGCACAGTGAGTCACTGGCAGAACATGGAAGGACAGACAAGTCGCTGAGGACTTAGCTCCTGTTCACCCTGCAAGCCAAAGCTCCACCATTAGTTTTTTTTTTTGGGGGGGGAGCGTAAAAATATATATTTATTTAGAAATCCCAAACAAAATATATCTTCTTTTCCATTTTCCGATACACAATCGTTGACGTTACACCGATCTCTTCTCTGCACACAGGTTGCGTTGAACAATTGGCCACGCACCAATGCAATTAAAAGCAATAAAGAAACCCAACTATATAAGCTCCATATTATTGAAGCTCTCGTTGCTTGCTGTGCACGCAGACGGGCACGAGTCATTATACGGCTTGTTCTATTCTGAGCGAGTTGGCCAGGGGCCAGAGGGAAAGAAAAGGAAGAGTAGATATCCATTAATGAGTGCCTTAAGGAAGGAACCAATGTCTAAGATGAGAATTTTACCTACAGTGATGCTATAGAATTTTGATTCAAGACATTGACAAATAGACACACAGACCAGACGCAAAGCATAACAAGTGAGACAACAACAGTGCACACAAGCAGCTGACAGTTTCAAACACAGAATACCACAATCGCACTGTAAAAGCTTTTAGATGACGTAAATCTCATTTGCAACCATTTCGCTCCAAACTATTCTACATTGCACGCAAATGGGCTTCAAATTTTCAATGGAAGAATGCTTTGGCTGTAGACAAACTCATACTCGTTCTCGTGAAGATAAAACAGTACCCGTACCCATTACAGCTACGCTTGCAACCAAAGGATCCAATATGGAATGTAGATTGACAAAGACACTCGTTTCATCTTTATCTATGTACTCCTCTCTGGGAGGATCAACAAAACTTATACACTTTGTATATTGCATTGTGATGTGGAGTGAATTCTGCTGAGATAACACAGGTTAAGGTATCACAGAGATGTGCGAAGGAATAAACATGTGGAAATACTAATTAGAGGGGGAAGGGGGGGGGGAGGGGGATTCCTTCACCACCGGGGTTCAATTTCCTTTTCAAATAATAACAATCCTTGCATTTGAGATAGCGGTTTTCACGTCTTCTAGAATAAACTGTAAAGTGAATTGGTTGTATATTTGTGGGCGAAACGCGGCAGCCAATTGCGCACAGCAGCGTTACCCCACAAACAGTCGTGGATTGAAATGACCAATTTTTATTATTGTGTTTTTTTTTGGACGGATTATTATTAGGTCAAGGTTTCGCCCTGACCTGCCTGGATTCAAACACAGATCTCACGCTTATACGGCAAGTGCTCTAACTACTGAGCTACAGGAGCAAGGACAAGGATATAGTCACACCCTTTGGATGGAGAAGAGGGCACCTAGTCCAGTTTTAATAACAAGCTAAATAAGGAAGATAATCAAAATTTAAGGGGATAATTTGTGCAGTTTGTCATGTTTAACAAAAAATTGGTGGTCGTTAATGCTTATTTTTTGCACCTTCTTCATGTAGTTACAAAACCTACAATGCTGCAGAACAAATTATTCAAACAGAGAAAAATGAACAGAAACTAAATAGGAAATAAAATCTTGTTAATTATCACATATTTGTCAGGATACATAGCGTCATAACACCAGCACAAGATCACTTGCTGACAAACAGAAACAAACAGTAAGCAGCTTCCTAAGCCAATAGTTTCAATTTTCTTATATATTATTCAATTTCGAAGAAGGGCCATACCCGAAATATGAACCTATTTACTCTTTCAAATGCTTATTGACCCACTGTGGATTCTTAACGATACAGTATTTATATTTCATAAATACCAAAAAATTATTTCAATATTTATTCAGTCATTGGTTTATCTTTCCTCTGGCCTAGTTTTAGAAAGTGAGAGAAGATTTTAAAAAAAAGAATCCTAAACACATTCAGAAAAGACAAATGCAATTAAAAAAAATTATATTATTCCACTAACAAGACATTTTTCTGTCTATAAATGGCTTAATAGAGGGTTCCACCAGCGGTAACTAAGCAGGAAAAACTGCCCACAAATTTGGGTCTAGCGATTGCTGATAAAGAACCTTGTAACGAAAGTGTCAACATGTAAAGCAAAGCTTTTTCCAAAGCAGTAAAGCATGTTCCATTCCAATAAGATTAACATTGGATAGCCATCCCAAGTCACAAAACATTATGTTCTTCCGAAGTGCAGCTTGTGATTGGTGAAGTTACCTTCTTCACTCGTTATTACATACCTTTTTCTAAAAACGAAAGCACGTAAACAGAGATGCAAGAAGGAAAGCTGAAACAGAGCCTTTGCTGTCTAAATTGTATGTCGGAGAAAGTCATTCAGGTTAGAAGCTTCTGGCTTTTGGTAATCTTTGCTGGTGAGTTAGGCACGTGAATGCAAATTGTTGTTGTTAATAAAGCGATTCAATTAACAACATAGCAACAACAACATACAATAAATTACATTTGTATTAGCGCCTTTCATGTTGGAAGGACGTCCCAAGGCGCTGGACGGTCAGGGATTTGGAGCAGGGAAGGAGGAGGGCAGGGAAATTAGGGGTGGGAGAGTGACGGATGTCGCAGTCGAGGAAGAGGGTCTTGAGACGTGCCTTGAAGGGGGCAACAACGGAGGGAGCAAAGCGAAGGGACATCGGTTAGTTTTACTGAAATCCTGTCCCATCCAATGGCACAAACACTCCCTCCCACATTAAGATGTTTCCCATTCCCAAGCTCAGAGATGCAAAGGCCAACTTTACCACCTCAAGCGATATCAGCGTTCACCAAGAACCTTTCTAATTTGTAGTTTGCTCGGCTGAACACCGCCCCACGTTATCCCGTGGTTAATTTACCCATCAGAGAAGCTCAACTTTTGCTTAAATGTTAATTTCATGCAGTTTTTCTTTCACAAATTGTTAGTAAACAAGGTAGTCACTCCCATTACATGCAGGATTTCACCCAACCTATTTGCACCTAGTTTTTTAACCATTTTGAAAAACCACTCACACTTCAGACTGAGTGATTGTCTTATTCAAATCTTCAACTGTTCCAGATGCTCTTGTATAACTATAAGTAAAAGAAAATTTAGTAGATAAGAAAAATGTACTCATGAATTTGAATTGGGCACTGTAAATTGACATGGCAATGTAAAACTGCTCACTATCGTCATTAAACATGATCTGGTTGCTTAGTTGCAACTTGCCAGCCGACTATTCCCACAAGTTCTTTACTTTTACAGTTTGTGTGTGTGAAGCGACCATATGCTGTACATTTAGTTCATCTCTGCAACCCCAGAATTCGTCAGGTGGCCTTAAAACTTGTTTTTTTTAAAAAAGCAAGTCAAAGTGCTTTGACGTGTTATACAAACAAATGAAATATCAAACAGATCACTAGCTATTCAATGCACAAAACGCCACTTTAACCAAATGCAAAAAGTAAACCGTGCCAATTCGTACAACAGGCTCATTATTTCAATAACAAGTCCAAGTTCACAATCAATAAAAACTGTATCACAAACTGGGCAAGCCCCCCCCAAAAAATGTTTGATCTCTAATTCGCTAATTAATCGTCCCCTTTAATACAATTTGTGCAGTCCATTTGCACTGTTCAAAAAAAAAGGAGGGAAGTTTACCCTGGTATTCTGGCCAATAATCCTCCAGTTCAAAAATTGAACAGTCAACCATATAGCTGTATATGTGTGCTCAAGACTTCTCAAATACCAGATTTATTATTATTAAAATCCAAAAAGATTTTGATAGGCTGTGGAATTCATAGAATTACGTTTTTTGATTAAAAAAAGGTTTTATTGCCCTAAGGGGGAGAAAAAACACACACACATACTCTTTGGTTTTCCAAATAGTTTTTGTAAGCATTAATCCACATTAAGTTTCAACATTTCAGTCTGAAATCTTTTTTTCTGAGGGGGTGGTGAATGCACAAAGACCAAACAAAAGAGTTAACATCTGACAGCATATATACATGCTCCTAGGAATACCAATTTTGTTTTAAGTAGATATGGCACAGCAGAGGCTAATTCTACAGGGAAATAATTCTAGACAACTAAAATTAGCACTTAGCAGTATTTATCTGCAGATATATGAAACACCACCCTTTTGCATCAGAAACACAAATGCTACAGATCTGTTTTGTGAGATACCTGAAACCACAAACCACACAGGGGTGGGTGGGGTGCTTTACTGAAATATTCCACTGCAAAATGGACTTTACAAAAATATATACACAGGATTCTTTTCTAGAGGAGAGATTAGATAGTGTTAGTATTCAAAGGGATTTGGGTGTCCTTGTACACCAGTCTCAAAAAGTTAGTTTGCAGGTGCAGCAAGCAACTAAGAAGGTGAACGGCATGCTAGCGTTCATTGCAAAAGGTTTAGAGTACAAGAGTAGGGAAGTCTTGCTGCAACTGTATAGAGCTTTGGTGAGACCGCACCTAGAGTACTGTGTGCAGGTTTGGTCTCCTTATTTAAAAAAGGACAAACTTGCCTTCTGCGATGAGGGGACTGACCTATGACGATAGGTTGAATAACTAGGGCTGTATTCTCTAGAATACAGACGAATTAGGGGGGATCTTATTGAAACATAAGATTCTTAAAGAGCTGGATAAAGTAGACACTGAGGGACTGTTTCCCCTGGTAGGAGAATCTATAACCAGGGGTCAGTCTTAAAATTAAGGGTCAGCCTTTTAGAACAGAGTTGAGGAAACATTTCTTTACTCAGAGGATAGTGAATTTATGGAATTCACTACCCCAGAAGGCTGTAGATGCTCAGTCCCTGAACATTTTCAAGGCTGAGACTGATAGATTTTTTTTAAAAATAGAGGGATTAGGGGATATGGGGATAGAGCAGGTAATTAGAGTTAGGTCAGAAGATCAGGCATGATCTTATTCAATGGCGGGGCAGGCTCGAAGGGCCGAATAGCCTATTTTTATGGTCTTATGGGCCAATATCTCTGGAATTAATTTCAGAGAAAATGGATGATGGTTTCTGGTCACACCAGCTCAAACCCAATTTGTGCTGCTTTGTTTGCTAGTAAATTACCATTAAAACCATACAAGCGATTGGAAGCAAAAAAAAACTTTTTTTGCACAGACCACTAAAGATCATTCATAACAAATTCCAACCCCGATGATTCAAATCCTAAAAATGTAAAACTGTACGAACTGTACAAAATGTGTACAATGTCCTGGATTTTCTTTACTCCATTGTCTAATCCACAATGAAAATGAATCAGATAAAAGTGCGATTTGATTAATGTTAATAGGAGAAAAAATTAAAATCTGCAGAACACTTCTGCACAAAGTATCTCTGGCTGGCAAAAATATAATATTACTCATGTACAAGGAGATCTCGCTTCTATTCACATTCGTGATAACTCTTTTCTCAAGTGAACTCTTTCCACTTTTGGGGTATCATATCACTGAAGACAAACTGAGTGAGTGACTGCAGAATCCACCATAGATTTAAGATAACATTTACCTGTGACCATTTTCGTTCAGCGTAATTACAAAACTTACAAATGGCCAGGTTTAAATGTACAGTAGATGGAACTCACAAACACCACTTTTGCGGTAGTAGTGTAAATATTCTACTGCCATAAGACTGTAAATAATACTCGGCCCGTCCACGGATACAAACAGGCGATAACAGACAAGATGAACAACCATAGAAGTAGGTAGACTTCAAAGCAACCAAAAAAGACAAAGACTGACCTTGCCCATAAAAATTACTGTAACTCTTGCTCACATATAACTAAGCCATACGCCTGATAATAATCTCAATCACCAAAGGCTGATCACACTGTTTTTCCTAGGGCACCCACTGGTACATTTTGTAATGACAGATGCAGTGCACCTCCTTTGGAAAACATTTGTATTGAATGAGCATCCGCTTAAGTATGAGCGGACTGCGGATCCACTGCGGGTGGCTGTATCCTGCATCAAATTGCTTCCAGCGTTACCTAACCAGCCTCCTGCATTAGAAATCTACCGCCTTTGACATCAGTAGCAACCCGATGACTTGGGTTGACTTATTTTTCTTTCCCCCCCGCCACCGCCTACACACACCTTGCTTTAACCCGTACAAATCATGTTAAGGTCTGGAATTGCTGTACGTAACAAAGTTACAGGGTTGATAAACAATTAATAATTATATTAATAATAATAACCCTTGCAGTCGATATAGCACTTTTCACAAAAATCTTCTAGTCGTCTCAAAACGCTTCACAGAATATACTGTAAAGTGAATTGACTGTATATTTTTGTGGGCGAAACACAGCAGCCAAATGCGCACAGCAGCATCCCCCCCACAAACAGTCATGGATTGAAATTATCAATTTGTTATTGATTTTTTGGAGGGATTATTATCAGGTGGAGTAAGGAAACTTACTCCACCAAGGTTTCGCCCTGACCTGCCTGGAATCAAACCCAGGTCTCTCGCTTGTAAGGCGAGCGCTCCAACCACTGAGCTTCAGGACAGCTCCCTACATCCCTGGCTATAACCCCCACCCACTTCCCTGTCTATAAGCCCCAACAAACAAAGCTGAGGGAGGAGAGGAGGGAGAAAGAAGGTGTTCTTTTTTTTAAACAAAGTGCAGCGATTAAGTGAAAGTAATTACATTACTTCCAGGCATGAAACAAAAAAAATTCCAAACACAGCAAAACAATGCAGTTTTACTGCTTTACTTATAAATTCATCCGACATTTAAGAGAACGAACGAACACACACACACACACAGTGGCAAAACGGTCTGTTAAAACCCAATTGTTAATTATTCTCAAATTTGGGACGCCTGCAGTGAGACAATGGGTTAAAATTTCATTATCCTCATCACCATGGGTCTATCCATCTCTCGGATCACTTCCAACACTGTCAACTGGGATGAATGTCTCAGCTGGCTGCGAAAAAGGCTCTTATTTGAAATGAGTCAACTCAACACCTCCAGCCATTGCTTACTCCGTGGTGTATAACAGCAAATAAATTCATTCACATTAAGTTCAGCGGTCTCGCCAGCATAGCTGATGGGAGCTGCTGCGAAAATATTTCCATTGATTTAGTATTGGAAGGGATTGGTTAACTGAACTTGGCACTTTGTTGGGCTAGAATAGAAAGAGCTTTCCCTCGAATCTGTCTTGTATTACAGGTCAGCTGAAAGATGCCCTGCGTCCTTCACTTACACAAGGACATTCAGCGAAATCGGAAATGGAACAAATCTAACGCTACGGGAAAGCATTTGTTTTCCTTGAAAGGTTGCTGTAGATAATAAGTCTTGTATCTGCGTCGATCTGCAGCAGTGATATATCCCCCTAAGCGCATGTAGAACAATAGCATTTCTCAGATTAACTCAAAATACGTCCGTCAGAGGCTTTGAGACTATTTGTTTGACGTAAACATGAAAGGTTCCAGTCTTGCGTTCCCAAGTACAGTACTTACGCGTTAGATGTTTGCACGTTCTGCCAGCTCTTGTTAAAATTGTCCTTCAGCTCGTTAAATGGAGTCAACCCCAACTTCCTTTTGATCTCGGCCGCATGCTTTTCTTTGGCAAATAACACTTGTCGAAGAGTTGATATTTCTTCTTCCACCTTGGGTTACAAAACAAAAAAACACAGCAAAAGTGTAACCAACAATCGGATTTCCGACAATGCATGCCATTGTCATGCCAGCTATTAGCACATATTATTGCCAGTTATGAGAAAATATTATTTTCACTGGGGACTGTTTTAAAGACGGTGGAAACTAACAAGTTGATAAGGTATTAGGAAACGTTCATCATTGACCTTCGCCGCTTACGGCTTCTGTGACATTTTCCAAACTCCTGGTGCCAGGAAAAAAAGAGATAAAAATATTAGTCTGAAACACAGAAAGTGAAGGCATGAGATGGGCTATGAACAGTTTGCTTTGACGACTTGCGTTCATGACCCCCAAAACCATTTGTATAGCGCCTTTCAGGCATTTCCTTGGGTGAATGATTTAATGTCATGGAAGGAAATTGAATGGATGGGGGACGTCGCAAAGCACTGGACAGACGGTATTCCGGACCGGAGCTGGGGGATTGGGGAGGGTGGATGGGGCGGGTGGAAAGAGGTTGGTCGAAGAAGGTAATGAGGTAATGGGTAACTGATGAGTCACATTTTTTTTCACAAATGTACAACCAAATTTATAGAGGTTTGAAGAGTAAACTTCCTTCACTACTTTTATACAATCAGGACTTGTGTTTTTTCTCCCCCCACCCCTTCCATTCAATTTCCTTCCATGTCATTAAATCATTCACCCAAGGAAACAAGCCAGCACATCAAAACATATCCTTCTTTTTATTTTCAAGAAGCTATGTGTTAGCACACCAACCCATTGCCATACTGTTGGGTTGAAACAAACATATTGAATCACATAGCGACTATTTCTTCCCGCCACCCCCCACACACACTGTAAAGACATTCCATTGTCCATCTGCTTGAACATGAAAGTCACACCCAGCGTGATGCAACAACATATTTCAGACAACAGCTGAAAACATCATTCGCTTTATCTCAAGGCTAACACAAACTGCTCATCAATATTTAAAACAATATTAAAATATAAAAAGCTCCCCCTGGTATAAACGTTGGTACCTTTCACAGCACTGACTGAATGATTCAGCTTGATTTCTTTCCCTTTTGAAAATGGTTACGAAAGCGCACGTTAAACATAGGACAATACACGAATGTATAGAATCACAATCCGAAGCAGTGCCTTACAACTGCTCAACCATCAGGAAACCAGGAGAAAAAATCCCTTTCATTTTCAGACAGTAGAATACAATCTTCAATATCCACTAATTAGGCAGGACCTTGATGATTTGTTCAACAGAGGACACCTTCACAGTACAGTAATTTCTCCCCACTCTAATCACTCACTCATGTTGCTAGAAAAATGAAAGCCAGCATCCTCTATATTTTTTTTACAACTCAATATTCCGCAGTAGCTTTCACAGCGGGATAACTCAACGCTCATCTCCAATAGCAGATTTAATTTAAAATTTACAAAACATTGCATTGCATACTACAAGTACTTTGGATGAAGGAGTGAAATAATCACTCCTTAATCCAAAGTATGGGTGTGTTGGTAAATTTCTTTATTCTCAACACACACAATGAATCACCCATTAACCCTAACCACACCCATTGAGTCCCTCTTTCCCAGTGTCATGTTGTAATGTTCTCGTCTTTGTATTTATACTGTAGTATCGGCTTTTCCTTTCGTACTTCTTAAAGGGGCACACGACACTGAATTGAGCTTGGATTTCGGAATGGGCTGGAAAGCACAACCAGCGCGTTGGGATGTCCTCCTGACGTGAAAGGCGCTATATAAGTGTCATTTTGTTGTTGTGAACTGGTGGTATAGCGAGAGTTGAACGACTGAGTCCAAAAAAAATATTTAAAAATTTCAATGCATTTTTCCAGATAAATTCCGGTTCATCGAATGTGGACCAATTTGTTTGCGATGCCAGTTGAACAGAAGTTATGGATGATCGGGTGCTGCATAAACAGGCTTTTACTATATATATATAATACCTTTGCCAGTTCTATCTTGAGCTCCTCACTTTCCTCTTCGGATAATCCTCCAAATGCGCCCACAGGCTCGGCGGCGCCCACTGGTACGTCAGTCATGTTTTCGGACATCAGACCTTTGTTAGGAGAGTTAAGGTTGATATCTGTCACAGGCAATCAGAGCAAACAGCGAGTAAACAGCCAGCAAAAGAAGCAATTTATCATAGGAGCCCCCAGCACAAATAATAAAATAATAATACGGTACTTGCATTTGACATAGCACCATATCACGCCTTCCGAGACGTCTCAAGGTGCTTTACAGAATATACTGCAAAGTGAAGTGACAGCATATGTTTTGTGGGTGAAAACATATCAAAGCAACTGACTGGCCTATCGTTATAAACACTACGCAGCTAACCAAGATAGTCAAACAGCTATCTTTAGTTGCCTTTCTTCAAGGACACAAGCTCAATATGGTTAAGCACAGTTGACTTATGGGTACATTCCTAACTGGAGGGAGTGGAGGGGGGGGGGGGGGGGGAGGGGCAAATTTGTGCAATCCTAACCTTTTAAATGTAAAATGTAAATTTATAATGGATTATCATTGTGCAAAATTTGGAAGGACAAGTTGGCAGGATTACTCACATGAATGATTCAGTAAATTAGTAACCTATAAGGCTTTTGAAGAAAGAGTTGCTTTTCTTAACAACCGACAATCTAATGACCTGATTCAGACATTTCTCCTTGGAATCTATTGTATATATATATATATATATATATAGGACACAACAAAGCTACATTTTCCAATCTTTTGAAGATTAAACCCAAGAATCACAGGAAAAAAAATGTCTTTCTTGGCCTCTAGAAAACTATACACCTGCAGCTTCACAATTTTCTTTGAAGTACTGTACATTTCAAGGGGCCTTTTACATTCCAATACTCTTCCGAGATTTGGTTTGCCTCACTCACTCATGTTGCTAGAAAAATGAAAGCTAGCATCCTCTACGTTTTTTTTTTACAACTCGATATTCCGTAGTAGCTTTCACAACGGGATAACTCAACGCTTGTCTCCATTCGCAGATTTAATTTAAAATTTACAAAACATTGCATTGCATATTATAAGTACAGTAAACCTAAGCCAACGCTTCCAATTTGTAGACTGCCTTTTCACAGCTCCAAAAAAAAAACGTTAATACTATTCAGCGCGATCACAACTTTTTCGCAAATGAAGAACCTTGCTGTTTGAAGGTTGCCATTTCAACAGCACAAACTTCCAGCTATTAAATGATCAGTTGCTTTTTATTCTTTTGGGTTTGAAAATAAAAGGCACAGTTTTGTACTTGGCCGCAAAGTGCCGATTCCTGAAGCACGGCTAATTTTGTTCTTCCTTGATCGACCAAGAACTGCAATTTGAAATGAAGTAAAAAAAACATTTTTTTTTAAACTCATCTTAATGGCCATAATTCTCAAAACCATTAAGACTTTGGGAAACATACCTTTATCCTCACCTCTCCCAAAATATTTATTGTTTGAACGATCCATTTATCGTGAAGCGCTCTCGAGACGCCTTCCGGCATGGAGTGGGCGAAGGCGCGATATGAATCCAAATTGTTGTTGTTGTTGAATCAGGATGTATAGATCTCTTGATTGGAACAACCCCCAAAAAAACACCATAAACACTACTCGTGATCAACATTTGGCTGTTTCCTGCTCAAAGTGGCTGCTTGCCACAAAACATGATATATGTGTGCATTCAGGGAGTCATTCTGTTCTTTGAGGACACAGTAAATACACAGTACATTTTCTAAAAGACTAATAATATTAGTTTAAAACAGAAGACAGTTTGTTTGTTTGTTTGGTCCCAGAATTTATCACATTTATAAATTAAATTAATTTTTTTGTTGTTGCTTGGACTTGCTTACTTGAAGTTCTCAAATTAAAAATATTATTGATAGGTTTGTACGAAAAAATATCTTATTTTATAAAGAGCAGGTTAACCAGTTGTCATCAGTTTGCGATCATTATTTGTCTATAAATAATATTATAATAATCCTTGCATTTGATATAGAGCTTTTCACATCTTCTAGACGTCTCAAAAGCACTTCACAGAATATACCGTAAAGTGAATTGACTGTCTGTATACATTGCTCTAAAACAAAACTAGCCATTAAAGTGCCAGTCATCTATTCGAGATTAATATATCTATGGATCAACTGGTTATTCTACATTCTTTAGTTTGTGCGCAGTGAGTGGTGTCTCAAAAGAGCTACTGAATATTAGGATAATTTTTACTATAGTATCAGCCACAACTACTGAAGGTGAACAAGTTCCTCTATTGTATTAGTTTCTCTCTTCTCAATCCACCTATTTCGATTATTTCTAAACCTGAAGGTCTTCTCTCTCCAATTCTCTCTCCATTTTAATCCCGTCAATTGTTTTCAGAAACAATTACTTTCAACAAGGAAACGTGGGAACCAGAAACAAACAAGTAAAGTATACCAGGGCCTATAAGGTGTCAGTTATCAACAAACAACAACAACAACTTTGATTTATATAGCGCCCTCCACGCCGGACGGCGTCTCAGAGCGCAGAGGTCAGTAAGTGTGCGTGAAAATATTGCCTCATTTTGTGGCAACAGAAATAGTTGTTGGATTTCACGTTGACGCGAGTGATCAAAACAAAATTCCGACCCAAGTTACATCAACACGTTGCTTGTGAACTAAAATAAACACAAGCCCTAATGAAATTAACTTCACCCTCCCTCCCTCCCTCACCCAGCCACCCACTCACTCAGCGAGTGGAAAAAAAGCTACATAAAAAAGCAACATTTTATAAACTCGGAGTGGCTACGAGCTGGGAATGAAATATTTACTTCCAATCAATCCTCCTACTTAAAAACAAATAACAATTGGGTTAGAGGACAAACAATATAAAATCAGGCTTAAACACTATAAACTAGTACCTACATATCCTTCGTCCCAGGGAGTGGGGGAGGGAAAGAAATTTATACATTAAATTTGCATTAAATGAACATTTTGTTACGGCTGCGTGCGATTGGCTGCCGACCTTTCACCCACCAAACACACAGTCACTACACTTTACATATATCCTGCGAAGCGCTTTGGGAGACGTCAAATTATATGTGTATTTTTAAAACAAATCATCATCAAATTGCCAGGGTCATGGTTATTGATCTACAATAATTGATAAAGGGAACAAACACCCCTCTCTCCCCCCCCCCCCAACCCCATCCACCCCCAAACAGTTGCAACCAACCAACCGATTAATCAGTCAATCAGAACACCTTTCCTGTGAATGTTACTTACGGTATATATCATTACTGTATATATATCTCAGCGGTTAAGAGCACTCTTGCCTTACAAGCGTGAGAAAACCTGCGTTTCAGATCCAGGTAGGTCACGGGTGGGACACACAGACACGCGCCTTAATAATAAATAAATAGGTCATTTTCAACCCACGGCTGTTTGTGTGCGTGTGTGTGTGTGTGAGGACACACACACACACGCGCTGCTGTGCGCAATTGGCTGCCGCGTTTCGCCCGCAAATATATACACACACAAATATATATATTGTTGTTGTTGTAGTACTGTCAATTCACTTGACAGTGTATTCTTTTGAGACGCAGCCTAGAAGACGCGATGAGGCGTTATATCAAAACGCAAGCATTATTATTGTATATACAGTACTGTACAGTATATGTACATATACATATACATATAGCGATTGCAAACAAATAATTTTCATGCTGCAAAGCTACAGTGTTGTCAGGCTGAAGATGAACAGAGTCATTGAGCTTTGGGCTCGAAAGGAGAGGGGAGAGATAGAGAGGGTGGGGGGGGGGGAATGGAAGGGGGGAGAGGAAGGAAGATAGGAAGGAGAGGAGGAAGGAGAGAGGAAGGGGTAGAGGAGGACAGAGGAAGGGGGGAGGGGGAGAGGAGGGAGGAAGGAGGGGGGAGGAAGGAGGGGAGAGGAGAGGAAGAGAGATAGGAAGGAGAGGAGGAAGGAGGGGAGAGAGAGGGAGGGGGGGGGGGATAGGAGAGAAGGAGGGGGAGGGAGGGAGGGGGGAGAGAGAGGGAGGGGGGGGGGGATAGGAGAGAAGGAGGGGGAGGGAGGGAGGGGGGAGAGAGAGGGAGGGGGGATAGGAGAGAAGGAGGGGGAGGGAGGGGGGAGAGGAGGGGGAGAGGAGAGAACGGAGGGGAGAGGGAGGGAAGGAGGGGGGAGAGGGAGGGAGGTGAGGAGGGGAGAGGGAGGGAGGGAAGGAGGGGGGAGGGAGGGAGGGAAGGAGGGGGGAGGGAGGGAGGGAAGGAGGGGGGAGAGGGAGGGAGGGAGGGAAGGAGGGGGGAGGGAGGGAGGGAAGGAGGGGAGAGGGAGGGAGGGAAGGAGGGGGGAGAGGGAGGGAGGGAAGGAGGGGGGAGGGAGGGAGGGGAGGAGGGGGGAGAGGGAGGGAGGTGAGGAGGGGGGAGGGAGGGAGGTGAGGAGGGGGGAGGGAGGGAGGGAAGGAGAGAACGGAGGGAGGGAAGGAGGGAGGGAAGGAGGGGGGAGAGGGAGGGAGGGAGGGAAGGAGGGGAGAGGGAGGGAGGTGAGGAGGGGGGAGGGAGGGAGGGAAGGAGAGAACGGAGGGAGGGAAGGAGGGGGGGGGAGGGGGGAGGGAGGAGTGGGGGAGAGGGAGGAGTGGGGGAGAGGGAGGAGTGGGGGAGAGAGACACAAAGCACCAGGGCCTCACACACACCCCCCCCTCACCTTGGCTGGTGGCCTCCATTGTTGGTCGAGTGTTGATGAGTCTCCCTCCCTCTCTCCCTGTGTGTGTCTCTCCTTGTCTGTCTGTCTGTCTGACTGTCTCTCCCTGTGTGTGTCTCTCCTTGTCTGTCTGTCTGACTGACTGACTGACTCTCTCTCCCTGTGTGTGGAGTGTGTGTCTCTCTCTCCCTGTGTGTGTGTGTGTGTGAGGGGGGGGGGGGGGTGGGGGGGGGGGGCTGTTGTTGTTGTCGTGACTGTGGGTGGGGACAGGCCAGGACACGTCAGCCGGAAACTCACGTGATCAGTGCCCTGATTGACAGACACACACACACACAGATATACATACACATACACACATATATATACTGTACACACACACACACACACATAGATATATACACATATATATTTGTATATATTTGTATATGTATATATTTATATATATGTATATATTTATATCTATATTTATATATTCGTATATATACGTATATATATTTATATATTTGTATATAAACGTATATATATTTGTATATCTATATATTTATATATTTGTATATATATTTGTATATCTATATATTTATATATTTGTATATATATTTGTATATCTATATATTTATATATTTGTATATATATTTGTATTTCTATATATTTATATATTTGTATATAAACGTATATATATTTGTATATCTATATATTTATATATTTTGTATATATACGTATATATATTTGTATATCTTTGTATATGTATATATATTTATATATATTTGTGTATATAAATATTTGTATATATTTATATATATTTGCATATATTTATATATATTTGCATATATATTTGTATATATATGTATATATATATATTTGTATTTTATGTATAAAAATATGCATACACATATACACACACATATATATACACATACACATATATATACACATACATATACACACACACAAACACTGTGTACATATATACACATACACCAAAATATATATACACACACACAGATACACACAAAGATATATAATAATAAAGACAGCTAATAATAATAATCCTTGCAATTGATGTAGCGCC
This sequence comes from Hydrolagus colliei, assembly GCA_035084275.1. Taxonomy (NCBI): domain Eukaryota; kingdom Metazoa; phylum Chordata; class Chondrichthyes; order Chimaeriformes; family Chimaeridae; genus Hydrolagus; species Hydrolagus colliei. The sequence goes on from CM068759.1 coordinate 1,212,876, forward strand.
TTTTCACATCTTCTGGACGTTTCAAAGCGCTTCACAGAATGTACAGTAAAGTGAATTGACTGTATTTGTGGGCGAAACACATATAGATATATATATACACACACACTGTACACACATATAGATATATACATACAGAGACACGTAGGTACAAAAGTTTGTTGAAACAAGGATGGGAAGGCTCTGATTACATTGTAAAAGAAAAAGCAAGACATACAACTCAGTAAAATGTGCATTGGGTCATTTAGACCCTTCAGTGTCGCATTTACATAAATTGGTCATTTTCAATCCACGACTGTTTACGGGGACGTCGCCGGCTGCCGCGTTTCTCCCACAAAATATACCGTCAATTCGCTTTACAGTGTACTCTGCGAAGCGCTTTGAGACACGGTCTAGAAGACTGGAAAAACGCTACATCAAATGCAAGGATTATGATTAATATCATTATTCATATTATTTTGTCCAGCTTCTTTTTTTAAAAGAAATAAAAATAATAAATCATGGCGAGTTTGCTTCCAAGAAGCGATGGAACGTCACTTCCTGCAGATGTCAGAGGCAGCGTGGCCCCACTCAGAGCAAGGGAAACACAAAACAATTCCTGTTCCTCAAAACATTCAAGGGAATCTTGTTTTAAGATTGTATGCAAAGCCAATATCCAAAACATTAACATTGACCAACCAAGCCTTTTCTCTTTTCTCTCTAGTCGTGATTGAGAGAATGAACTGCCCAGATAAGAGATGAGAAAAGCAAAAATAATAAACGTGACCAAAAAATGAAGTTAAAAACGCAGAGGCTAGTGATTTTATTCCATAAACGGCGTAATAAAACACTGTTTCACATTCACTCTCTTGAAAATCCTGATATATCAGTTTCAGCCAAATCCGAATTTTCCTTTGACGTTTATCGGTTCCCGGTGAATAAATGTGTGTATTTTTTCTACTAAAGAGAGACACACACACACACACAACATTAAATATGTGTGGATCAGGGTAAAAAAAACTTGTTACAAATCTTTGCTGCATGTCAATTGTGAATCGCGTGATTTTGTCCTTGTTTGTTAACTTTTCGTGCACTGAATTAGCTAACCACACACACACAGTTTTCGTCTCTTTGAAGGAAACGGGGGAGAGAATTTAATACTTTGCAAGGATGTTGAAGTTAGAGAAATAATTTTCGGTGCACCAAACACCTCCATTAAGCATTTCGAATCGAGTCTGTATAACATCCTTTGGATGCTGTCTGCATCACCTGTGTCTTAGAGCACCCTCTAGTGTGTTATTTCTGTTTAACCCATTCTTTTGTAGTCATTTGAGATGGGCGATTTGTTCCAAATAGGAGCACATTTCGGGCTGAAAACTTCTGTGTTCAACGAGGAGAGTGGTTTGACACTGCCTCCAAATCAATTTCATTAAAAAAAAAAACCTTTTTGCAGAGCAGTCGATACTGAAAAAAAAAAAATTATTTGTTAAAAAAATTGAAACAAACGAGATATTACTTCGCTGCGAAATAAGGTCATGTGCGTTAAAGACGATGTTCATCGAGGAATGTATGGGAATTTTTCTGGGACTGTAAGAATGTCCATTTCTGTACCGTGTAGCGCTTGTTAACGCATGTCATTATCGGCAGTCATTATTTGAATAGTAATAGTAACAATAATCCTTGCATTTGATAGCGCAGCTTTTCACGTCTTCTAGACTGTGCCTCGAAGCGCTCCACAGAATATACCGTAAAGTGAATTGACTGTGTATATTTGTGGGTGAAACGCGGCAGCCAATTGCGCACAGCAGCGTCCCCCACAAACAGCCGTGGATTGAACTGACCAATTTTATTCTTGTGTTTTTTTTGGAGGGGGGGGGAGACGGATTATTATTAGGTGTGCGTGTGTGTGTGTGTGTGTGGTAGAGTAAGGAAACTTGCCCAAGGTTTCATCCTGATCTGCCTAGATTCGAACATGGGTCTCACGCTTGTAAAGCCAGTGCTCTAACCATTGAGCTACAGGAACTCCACATGACTGGAAGAACTCAATTCTAAAATTGTTTTGATAAACAAATAACAACTAGAGTACACGACAAATTACATATCAATAAATCTCTCGACGCTCCACAAGTAAAGGAAAAGTCTAGTGTAGCAGTAACCGTATAGATTAGAAATGTGGAACCGAGCTGGGAGATGGGATATGGGAGGGGTAGGGAGAGCGCGGTCAAAGAGGAATCTTATACAATTCACACTCAAACTTCGCTTTGTTGGTTGCTCAATAACTTTGTCCTATAGCAGAGTAGTGCATGTTCTCGACTGCAACAGTTTGCAAAAGCATTTACATTTATTTATTTAAATGCAACATTTTTACCGAAAAAATATATGTTTACTGGCTCAACTACCACATCGTCATTATGTAGACTTTCCTGGCTCATCATCAATATCAGTTTTTAAAGCTCAAAATTTAAATAAAACCGTGTAAAGAATGAAATCCACAAAAACGATTTCGGAACGCTACATCAGTCTGACTGACGGTAAGATACGTTTCGCTTGTTTGGCGCCTGTAATTTGGGCAATAATAATCCCTGCTGTGCGCGTCAAAAAAATATTAACAGATGGGTCACTGAATCCACGACTGTTTGTGGGGACGCTGCTGTGCGCAAATGCCGCGTTTCGCCCACACAAAAAAAAAGTACAGTCGATTTATTTGACAGTATATTCTGTGAAGCGCTTAGAGGCGCCTCGGAGAACTGATAAGGCGCTATGTCAAACGCGAGGATTATTATCGTGACGTTAAAAATGCAGCAGCAAACTTCACAGCTTGCTACATACAGTATATTGTACAGTATTCGTCGGAATATGCATTTTGCAGCCACTGTACGTGATTCAGCAAGTTCCGGGTTTGCAAAGCGGTCTTTTTGCGGATAAGTTAGTCAACGGAGATCAACAATAATGACTCAATAATGTTGATCGATAGGATGATGATAATTAGGCACTGATTTCAACCCCGGCACAATCTTTGAAAGTTTTAAAATTGATTGTATGAACACGAGCGACGGGAACCGTATTGTAAAGTTTGAGCTCCAGCTGTTGTAACATCTGCAGAGTTAATATCCAATGGAAATGTTGCCTTACGGGGCAGGCTGTTTCAGGAAATCCAAGACTGCTTTTAAAACGTTCTCTATTCAATAAGAACGCTACAGGAAGCACATTACCTGATCCTGTATTCGCCTCAGGTGAACTTTCAAACATGTCAGCGCCGCTGCTAAACGATAATAACTGTCCTCGCATTTGATATCGCACTTTTTCACGTCTTGTGGACAGTGTCTCAAAAGCGCCTTCACAGAACATACTCTCAAGTGAATTGACTGTGTGTATTTGTGGGCGAAACGCGGCAGCCGATTACGCACAGCAGCGTCCCCGTCCCCCCAACACCCCCCACCCCACAAACAGTCGTGGGTTGAAAATGACCAATTTATTATTGATTTTCTATGGAGGGATTATTATCAGGTGTGTGTGTGTGTGTGTGGAGTAAGGAAACTTGCCCAAGGTTTCGCCCCTGACCTGACCTAACCTGACGGGAATCGAACCCAGCGTCTCTCACGCTTGTAAAAGCGAGTGCTCTAACCAACTGAGCTACAGTACACACAGTGCCAGGACTCCACCGTTCGTATCTGTCACCCAATTCCAGCAAGTTCCTTCTGAAAAGCGTGTCAGTTCAGGCTGTCAGACCGTCACAATCTGCTTAGCCGGTAATAATAAAATTGTGGTGGGATACGGTAGGAAGGTTCCTGAACTTCTCTCGCAGTGTCTGCCTCAAACTTAACAGGAATGGGGTGGGGGTTTGACAAGTTACTATTGGCGGTAGAATCCCAATGGGGTTATTGGATCCTCTCATCGCCAAATACTGTACTAAGAGTCGACCTGAACTTAATCAAAAAGCGTGAGAACCTGTGTTTCGAATCAGGCAGGTCAGGGCCAAACCTCGAGCAAATTTCCTTTCTCCACACACACACACACACACACACACACATACACGTGCGCACACGCTTAATAATAACAATCCCTCCCCCCAAAAAATAATAATTGGATCATTTCACCCACCACTGTTTGTGGGGGGGGGAACGCTGCTGTGCGTAATCGGCTGCCGCGTTTCGCCCACAAATATATATACAGTCAATTCACTTTACAGTATATTCCGTGAAGCGCTATATCAAATGCAAGGATTACAATATTATTATTATATCACAACAGAGTTTCCTTGTCATCAGGTTTTGGTAACTCAATACTGTAACATGCGTTTCCTATGCGAGTGCTATTTATTTACAAACATTGCATCCAAACGTACAAAATAACATTGCCAAGTACAAACAGAAATACTAATCCACGTCACGCCAACACTGTACAAAAAATATTGAAATGTACAGTCTCCGCTAAAAAATAAACAGTTATTCCATAGCTATTCAGTTAAATTCATGTTTTTCAAGTGTCTGCCCACGTGATTTTCTCTCTCCCCCTCCACTACCCCCCCCAATAAACAATTCTCTTTCATTTGGTGATGTTGGGGAAAGGGAATAATTTGAGCTCTGATAAAGAGAGAGAAAAGAAGAGGTAGAAAGTAGCAATGGAAGAAAAAAAAATAAAAATCCTTGCATTGACTCCACTGTAGCTCAGGGTTTTAGAGCGCTCTCGCCTTACTAGCGTGAGACCTGTGTTCGAAATCCAGGCAGGTCAGGCATAAACTTGGTCGTTTTCCTTACTGCCCACACACACACACGCGCCTAATAATATCAATGATCGTTTCAACCCACGGCTGTTTGTGGGGGACGCCGCTGTGCGCAAGCGGCCCCCGCGTTTCGCCCACAATATATATATATACGTTTACTCGTCAATTCGCTTGACGGTAGAGTACATCCCTCGAACCGCTTCGAGACGCCGTCTAGAAGACGCTGATAGCCGCTGTATCATATACCATCCTCACTTATTATTGATTATTATCCCTTCTAAGTTTAACGATAATCCCCTTGACAGTATAATTGCGCGAAAGCCACTTTTATTTTGAGACCGCAGCACGAGACTCCGAGACGCGATGTGCCGCTGCTTCAAATGCAAGGTTTATTATTCATTATTATTATTATTGTTTATTATGATGATAAGGATAGAGAGAGAGAGAGAGAGGGAGGGAATAAAAAGAGAGAAAGATGAGAGAGAGAGAGAGAGAGGTTACCCACAATGCTAAAGCCCTTATTTCCGTCCTCCAAAAAAGAGCTGTTGGTTCCTGGTTTATACTGAGAAAGAGGGGAAGAGGAGGAGGAGTGGAGTGAGAGAGAGAGAAGGAGAGAATAGAGAGAGAGGAGGGGAGAGAGAGAGAGAGAGGGAGGTGGTGCTAGCTTCTTCTTTAATAGCTCTTTTTTATTTAAATTTAAAATTAATTTATATACCACAGATCTATATATTTTTTATTTTAAATTTAAATCACACACACTCACTCACTCCTTTTTTTTGAGAGAGAGAAAAAAAAAATTCTCTTCTCTCTGTCTCTTTCTCTCTGTATCCCCCCCCCCCCCCCCCCCAAAAAAAAAAAAAAACCTTTAAGTTGTTTTGGAGATTTTCTTAACACCCCCACCAGTCCCCCCCCCCCCCAAAAAAAAACAGAGGGGAGAGAGAGAGAGGGAGAGAGAGGGAGAGAGAAGGGGAAGAAAAAAGGGAAGGAGAGAAGGAGACACAGAGAGAAACTGCTCCTCAATGGCTTAACTGGTGAGTTCCTGAACCTTTATTTATATCCATATTAATAATATATTTTTCTCTCTTCTCCCTGTTTTTAAAAGGTTGATTTCGACCTGACTTTTAATGATTCATCATTGTGATTGATTGTGATTTATTTGTGTTGTTTTGTGTGTTGCTAATCTCAGGGTTTAACCTCCCCTCCTCCCTCCATTCCCCCCTCTCTCTATCTCTCTCTATCTACCCCCTCTTCCTCTCTCTCTCTTATCTATCTCTCTCTCTCCCTCTATCTGTCCCTCTCTCCTCCCCCTCTCGCTCTCTCCCCCCCCCACCCCCTCTCTCTACCCCCCCACCCCTCTCTCTCTCTCTACCCCCCCTCCCTATCTCTCTACCCCCCACCCCTCTCTCTCTCTCTACCCCCCCTCCCTATCTCTCTAACCCCCCCCTCGCCTCTCTCCTCTCTCTACCCTCTCCTCCCTCCCTATCTCTCTACCCCCCACCCTCTCTCTCTACCCTCTCCTCCCTCTCTCTCTCTCTACCCCCCTCCCTATCTCTCTACCCCCCTCCCCTCTCTCTCTCTCTACCCCCCTCCCTCTCTCCCCCCACCCTCTCTCTCTCTCTACCCTCTCCTCCCCCTATCTCTCTACCCCCCCACCCCTCTCTCTCTCTCTCTACCCTCCTCCTCCCTCTCTCTCTCTTCTACCCCCCCCCCTCCCTGATCTCTCTACCCCCCCTCTCCTCTCCCTCCCTCTCCCCCCTCCCTCTCTACCCCCCCTCCCTCTCCCCCCCTCCCTCTCTCTCCCCCTTCTCTATCTCTCTACCCCCCCCACCCCTCTCTCTGTCTATCCCTCTCTCTACCCCCCTCCCCTTCCTCCTCTCTCTCTCTCCCCCCCCCCCCCCCCCCGCCCTCCCTGTGTGTGTGGGGAGGGGGTGGAAGGAAGAGAGAGACAATATTACCCCCCCCCCCCCCCCAGGGCCTTGAAATACCTGCTGCGTCAACCGGCACCAGTGGGGGGGGGGGGGGGGGGGTGTATGGGGAGAGAAGGGAGGGGGAGAGGGTA